>ML681984.1:34288595-34408658 GCA_007922195.1 Podocnemis expansa
CACACACACACACACACACACACACACACACACACACACACACACACCATTAAAAGAAATATCATTAAAATATCAATAATAAACAACAACATAATGGCAAAGCCAAGCACTCAAAACTTAGGACATGTCAGAGCTACCATTGGCTGTGCAATTTTAATTCAGCCCCTTTGGCTATGTATACAGTACAAAATTAGTCCAGACTAAGCAAGCTTAGCCCAGACTAATTTGAACCCTGTCTACACTAGCCTTTGGCTAGTTGGAACTAAAAAAAATTTTAGTTCAAACTAATCAAAGGTTAGTTCAAACTATTTAGTTTGAACGGTTAGTTTAAACTAATTGCTTAGTTCAAACTTATTTCAGAGTTTAGTTTGAACTAGCCTGATGGAAACATGCTAGTTCCAACTAAGCACAGTTTTTTAGTTCAAACTAATTGTTAGTTTGAACTAACAGCACTTTTTTCAAACTACTTAGTTCAGACTAAGTAAGTCTGAAATAAAGTTTTAGATGTAGACACAGGCTTTGTATATGCGTTATGATGCATCTAACTGCATGTTCACACATTACTTTTTCCATAGGATCACTGACTCATTCTGTGTGCAGGAAGGACAGCGCTCACTTATTTAACAGCTATTCAATATTTTGTTCTCTCTTTATTGTTCAATGTGCAAGCCCCATGTTTTATGCACAACACACTCTTCAAACTCTGCTCCAGAAAAAGAACTGCTGATGTCTTTATGGTTTTTTCTAGTAAATCAAAGAGATACTGAGGTCAAAAGTACCCACTAATTTCAGTCCCAGTGCCCAGTCAGAGACACCTAGGATGGGATGTCTCAGAATACTTAACATTATACAGCACTGTTTTATGTTCAGTGAACAGTTCCCATTGATTTAAGATTCAGCTATGAGTGCTCAGCCTTTCTGCAAATCAGACACCAGAGTCTCAAAAGGGGCACCCAGAAAAAGAACACATGGTTAATGTGGGGAAAGTTTGGTGTAAGTGATCTGCTTAGCATCAAATAGGAATTCTGTGGCAAAAGCTGTCTAGAATCCAGGGCAACATTCAACATTCATGAGACAGCCCCACCCTTTCTAGTCCTGCAGTCCCCTGCCTCATTCACTACACAGCTTCCAAATTCTGCAGCAAATGACGGGTCCTGCAGATAATAGCCTTCTATACTACACAACCCCGATTACTTCTCAGAAAAGATTCTTCCAATGCACTGACTGCAGCAAGAATGTGGAAAGAATAAGCCACTTTAATTCTGGTATATCCTAACTTGTGCAAGCGTGATTCTACAATCTTAATAACATTCTTTTAATTGCTTAATTACTTGTAATATCCTAGGGATTTTTTTAAAGTAAACTGAAGCACAGAAATTCAATTATGTGGCATCATATTGCCACTCACATGGGCCACCAGTAGAATGGCTGTCTTTAGATTATCGCATGGTCTTCTGCCACTATAGCTAACTGAGGGCATGTCTACACTGGGGTGAGATTTAAAATTGACATTGAGATGCTGAATTAATAAATGCTGAGGAGTATTTTCATACCACACTCCTTACTCCGGGTTCTTCCATCCCCACTGCTAGCTGTTAGGTCAAATGTAGAAGTGTTGCACTGTGGGCAGGTGTCCAACAGGGCAACAAAGCGCTGTGGCTTGTCAGATGTCCTCCTGTGATGCACCCCACCCTTTCCATTGCTTTCCAAGGCATTTTTCTCTTCTGCAGGCATGGAGTCTCCTCATCTCTGCTGTATTAATGATAGTGTTTCGAACACATCTTTGATAATTCTACAGTTTTCCAGTAGCACAACAGGATCCTCAGTGCAGAAACCTGCCATGTTACTGAGAACACTCTGCCCTGCTAGAAGTCATAGAGCAAAATAATTCCTGGTTTGTGCATGCTGTAATGCTGTAAATCGCTCCATGCTGACCAAGCCAGAAACTGAATTCAAACCTTCCTGGGGCTGCAGGCAGGGGGGAGCTATTTGCTGATGATGTAGCCAAAATGCAACATACCAGGAAAGACAGAATTGCAAGACCAGGGAATTCCCAGATAAATCCCAGAGACCAGTAACATCGTATTAAACTGCCCTCTGTCTACACAAAGCACAATGCCTCCTGTGGGGGTGGTGTTACCATGCCAACTTCTGGCAGCAGATAGTTTGGCTTTACATCTGTTGAGTATAGATGCATGCTCTAGAGGGTTGTCTAAGTGGCATTACATCAGCTTGAGCTCTCAGTGTAGACCAGGCCTGAGTAACAAACAGTTGTAGTACTGTGTCATCCTTGATATGGCCCAGCATTAGAGGGGTATGGGATGCTTTCACTGGGGGATTCACAGATACCTGCTGACAGCAGAGTTGTAGTTGGAGACACTCTAAAATTTTGGGTTCCGTTCCAGAGAGGTGTGCAGTCTAAAGGACAGACTCTGCTGCCCATTTTCCCCCAGCTTGTCTCAGTCAACCTGCCAATCCCATTCTGACCCTTCCTCATCTTTGACTCCCTTGTCCCAGCCCCATTTTTCTTGGCTATCCAGTCTCAGCCTCCACTCCTCAGACTACATATTTTAAACCCAGCCTCCTGCCCACCCATTTTAGCTCACCAGTCTGAGCTCTCCCCAGTCCACACCACGCCACAGTTCCTTTACTCAGTCTATCTCAGTTCCCTACCTCCTTGCCCAATCTTGTCCCAGTCTGATAAGGCTCCTTGTTCGAAACTGCTCCTTTCCCTCCACCCTGGTCCAGCTCTTGTCTCCTCTGCATTCCACTCAGGCAGCTCCTCCATACTTTCTAAGTATCGGCAAGGGGGGGGGGGCACTAAAAGTACAGAGAGACAGGCTCCTTCATCTAATTTCCCCAGCCCAGTCTGTAGCAGCTATTACAGGAAAAGTCCAGCTCCACTTGTTCAGCTGTTCTGTGGGGATGGTGCATGTGCCTGTAGGTGGTAGCATTATGAGCTCTAAGAGGCTTGAACCTTCTCTGTGCAATGAGAGAATCTTCAGAGATTTAAGCTGTTAAACCCTAAGCAGTCTCTTCAGTGTGTGCAACTTGCAATTTTTCAAAGGCTTATAACTTGGCCAACTTTGGGTGCCTTTTTATAGCAACTGAAAAAATTCCATCACTGACACAAAGGCCACCCTCTGCCAAATTTCAAATCCTGGTAGCATATGGGCACTAGCACTTCCCAAAGAAAAGGTCATCACAATTTCTTTTAACATGGCAGATCAAAATACTTTCCCCTTATTCTCAGAAATGGGTTCATTGTTTTGGCTGAAATTTTTCAAAAACTTGAGCCTGACGTAGACACTTGGCATGGAAGACTTCAGCTAAAATCATAAAGCACAGCAAAGTTATAAGAAACTGAAAATTGGATCTTGTAGTGAAACATGCTGCACAACTTTAATAGGTGGAGTTACTGGCCCTCCTCATACCTGTTTGCTGCAACTGAAAGATTAAAATTAGTTCAAATTCTGAGAAATGTGAGTTCTCCTTTTCCTTCCTTCTCTTTCTCCCTCCTGTTTCTATAAAATACAATAGGCATGAAAAAAGAAAAAGCATTCTACTACCTTCACATAGTTGTACTGAAGAAGAGCAAATTTTTGGTCAGGAGACAAGATAGCTGTGGTTGCTCCATATGTGGCCTAACAGCAAAAAGGGAAGATTAAAAAAAAAAAGTCACATAAACATTACATAGAGAAACAAGAAGCAGTACTTTTCCCAAAGGCTGAGATGCAATGTATATGAGAAAACATACTAATGTGCTATTTTTCAGAACTTCTGAAGGTGTTTGATCAGCAGCATTTATCAGCACAATGTCATTGTCAGCAGTTTTGTGCAGGTATTGATTTCCTAAAGAAATAAGAGAAATGTCACTGAGCAATAAGAAGTGAAAACGCTTCTTAAGATTTAGCTATCTTCCATCTAATACCATAGAGTAGGCCAGCTATATAAAAGAGAATAATTCAAAATTCTAGGCTTTCATGTAGTGGGAAGGGACGCACGACACAGCAGCTAGTTTGTATTGCAGTCCTTTTGTTCATAGAAGCAGAGGGGCTGCTCCCACCTTCTTCCCTGGGAGACCTGGGTGCCTTCCTTTTTGGTATGCTTTGTTCTCTCTCTTCCTGTTCTCCACACTGAACAAAGGATAAGTGTGTTGTGTGCACAGGTGTGTTGTTTGCTAGAAAGGTGCACCAGAGACTTGCTCTTTCATTGTACAGGGGGAGATGTGCTTCCTCATTGTCAGCAACCCAGAGATATGTTTCAAGGGTTCCATCCAGCCCTATATTTTTACTGATCTTCATGCTGATTTTAAGATTGCTGGCATCATTCTACAAAAGCAAGCTAAAAAACACTTAAAACTTTTCATTTACATAATAACAGCTACTTCTAAGCAGTTAGTTACATACAGCCTGCTTTTAACATAAACATACAAATATCAGAGGTAGGCAGAGATGATATTCTATCAACATGGACTAGTTACCTGAAATCCACTGCAAATTATATGATTTTGTCCTAAAACTATTACTTAAATAATCTTGTAAAGTGAACGTTCTACGAGAGTCAGACGTAGTATCTCCTGGAAGAAACAAAAGGAAGATGCGGATACTGCTGTGAACTACGCAGTCAAAGCCTTGTTTTCACCACTAAAAATAGGTTATGTCTTTGCTCAAGGTTTACCAACAGGTTAACTACCCTGGTATAAAGTTCTAGTGGAGACAACACACTGTAGTTCTACTGTGAAATAAACTGCCACCAGAGGCTATAGCACTGACCTTGCTAAGCCACAATGAGGCAAAAAACCACAGGCGACCTGTCTTCACAAGGATTTTACAGCAAGATATCAATGCACCTTGTAAAAATACGCACCTCAGTGACTATGAATTCTTTTCCCATTACAGATGATTTGACCTCACCTTCCTCTATATGATGTTTCCCAGTGTTTGAATCTTAACTACTTTGATTTGCTGTTACAGTGTGCCCTGATCCTATGACCTGCACTTCCCTACATTTATTTTCCTCCCATTCTGTAAGTTCCCAATCTTCAAAGCATCTGACAAAGTGGGATTTTGTCCCATGAATGCTCATGCAATAAATAAATTTGTTAGTCTTTAGAAGAGCCACCAGACTTCTTGTTTGTTTTGCTGGACTAGACTAACACGGCTACCCCTTTGGAACGTCACATGGCATTAGTTTCTCTGCCTTGGCTGTCTCATAAAAGGTGAAGACACCTACTAAAAAGAGAAAATTCTCCTTCTCTCTGTGAGTGCTTGTGGAATTCACTGCTGTTTTCACTGTTCTGGCCCTTATCTGTTTCCTTTAGACGCCTATTATGGGCTCAATCCAGAACAGCACATATGCATAAAGGAAAAAGTGATGTGCCGGTCAGGAAGTACAGCTGAATGGAACTGTGCATTTATGAGTGCAGGTTATACAGCTACTACTGTGTTCCGCTGAGTAGAAAGAGCAAGGACCAAAATAGTATCACATAACTCAGCACCACATTTGTATGCTGAGGATCATATTGTCTCTTGAGACACACCCACACTCAGCCATCTGTTTTGATTTCTCTTAAGGGTAAAGGACCAGGCACACAAAGCTTGAGACCTATTTTCACTTCAGAGTATGTCTACACTGGAGGTAGGGGAATAACTTGTGGCTCAGGTAGACAGACCCACACTAGCTTTGATCAAGCTAGAACATGAAAAATAGAAGTGTAGCCCCAGTGATGCAAGTGGCAGGACCTACATACCATATGCATAACTGCTGACACCACTACTTTTAGCTACACTATCTCAATGAAGTTACACATCCAGCTCCAGTGCTCAAAACTACATCTAGTGCTTAACCTTATGTGTGTCTTTGTGCACCATCCACTCACTTTGTGTTTCCTCTTCCACATCACATCATATAAGGATTTCCCAGCCTATGCATTTTCCAAGTCACAATATTCCAAATATGGTATGAATAACAGGGCCACTGAATCTGAACATCAACCTTTTCATTCATCTTTAGTTTTACAGCCACTTCCTGTCCCTACCATCTCAGAAAGAAAAGAACTGAGGCTGTTTCTACACAGCCCTGAAGTTCAGATTATGTGGGTATGAAACACAGCACAAGAAAGCATACTGCACTGTACCTTCCCTCCATGGATGCTGCAAGCACAAACTAAAAGGTAGCACAAACAATGTAATTCACACCTGCAGCGCCCAAACAGGGGAGTTACAGTGCAGCAAGCTAGTGCATGCTGCAGTTATACTCCCCACAGTCCAAACCAAGGGACCATGTAGACTGGTCCTGAGTTTTGAATTTAAACTCAGTCCTCATGCTCAGTAGTGAACAACTGTCTGAAGGGTCACTGAGCTGGTCCCAGATGTACTTCAGGTCCTGTATAGCTTAGCATTTGAACTACAGTATACACCACAATATAGTAAGTTAATGAATTAAGACCCACCCATTCTGTTCTGGACACACCTCTGAGGCTTGGTCATCCACCACCAAAATAAATCAGACATTTTTCCACTAGGTTTAGCAAGACCCAGGATCATGGGATCTAGACCATCAACTCACCACTCAGTTTTCATGAGTGGATGCCAAGCTGTTCACCCAGGAAATTTTTTGATGTAAAGTTGTTTCTATATCCAATATGAAACCACACATTATAATAGCAAATGCAATTAAAAGTCATATATCCTTGCGGTGTATCATTTACTTTCCATTCAATGATCAACAAACCAAACTCTCATAAATAGCTCACATGAAATACACAGGAGCAGTTAAACACCAAGTGCAGAAATTCTGTTTTGGGGAAGAAAAAAAAAGTCAAAACTGTTACTGATAAATTTATAGGGGAAAATCTAATTAATATTCACCCCCCCTTAATAAAGGCTAGATTTCTACATCTTACACAGTGCTCAAATTACAGCATCCAAGTGCCATAACAGAGGCAATCATGACAGCAATCGACTGCAATATTAAAACAGAAGAACAGAATACATTCTTAGAAGGCAGCGAATTTTGTCACTGACTTGAGTGGGGCAAGGATTTTACCCTTGCATGAATCATCTGCAGGTGGAGGCTAGCCTTTGGCCCTACTCCTTCTGCCTGAAGCCCTGCTCCTTCTGTCCCCTCTTCTATCAGTCACAGCCCCATTGTAACACCTCAGCATGAGCAGTGAGCAGCCTGAGCATCTCTGGAGCCCTTGCCTCACCACTGCCCCTGACCCCATGCTGGCCACCCTTGCCTGAGCACCAACCTGTTCTCCCCCCCCACCCCCATTACTGCCAGAGTGCTGACTTAGCCAGCATTGGCACTGATCCAATCTGGTCCCAGGCTAGCTAGTGCACCCCAATCCCCAGAGCACACCCAGGTTGTGCCACACACTACTGTCAGCCCACCAAGTACTGGCCTGCCCCACCCCTACTGCCAGAGCGCTGGCCCACCTGCCCCTGCGGTGCAGCACCAGCCAGTCCCAGGACGAGGGTCCAGCACTGCCAACCAGTACCACGCTCCAGCAACAGCCCACCATTGGGCCACCCTGCCTTGCCCCACCCTAGACTGGCCAGTGGCCAGCATGCCCCGCCACCAGAGTACCAAGTCAGCCCAGCCTGCCCCCGCATTGACTCACCCCAGCTCCCAGAGTGCCTCCAGCCCAAGTGCTGGCGCTGTGCCCCAGTCAACTCCAGTCCCACTGACGAAGTGCCAGACAGGCCTGCCCCAGTGGTGCAGCACTGACCCACCTTGGCCAGTCCACCGAGCACCAGAGACTTGGGCAGGACAAGCAGCCCCAGCTCTGGACAGCTGGACTGGCCTGCCCATCTCAGATCCCTTTGGCTGGGCTACAACCCTCCTGCTTCAGAGGAGAGGCAGCAGCTGAGACTGCGGCTACTGACAGGTCCACACCCACAGCGAGAAACGTGCAGCGGGAGGGGTCAGAGAGAAGGTGGGGCCACACCTGGCTGAGAGGGAAGGCTGAGCCTTTCCTGGCTTTAGGTACCCAGCGCCCATGCCTGGAGGACTCACAGCTTGACTCTGATCCACTGACAACTACTGTCGGAGTACACTTTTCCAATCCAGTGTTCACCCTCATTTACATAGCTTCATTAGGAGAAGGTCATATGAGACAGTACCAGAAGTCTTACTAACATTAAGATATATCACATCTACAGCTTCCCCTCATCCACAAGACTTGTTACCCTGTCAAAGGAGGTTATTTGGTTGATTTGACGTGATTTCTTCTTTACAAATCCAAGTTGACTATTATTTACCACCTTGTTTTCTACATATTTACTTTTCATTTGCTCCCTTGTCAGCTTTAGTGTATGGAAAGACTGATCTACAATTCCCTGATTTATCCTTATTCTCCCTTTTATATTTACCCATTCCAGTCCTTTGGGATTTCTCCTGTCCTCCGTGAGCTCTCAAAGTTAATTACTAAAGGCTCAGATATCTCTTTAGCCAGTTCCTTAAGTATTCTGTATTTAACCATGCCCTGACACATGGGCACTGGACAGCATAGGCTGGGGAAGGCTTAGCCTTCCCAAACAACCAGATGTTGCCCCATCAGCTCCTGCTGTGTGGCCAGCACTACAGCAGCTTCCCACAGCAGACCTCCCTGAGCATGGTGGGGTTGGATGGGGGTGAGCTAGCAATTGGTCTGGGCTACCTGGCTGGACCATCTAGCTGGTGCTCTCGGTGGCTGGGGCTGCCTGGTAGGGGAATCATGCAGACTGAGTCCACACGCTTTGGTGTGGGTGGCAAGGGCCAGGCACGGCTCAGGACAACTGAAGTCACCAGGGCTATGTCCACACATACATCCTTATTTCGAAATAACCCATTTTGAAATGCGTTATTTCAAAATAAAGTCCTTATTTTGAAATAAGTTAATTCGAATTAACAGTTTGTTAATTCGAATTAAGGGAAAGCCTGCTTTTGAAACAGCCGTTGTTTCGAAATGGTTATTTCAAAACAAGGCCGTTTGGACATGTTGTTTCGAAACAGTTGTTTCGAAACAACGGTGTTGTTTCAAAACAACGTGTCCGAACGCCATTGTTTCGAAACAACCATTTCGAAACAATGGCTATTTCGATTAGATGCGAGGTTTAACAGTTTCGAAATAATGGTGTGTTGTGTGGACATGCCACTTCTTATTTCGAAACCACCTCTGTTGTTTCGAAATAAGAAGTCTGTGTGAACGTACCCCAGGTGCTGCTGCTGCCCCGCAACCATGCATCTCAGTAGAAGTAGCTGAAGCTCTGTATCCTTTCATATCAGTTGCTGGCATTCAGCCAATGATAAAGAGAATGCTACACTCACCCACTCCGGAGGCAAAATGGCTCCAGCCAAGACTGACAGGATTGTGATGCTCAGCAACTACTGTCATATGGGTGTGGCCTTCAAAAGCCAGAATACAGCACTATTATTACTCTACACAGACAGTTGCTTAATTTATAATGTAGGTGCTAGGGCTCAAACAATTTTTTTACTTACTTAACTCATGCAGCAAGTCTAGGTACGCCCGGGCTATGAATGCCAACACTCAGCTCTGGCAAGGGCCAACACAAATTTATCACTGTAAATAGCAACCATTTCACACACTACATTACAGCCACTTCTCAGCTAAAAGATTGCAGTTGATTAACTCCACACAGCAGCTCTATTTAGATAAACACTAGCAGCATACTACATCCTGTTGAATTTATCCAGAAATTTTAGGTACAAATCACTGAATTAAACAGTTGGTATGTGGCCAGGACAATAGATTTCACTCCTTTTACACATGCACTCACACATGTGCACCCCCCCCACACCTTCTAAATAGTAAGGATTACGCATTGAAGCTATTTTACAGACTGCTAACAAAATATAAGGTGTTTTCAACTAAAAAATTAGATTTGAATGCATATAAACCTTGTACACAACTGATTCTAATTTATATCACTGAAGATTAATTTTTTTATTTTACTGCCATATTTTAAAGGAAACAAAAAGAACTGCACATACTTGACACCACTTTTGAACCAATGAAATAGAACTGGATATGATAGAATGTTGTCAGGGAGAACTAGGGTTAATAAAATCATTACATTCTAATACCCTGTCAGTCTGAAAATAACAATGCATTGTCCCACTTTTTTTATTACCCTCTGCAAATGCTGGACCCCTGAAGAAACTGCTGGCAAGCCGTCCAAGATATTCTGACAACATGGTGGCTGGATGCATATGCACTTTAAGAACTAAACCAAATGTCATTTGTCACACATTATCATCTTCCCTTCTATCCCTCCCCAGCGCTTACCTAATCATTATTACCACATCATCCCATCTGTCAAAATCTTTCCTTGTACACTTTTCTACCAACCCACAAAACCATTTTCTGTGCTGCTCTCTTTTTCTCTCATAATAGCCCAATAGAGTTGTCCCAACTTTCACTTTGAGAATCCACTTATTCAAGATCCGGGGTCTCATACATGTGACAGGCGGGCCGCATGCGGCCCCTAAAGCTATTTCCTGCTGCCCGCAACAACATTATCATTACCAATATTTGCTATACCATTGTATGACAATGTATGGCCCTTAGGCTAACATACTAGTCTTCATGCGGCCCTCGTGGTGCTTTGAATTGACTCCTGTTCCAGGCAGACAATCAAGCAGGTAATAAAGACAACCAATCACTAACAAGAACAGACACCCTCTGGAGAAAACCCTAGCAGCAGAATACCCAGGGGCGTTGCTGGCACTGGGCACTCCAGGGCATGTGCCTCGAACCCCAGCGCCAGTGCCCCGGATCTCTGGCCCAAGCGGGCTGGAGATCCGGGGCCCGGCCGCCCGCGTCCCCATCCCCAGCTGGGGATCCGGGGCCTGGCCATCGGCGGCCATGTCCCCTGCCGGGGATCCGGGGCCCGGCTGCCCGCAGAGGCTCCTGGCCCTGTCCCCAGCCAGGGGGGTGGGGCCTGCGGGCTGGGGGCGGGGCCTGCAGGTCATGCCCCGGGTCCCTCCCCCAGCCAGCGACACCCCTGAGAATCCCTTTAAGAGTTGGACAATAAGACCCTTAGTTTCTACTAATATCTTGTATCATTTTATGAATGACCGATATGAATTGCAACTCCATATGTAAATTACCCTACGTCAATCTCAATTTTTGCTCCAATTCACTGTTGTATCTTTAGTTTAAATGTGGAAAACCCAAACCTTTCCAGGGTAACTAAGTGGTAGACAGGCTAGTCACTTCAAGAATACACTGAACTTATTTTCTGTCAAGGCAGTGTATCTTTCCTTGATATTTACATTGTAAATAAGATTTGCACAATACCTACTTTACAATGGGAATACTTATTTCTCTCTAGTTTCTTATGAATCTGTAATATTGAGTTCTACATTCTTATAATAACTAGTCATGAAAAAGTAAAAAAAAAAAATCCTGATGTGTAATTGCATCCTATTAAATGGTAACTCTTCAACCATTAAACATTGTTTTAGATTAACATCCAAGACTAGCGCCACACTGGAAAACACATAAAAGGACCAGAGTCCAAAAGTCTGTCTCTGATATCCCTCTGTCCTTGATCTCTGTGACAGTGCTATACCTTTCATATCAGACATTTATGTAAAGTTAGTTTGGTTTCAGTAACTCTATTGTAATTGAGATGTATTTTCTTGTCTTTAACCTTCCACACAAGATCAACAGACTTAAACTCTACTGTTAGGACTACAATTTTCAGTCCTGTGCAACAGAAAAACCAGATGTTGTAAAATGACACATTTTGATTACGCTTTTTTGGTCTTTACTTGAGAACTGAGATGACTTAATGATTTTAATTTTCAGATCCAAAGGGGGTAGCTGTGTTAGTCTAGTTCAGTAAAAACAAACAAACAAGGAGTCCTGTGGCACTTAAAGATTAACAAATTTATTTTTTGTATCAGCTCTCATGGGAGCAAATACCACTTCGTAAGATGCTTCGCACCCCTGGAATTCAGAGACAATCTTCAAAAGTGAGTTGCCCTCCAGCTTCTGTATTAGTTTCACTGTCTCCAGATTAACAATTCAGCAAGCCCTTTGCAGAGAACATTTTTCAGAACTCAGTGGGTAATGTTACAGTCTACCATCTGGCTCTGGATTTGTTATACCCCACAGAAAATAAAGTCTAGCAACAATAGACAAAGAACTCATTGGAACTGTTGTGTATTCTTCAGGGATCAGCCTCATTTTTTCACTCAAACTACCACAGTCTTGTCAAAGATCACTATTTTAAACTTACTTCTTGTCAGTACAACTACAGGAACAGCTATTGCAATAACAATGACTGCTACTGCAAGCAACCCCAACAGACACTTCACTGCTGTCTGGAAAACATGAAAAGAGAATTCAAAGTTAAAAATGCATGGTGTGCATTAATGTGCCAGTGTGTATTAGCCTTGCGTCGGAGTCAGGGTGGGTTTGTGTCTGGGCTGGTGTGTGTTCCAGGCTGTGCACTTTGACGGTCTGGTTCCAATGCAGGGCTCTATCGGGTCGAATCAAATGTCCATCTAGGGGTCTCAAACATGCAGGCCGCATGCGGCCCCTAAAGCTATTTCCTGCGGCCCACAATGACATGATTGTTACCAATATTTGCAAGGTTTCAGTCAGGGCCAGCGCAACCTGGTAAGCCGGGTAAGCGTTGCAGGGGGGCACTGACGCTTGAGGGGTGCCAAAATGGGGACTGCACAGTTGCGCTCCCCTGTGGCATCACTCATCCGCACCAGCATCTGCTGTGCTGCAGGGAGGGGATGCCATAAACTAGTCAAATCAAATCAAATCAGATCATAGGGCTGGAAGGGACCTCATGAGATCATGGAATCCAACCCCCTGGGAATTGAACCCAGGACCTTCTGCGTGTTAAGCACTAGCACCATTCCTGGTTTCAGTGGTCCAGCCCTCTGGCTAACTTACTAGTCCTCAGGCAGCCCTGGTGGGGATTTGACTTTGAGACCCTTGATGTAGCCAACACCCTGTCTTCCTGCAGTGACCGCTGCCAGCAGGTGCCAGTTTCTTGCACACTGACTTTGTGCATGCCCCCTGCAGGCAGGTGGGTGCCCCGTTGGTCAGTGGGAGTCACAACCCCCCCTGCCCATTCCCCAGCCTAGCACCTCTCCCTGCAGCCCCCCGACCCTTCGTCCTGCCCCGAGCCCGAGCAGAGGGGCCACCCTGGTGCCTCCGGCACTAGCTGGGGGGGGGGGGCCATGCAGCCTGCAAATTACTGACCTTCATAACTGGGGGCTGCCCAGAGCGGATCCTGCGCGCGCGGGGGCGAAGCAGCCAAGCCTCTTGCTGCCGCCCCGGCGCTCGTGACTCACCCGCGAGGCGGGGCTCGTGCGCTGCCCCGCCAGACACGCTCCGGATTGGGGCAGCAGCGCGGGAAGCGGAGCGGAGCAGGCGGCTGCAGGGGAGGGGGCGGCGCCCAGCCGGGGGTTCGCTGCGCGCCTTGGGGAGGGAGGCGGGGTGCGATGTGGCGAGCCCCGGCCCCCGGGGAGCGGGGCCACGGCTGCAGCTGCAGCTGGCCGGGCGGACGGGTGTTTCCTGCTCTCCTCAGCTCCCCGGTGCCTTACTGATGAAGGAGCTGGTTTCCCCCCAGAACAAGCCGGCTTGGGGCTGAGTTGGCTCCAGCCTCTAGGGAGGTGGGGTCCCCGCTGTACATTGAAAGCAGAGGCGTCAGACTTTTGCTGTGGGAGGCCAGATTTGAGTTAAATGTTCGCGTACTCAGAATCAGAGGGTTGGAAGGGACCTCATGAGGTCATCTAGTCCAACCCCCTGCCAAAAAAATGAGAACCGTTGCCATTAAATTATTGCAGCTAGACTTTTATCCAGCTGGGCCTTAAACCTCTCCAAAGACGGAGGTTCCCCTCACCGCCCTAGGTAGGCCCTTCCAATGCTTTACCAGCCTCCTAGTAAGAAAGTTTTTCCTAATATCCAGCCTCGACCTCCCCAGCTGCAACTTGAAACCATTGCTCCTTGGTCTGTCCTCGTTTACTGCTGAGAACAGCTGAGCTCCAGCCTCCATGGAGCATCCCTTCAAATAGCTGAAGGTTGCTATAAAATCTCCCCTCAGTCTTTGCTTCTGCAGGCTAAATAAGCCTAGTTCCTTCAGTCTTTCTTCATAGGGCTTGTGCTCCAGCCCCTTGATCATTTTCGTTGCCCTCTGCTGGACTCTTTATAATTTGTCCATGTCCTTTTTCTACTGAGGAGCTCAAAACTGGACACAATATTCCAGATGCAGTATTCCAGAGACTCCTATAAATCAACACAACGACCGCATTCTGCAGCATTGCAGAGTGCTGTGTATGCAAAAGTGCACTCTGTGATACTTCTCTCTTGCTCGCTGGGGTCTCCTGGAGCACAGTCTCACAAGCGGAGGGGGCGCAGGGAAGGGTGGGCCAGCCCAGAGGCCAAGCTGTGACCCCAAAGCTGGGGCAGGCTGGCCAGTGGCCCTTGATGGTGGTGGTGGAGCCAGCTGGCATGTGCAGTGCAGCTTCTAGTACACCCTGGAGACCATGTGCATTAAAAGGCATGTTTTGCAGCACTGGACCCAAGCAACGGTACTTGCCACGGACACGTTCCAACGGGAACACACCCCTGGCACTGAGACAGGGAGTTAACGGCTCTGCATGTACTGCATATGCCAATGGGCCCTGCCACACTTGGGGCCAGAGGCCAGCTGTGGTCAACTCACCACAAAGGGTGGCTGGCCAAGTGGCACATGTGGTATGCGGCATTGTGCTGGAAGCTGCACCGCACACTTGAGTTGTTCCCACCACCCCTGGGGGCCAACAAGGCCGTGCACCACCCAGTACTGGGCTGCCTGTCCCAGGGCCCTAGGCTGGCAACGGGACCAGGGGGCCCACAGGTGGCAGAGGCCCAGGGCCCTGCAGCCCCTAATCTGACATTGGGCATTGCAGAGCACTGGGTATACAAGACTACACTCTCTCTATGTTTGGGAGAGAGAGTGGTCCCACAAGGTGCAGTCACAGGCCAGATGGAAGAGGTTCAGGCCACATGTTTGAAACCCCTGATATAAAGGAATGGAGACATTAGCATGCTCTGTGATCTGGGCTGCCTGTCACACCCTAATGGGTGAAAAGCTTCTATTAAAATCAAGGGCAAAATGCCCATTAAGCTGTGCCCTGAACTGCTATCTACAGCACTCTGCTTCTGAAAGAGCATTTACATTGGGGTTCAGTGCACTTAGTATACTATAAAGTTACACCTTTAATGTGCCTCAGCTTCTCATGTACACATCCCTCATTATCTCTGACAGATAAACTCAAAACAGCAAAGGCAAGTTCTAGTGAATTAGCTGACTCCCAGGCTCTATAAACCACTAGGCAACATTGCCTCAAGCAACAAGTGATTTCTGTATCAGCAAATTCTGTTCTCAGCCATGTGCATGCTAAAGATATCTCTAACATATATCATTACCACTACGACCTTTGGTCTTGAGTCATCTTGGCAGATACAATAAAAGAAGGCTGTGAAGAGCATTTTTGTGCTGGCTGTGAGTATGAACCACAGTTACAGATTGCCAGAATGCCAATCAGTCTTGTGACACTGCTCGCATGAATGTTAAGCTTTTAACCAATTCATATTTTAGTAATACAGGAGTGATTTTCCAGTAATTTCCAGTGCTGATCATTAACTTGCATGAGGGAAGTATCTTATTCAATATGCTCTGTTGTGCTCCCTCAAACCACACAGTGCCTCAGACCCTTGTTCATTTAGACTTATGGGCCCACCCTTTGATCTCAGTTACACCACAGTAATCCACTGAGTTCAAAAGAACAGCACATAACCCTCAGTTACTCTTCCTGAGGACAAAACAGCCATTGTGTATAGCTCAGAAAAACCTGAAATTCTGTATGCCTGTCCAATACCCAGATCTACAATTCCCTGGTAACACCAGGTTAGTCTATGTGCCTTTTGTCTTTGTATGTCATAATATGAAGCTTGCAAAGTTGCTCCAGCCAGGTCTAGTTTTTTAAAAATCACCTTTACCCCATTGCTTTTGTTTTGCTTCCCATATATTGGAAATATTTATGACAGGAGCCTGACTTTGATGTGAAGTTCCTTTGACAGTAGTTTCCTTCTCAGTGGGTTTATGACCAATGACAATGACTTGTAACTTGTTCCTGTTTTGGACTGAGGGAATAAACTCATTCCTCTTTCATTAGAATTGCAACAAATACTGAATTCTACTGGAATACAGTAAAAAGATAAAAACTGAAGTGCAGTAGACATCAGATACACATTAGTATATAGCCAGAGTAAATTTGCAGTCCAAAGGATAAAAACAGACCAAAGAGCTTAAACTATGTAAACAATATAGAATGTGAAATGCATGAAGGAACATAATATTAAAAAATCATGCATTCACAATAACCTGTAAATTAAAGTGAAAGGAAAATATGCAGGCAGAGAGAGACAGAGATAAAGTCAATAAACCTGTAATGAGGTCAGAGTAATTTCAGATTAAAGTCACACTTATAAAAACCAGGAACAAATAAGAAAATATTCCAGATATGAACTGCTGCACATCTGATAGCAGTTTGTGTTACTAAAATGTTGTTAAGCAAACATGGAATAGAACACAAGTATGAAAAATATCTCATTGCGTCTAGCCTGCCAGGAATATCTTCAGGTTAGTAAAAAATAAAAGTAAAAATCCCAAACTTTTACCAGTTAAGCTTAGGTTATGTCACTGGTTTAGCCAGTGCAGTGTTTCTCAAATTGTGGAGCTGGATCCAAAAGGAGATCATTGTAGGGCTTCTGGGGGAAAGGAGGTAAGTGAAATGTTTAAAATGGGAAGTTTTCAATATGTATACAAAGAAATATAGAAATAAATATAGAAGTTTTATTTATAGTTAAATACAATTTATATTATGTATAAATAAATATATAATATATGAACAGAAAGAAAGAAAGAAAAAGAAAGAGATGTGTCAGCTGATAAACCTCTACTGCCCATAGGGTCTTAGGTCTAAAACAAGCTGTTCACTTGACGGAGGCTTTTGAAGATAAGCTCCAGTGCTCACCAGGTGTTCTGTACTGCTACATAAACAGGATCTTTACAGGAAATGCAGACTGAACTCCTTAAGTGAAGGACCTCTTCCATACCTGAGAATCCAGAAGGGAACCTTATTCAAGCCTAAGTGGGGAAAGAACTTTGTAAGAAGAAAGACTCTGAAACTACCCTAGCATGACTCTAGAGAAAGGCCCAACTTATGAGCCCATAGATTGTAAGGAACTCAGAAAACTACATTCTTTAAATCTTCCTTTGTCTTGTGTTGAAAAGTATGTGGGACTTTTTAGCCTCTTTCTTTCAGTGTGTTGTGTAGATATGTTGCTTCACTTGGAATGCTGTATGTAAAAAGAGAGGGGCTATTTGCAAAGCAGGAAGCAAAACACACAATTTTCAACTTGCTCTGGGGGGGAATTCTTCCCTAAACATTTAATGGAATTACCAGGTGTGTTGTCTTCTTTATACTTCGCTAGTCCCAGCAAAGCTAGAAAACAAATTAAAGAACTGTTTATTTCACTAGTTAGTTCTTCTAGAAATATGTGGATAAATCAAATGAAAGTAAAGCCACAGACCAAGAAACTATTGTTTGAGAACAAATATATATGATTTACATTATAAATACAATAACATATTCTAAACTGTGTGGTTATCTGTGAAATAATACATGGCAAAGCATCTATTGCTATTATGGCACACCTCAGATGTAATGCAGGGCTGAAGACAAAACCTTATAGTAGATGAGTAGTGCCACTACAGAAAAATATGTCCTACAATTCCATATTTATGCATGAGATAAAGGAACAGAGGCCCAGAGTAATAGCAAGCAAAAGGAAAAAAAAATCTAATAGTCAGAAATGTGAGAAATAGACGAATTTATGAGAAAATAGGCATTGATCCTATTTTATTGTAGCTCAATGGCCAGCTGTCTTCATCAAGAGATATAGGTGCAAGCTTATTTTTTGACATGAGCTCACATGGCTTGGGGTCAATTAGTCTCAATTTGATGCTTGGAGTTTAATCTAGCCTGGACATCACAGCATATGTAATTACTGTATTTTAATAGCACTATGCAAAAGCCAATGAGAGATAACTTACTTCATCTTTACTTAAGAATTTTATTTTAAGAAATAAACAGTTACATGGAAATAGCTCACGTTTTGTTATCTTGAGTGGTGTTTATGATCAAGGAAAAACCAGAGGATGGGCTTTGCATGTTTTTAATAGCATCATCTTTTTAAAATCTCTTTATTTATATTACTGGAAATGAAAATGTTAATGTCTCTTTAGAAGGGTCTGTAAGACTGAAGAGGATAGACTGGTGAGTCAGGAAAAAAATTAAATTATGCTGGAATTCATTTTTCTGCATACTTTCTTGCATTTTTCATTTTGAAGTGAAAATGGCATCGAGCCAGATACTAAGCTTAGTTGCACCAATATCTGGTTGAGAAGGGTTTGGGCAGAAGAAAGTAACTGCAAATCAGAAAGAAAAATCAAACAACTCATATCCCATTTTTCAGACATTACTCTTCCGTGCAGCTTTGCAGCCTAATTTTGACCTGGCATCCCTCACTTGTACAAGAAAGGGCTGACACTTGATTAGCAGGGCCAGTCCTACCATAGAGGCAACCTAGGTGGTTGCTGAGGGCACCAAACAATAGGGGGTGCCAAGGGCATTCCCAGAAGCAGGGCCATCGTTTGTAGGGAGGCGAGAGGGGCGATCCCCCTTGGCCCTGCAGCTCCGTAGGCCCAGTGCTGTCCTGCCGTGAGCAGGGCAGTGCGGGGCCTGCACCACTGCCCCCCATCACTATGCCTTCCTCCAACCCCTCTCTGCTGCTTTCGATGCAGAGCTGAAGGCAGTGGGGGGGGGGGGAGCATTCATGCAACCTCTGTGCTGGGAACAGCCAGCCCCGGGGCAGAATGGGTCAGCCCAGAAGCCAGGATCTGCTCTTCCACTCCTCCCCTGGGCCGGCTGTTCTGTACTGGGGGCAGGGTAGGCCATCCCAGTGATGGGGCAGGAGAACAGAGCCCAACCCCTGTGCCAGCCCGCTCCGGCCCTGGCTCAAGGGAGGGGCAAGAGTGTAGGGCTAGCCTCTGGGCCGGCCCGCGTGCCCCCCCAAAGTGCAGGGATGGCAGCAGTGGGGGGCCCATGCAGACTGATTGCCCTGGGCTGCACTGTCTCCTGGGGGGCATCAAAATCACAGGTGCCCAGGGCACCAGAAAACCTCATCCCAGCTCTGTTGATTACATTCTGTTAAACTAGGCTTTTAAACCAGCCATTGGATGTATTTTTTCATCTTCCTAGCTCAGAATGATTGTGACATCTGGGTTTAAGAATAGAGTAATCGGCTCCCTAAAACATCTATCCAAACCAGAGTAAGTAAAACATAATAGAAATAGGATTAAGTGACAAAGAGGGAAGTGGGCTACTGAAACTTTTACCTCCTGTCACTTGTTCCATTCTCACTCAGGCTGGCCATGAATTAAAGTAATTAATGTCAGTTAGCTGTTGTGGGAAACCATGGGAAGTGAGCTGGTGGTCTTATATCCAGGTCCCAGTGAACATGTGTTTATCTCACACAGTCAGTACTTATCTTGGCACTTAGCAGATCACGAACAGATGGCTGTGGAGGTCAAATTATCCCCTCTGGTTTGGCTTGCTCCAGGGTAAAGCTAAGTTATATTGACAAGGCAGATACTCTTAAACTATCCTCTTTTTCTCATCCTCTTGTTATATCATAAAGAGTGCATACCAACCCTATGCACGCAAGATGTTTTTATCCATCAAGGTTGTATTTCGGATTGTCCAATATTGCTCATAGCCTTGTATTGGAAGGTTCAGGCAAAACATCTCTATTCATCATATTAAAAAAAATATTTCTACCCATTAAAATGTTACTTCTTATCTCTCTGGTGCTAGACCATCCTGGCATCTCCTGCCCCTGACATAAAAAAGCAAGGAGTCTTGTGGCACTTAAAGACTAACATTTATTTATCGCATGAGCTTTCATGGGAGAAAATACCACTTCGTCAACTTGTCCCTGACATGTACTTTTAGGTCCTTACACCTATTATTGTTTTGGAAATATGTCTTTCTGCAATATCAGCTTACTTCTTGCCAGTTTCTTGCCTGACTCCTGCTGACTTAACAGACTTGATGGTTCTTTTACCTTTGATCTTCTGTCTTGGCCTGTCCTCCTAAGCCTCTTGCTTCAGGCTCTTACTTTCACCTAAACCTGGTAAAACACTGCATATACTCCACCTTAATTTCCCCAGCTGGTATGTTGTTAAGGTCACCAATGCCTTTATATCTCAAAAAGCAACCTCCTTCCCAGGAGCTGATTTATTAATGGAAAGTTCAATAGAAATACAAGACAGACCTTCACTCAGGCTTCTTATCAGGGGAGGCAGACTTCCTTCTCCACACCCTGAGTTTGAGTCCCAGGTCCAAGCCCTTTACCACCAGCATACACTTGAGCTTGATTCCTAGAGGTAGGGCTTTCCTGCAAACTGCAGCTTTTCTCATGATATCTTCTTCCAGGCTGACCCTCCTCTAGCAATCTGAGAGAGCTTTCCTTTCTCTGGGATATCATTTCCTCTTTAGAAACCTCTCTCACTGATCACAGCAAACTTTCTAGCAGGTCCAGGTGCTTGTTTACCAACATGCTGCCAACCAGCCACATAGGCAATTAAAACTACTTACAGGTGGCCTTGTGCTGCTTAAAAATGCCTTTCAGAGGTAGACTAGGCCCTGATCTCCTTAGAGGGATCAGTTACCCTGTGATACTGATATCCTGGACATTCTTCCAAATAGAAACTATGCCCTTTTAATTAAATACATTTTGAACAAAGTTAAGAAATCAGAGAAATAAAATATATCTCCTAAGCATATTTCTTATCCTTTCTAGCTTAGAGCTTGTTCTTCCTAATGGGTTAACAGTTCTAATGTGTGCTAGGTGCTGCCAGACACTTCTTTCCCCACCTCATTTTGTAAATTAAATGTTTTTAATGTGGCAGAAGGCATTTTGCTTAGGTCCTCAAAACACGCCCATGGTGTCCAACTATTACAGCATCTATCGTTTTCTTGCTTATAAAATCAAACAGTGGAACTCAAATGAGCAATAGGAAACAATGAATGGGCTGATTTTCCTGCTGGTTGGTATCTAAGAAGATCTAGAATTTACAATCAGATATTTGTGTTTTTTATGATGGGAGAGGGAAAGGGGCTAGGCCTGTTTACAGGAAGTTCAATGTTATAATAAAATGAGATGTGAAATAGGAGAAGAATTACAAAGAGATTTTTTAAATGAGAGTAAAAAGAAGGAAAGCAAACAGTCTTGCACTACAAGACAGATGAGGCTAATCTCAAGTTTTGTCTGAATGAATGAGTCTCCTTCAAAGTCTCAGAACACATAGTAGGAAGGTGCTGTATCTCAAATACAGTTAAGAGGGAATGCTGTATTGGACACTTCTTTAAGGGACTTAAAGACAGGGGAAATCTTAGCTTTCAGGGTGGAATTAATAACCCCATGATGTTTTCTGGACACTGTTGCAAACTGCTGGTTTTTCAGCACTGGGTCTTCCACTTTTTTTTAGTGGAGACCCCAAAAGCCTGAGTCCTGCCCCATGGGGTGCTTGCACTGGTGAAACTCCAGGGAGAAGGGGGGTGGGGTGGGACCCAGGCCCACCCTCTACTCCAGGTCCCAGCCCAGGGCCCCTATGAAGCGCAGCTATGTGCTGCTGACAATGTCCCAGCCTATACTTCTTTCCCCTGGGCTGTCTTCCCTCTCTGTTCTTACAGTTCCTTGTGCCTGCTCTCCCTTTAGGCCAAATTTCTTTTCTCAACCAATCAGAGTCTCAGACACACCTTTCCTTGCCTTCTCAAGTCCAGCTACCTTCTACAAACTCTTCTGCTCCTTTGCTCTACACAGCACCACTCTCTTGCCCAGAGGAGTTGCACGGAAGGGCCAGGGTCTTCTACGCCAGCCTTTTCTCCCTGGCTCCGACCAAAGTCAATGCCTGCAGGGTGTTCTGGAACAAACTCCCCGTGCTCAGCATGGGTGACCAGACCGGCTGGAGCTTCCTCTCACTCTGGCCAAGTTCATGGAAGCCCTCCGTTGCATGCCCACCAACAAATCCCCAGGCATGGACAGGCAGACCATGGAGTTCTACCACGTGTTCTGGGACATCCTCGGCCCAGACCTGGCTGCCGTCTGGGCTGAGTCTGAGGGAAGTGGGGAGCTCCCCTTCTCTTGCCAACTGGCCATGCTGGCCCTAAAAGGGGGACCTCCGTGACCTTAGGAACTGGTGTCCCATCTCGCTCCTCTGCACGGACTACAAGATTGTTGCCAAGGCCATCTTGCTGAGGCTTGGGTCCGTGCTGCAGGACGTGATCTGTCCCAACCAGACCTACATCATCCCGGGCTGGTCCATTTTCAGCAACCTGTACCTCATCCAGGATCTCCTGGAGCCTGGGTGTAGGGACGGTCTATTGTTCACCCTCCTGGCCCTGGACCAAGAGAAAGCATTCAATAGGATGTACCATGGGTACCTCCTGGGCTTCAGGCCCCATTTTGTGGGGTTTCTCTAGGTGCTGTACACCTCTGCAGCATGCCTGGTCAAGCTCAACTGGACACTGACTGAGCCGGTCAGCTTTCAGCGAGGAGTATGTAAAGGCTGCCCACTGTTGGGCCAGTTGTACCCTATGGCCATTGAGCCCTTCCTCTGACTCCTCCACTGGAGGTTGATGGGGTTGGTTCTCTGTGAGACAGAGCTGTGGCTGGTCCTGTCAGCATACGCCGATGACGAGCTCCTCGTGGTCCAGGACCTGGGCAACCTGGTGTGACTGGAGGCTTGCCAAGCCGTCTACTTGGTGGCCTCCTCCGCCCAGGTCAACTGGGTCAAGAGCTCTGGCCTGACAGTAGGGGCCAGGTGGTAGGCAGGCCCCCTCCCACCTGTGCTTCAAGCCATCCTCTATCTGGGTGTTTACCTCTCTGCCACCCATCCCTCCTGGAGGAGAACTGGCATGAGTTGGAGGGCAGGGTCGCTGACCGACTGCGGAGGTGGACAGGACTGCTGTGGTGCCTCTCCTTCCGGGGACAGGCACTGGTCATCAGCCAGCTCATCCTGTCTGTGCTCTGGCACCGGCTCAACACCCTGGTGCCACCCCTGATATTCCTGGCCAACCTCCAGAAGACAGTTCTGGAGTTCTTTTGGCCAGAACTGCACTGGGTCTCTGCAGGGATCCTGAGCCTGCCCCTGGAGGAGGGAGAGCAGAGCCTGTGCTGTGTCCGCAGCCAGGTCCATGCCTTCTGCCTCCAGGCCCTGCAGCGACTCCTTTATGGTTGTGGTAGACCAGCATGGAACCATTTGGCACACATCTTCTACTGAGGGCTCTGATACGACCGGCAGCTCTTTTATCTTGACCTGAGAGGTGGTCTGCAAGACCCCTCTGAGCTGCGAGCCTTCTACCATGACCTCCTCCAGACCTGGAGGCTTATTGCGGCCTCCAGATTGGTTGCACCCACCGAGGGGGAGGACCTCCTCATGGAGCCCCTGCTACACAACCTCCTTCTCAGTGTGCAGGTGGTGGAGGCCCCCTCTGTGAGGCGGAGGTTGGTCCTGCAGGTGTCACCAGGGTCGGAGACCTCCTGGATTATGCCCATGGGGACTGGGTGGATCCCCATGAGCTAGCTCAGCGCATGGGGCTCTCCATCCCTCGTACACCCCAGCGACTACTCCAGGAGGTGAAGGTGGCCCTCTCCCCTGCCTCTTGGGCCTACCTCAATTGGGTCCTGGGAGAGGGTACTCCCCGCCCTCCTCTAAGTCCTTGCCCTCGGGAGCTCTGGACTGGGCCCTGGCCCCGTGAGCAACCCAAGATGCCCCTACCCCACGCCCCAAACCACCTGCTAGACCTTTTGCAGTGAGAGGGAGACCCCGGCACACGCATACCTAGAGTACGCCAGGTTGCAGCCCTTTTTCGGCTCCTCCAGAACCTCTTATAGAGGTTCTGGCTGCACTTTTCCCCACATATGTTCTTATATTCACTTCCTATCTGTGGCCCCATGAAGTCACAGGACCTCCTCTCCAACCTCGTCCTGACCTACGCAAAACAGGCCATATACAGGACCAGGAAGAGGAGGTTGGCTGAAAGAGGGGCCTGCGACTGTGGGGCCTATTTCTGGTCCCTCTTTCGATCACATCTCCGGGCAGAGTTCCTCTGGGTGGCATCTGCTGGCTCCCTCGACAGCTTCTGGGAGCAGTGGGCGCTGTCCAGGGTTCTCTGCTTGGTGTCCCCCTCTGATTCTCTAATTTTGAACCTTTGACCCACACACCTGTTCCTGTTCTTCTTTGGTTATCCCCTGAATTCAGTTGGCCCCAGACCTAGGGCCACCTCCCCCTAAGCTGGGGGAGGGGTGTTAGTGGTAGATGGGCTTGTGCCCACCTACCTTCCAGCATCCAAATAGTCTCCTCTCAGTCTGTCTGTTGGAGAAGAAGAGAGAAAAAGGACATCCACCCCTGCTGCGGATCTGCTGCTCTTGCTTCTGGGTTCCTGCTGCTGGCTGAGCTGTGGGTGCTGCCCCTGCTACTGCTTCAGTTCCTGCCTTTGCTCCTGCTGCTGTCCCTAGGAGGCCCCACTTCTGCTGCTGCTGCTCTCCCTGCCACTGCTGGCTCATCTCCCTCCCTGCCGTGTGGGGAGTAGGGGGAGCTTCAGGAAGGTAAACCTACCACCAAGACCAATACCACCATCTTTGGAGAAGAGGACCCTTTGTGAAAGCCTATCCCTGCTCCTGCTCCTGCTGCTGTCCTTGGACCTTACTAGTAACATCTTTGAGGGAAGGCAAACTGACTGTTTGTGCTGTTTGTGGCTGGGGGAGTACTCACACCATCAGTGGAACTGTGGAGGGGCTGGTTTCTCTACAAACTGAAGGACTTTGCCACCTCTACCAGCCCCTCCACCAGTACCACCAGTCACCACCTGCCTGCCCTCCAGACAGCAGCGGGGACCCTTTACCACCTGGGATTTTCACAGCAGCAAAGACTTTTCAGCCTCCCAGGGACAGCCCTCCATTTTGCTTATCACCCAGACACCCTTCCCCAGCCCCCTTGGCTAGAGGGCTTCCCACCCTCTGTTTAGCCCTCTAGCTGGTTAAGTGCCCTCCCCAGCCTTCACAGATCCCCCACCCCACCTTAGACCCTTCCCCTTAGAGTGCCCTTGTGTTTGTTTTCGGCTTCTGCCCTGCCCAACCCCCCCGGTATTTTCTCATCCTCTCCAGTAAGTCTCCCATTTCGATCATCCCTATTGCAGGGATATGGAGACCTCCCCAATCGTCCTTGACCCTCCCCCTGAGCCTGCTCTGCTGCCAACATCTGCGGCTCCCCTCTGACCATCGCTGCTGCCTCTACCATCACAGATGCCCCCACCAGGGCGTCCCCAGCAGCAGCAGGCATGGGAAGAGCCTCCACCTCTGCTACTGCTGTGGCCTGCTTGGCTGGCCATAAAAGTGAGCAGAAAAAGGCAAACAAGGGCCAGGCTGTTGCTGTGGCCACGTCATCAGCCGTGGTCCCTTCTTCCCCTGCTATCCCCTCCACCAGCTCGGGGGGAACGTCTGCCCCCAGAGCATATGCCCAGGTGGCCGCCACCCCTCCACCCACCACCATACCATCTGCCTGTGCTGCCTCCTCTGGTGGCCGGGGCCCATTTTCCACCTTAACCAGGAGGCATGGGGTCCGTTGCCTCCTGGTGGCTGCCTCGCTGCATGTGGAAACCTACGTGCGGGTGTTGACGAGGGTGGTGGGGCCCTTGACCATCGTGGCGGCTTCCAAGATGTATGGGAGGATCATCTTCTTCCTGTTGTCGAAGGCCGCTGCACAGGAGGTAGTCGAAAAGGGCCTGGCAGTGGGGGGCATCTACGTCCCCGTGGAGCTCCTGGAGGACCTGGGTGTGCAGGTGGTGTTAACCTCTGTTCCTCCCTTCCTCCCCAATGCCGCCATGCTTCCCCTCCTCTCCACCCTGGGGAAGCCAATATCCACTATCAGCCCTTTCCCTGTGGGCTGTAAGGACCCCACCCTCCGTCATGTGTTGTCCTTTCACTGGCAGGTGCAAATCCAACTGATGCCAGGAAGGGCCTGTGATGGAGCGGCGCTGGAGGGGTTCTTTTTGGTGCCTCATCAAGGGGCCCATTATTGAATCCATTATTTCTTGGGGGAGGCTCGGTGCTTCCTCTATAGGAGGGATTGCCCCCTGGCCCACCATGAAGAAGAGGCAACTGAGCCCCCCAAGGCAGCAAAGGGCGCTGACCATACCATCGCTGGTGACCCCAGCCCTCCAGCCACCGGAGCGACCCCCTCTTCCTACTACTACCATAGAAACATCTAGGAATACAGAGGAGAGAGGGGAAAAGGTGGCTGGTGCCAGCCAGGGAGAGGGCTCACCCCAGGGGGAGGGTTCCCATCCCTCTGTTGTTCCACCCTCATCCCTGTCTACCCAAGTGCCTTTGCCCTTGCCTCCTGATTCTGCCCCCGCTGGCCAGACCTCCTCTGCCACCTTGGAGGGCTGGGTGGTCGTCACGGGGAAGTGTGGCAAGCGTAGAAAGGCTCTGGCCCTCCCCGCCACGTCGGATGGGGAGAAGAACCCCCCCGGAAAGCATTGCAGGGGGCTGAGGATGATGACAATATAGAAAACATTGAAATCAGAGAGCCTACCAGAGAGCCTGCAAGTTCCATGATTCCTTTATGGCCTTTGGGATGAGACACGGATTGTTGCATGGCTCAACAGAGGCTGCGGGTAACCCTGCCACTCCTGAGGATCTCCCCCAGCCCTCATCATGGCCTCAATAATCTTCGCAATACTGAATGCCAGGGGCTGTGGGATAGGTCTCCGCAGGATCTCCTTCCTTCGGGAAGGGCACTACTCTGTTGTTTTCCTGCAGGAGACCCATACAGATCCAGCTGCTGAGGCCAGCTGGAGGCTGGAGTGGGGAAACGGGGCGTTCTTTGGCCATTTGTCCACCTGCTCCAGTGGAGTGGCCACCCTCTTCTCCTCCAATCTACAGCTCGAGGTTCTGGGGGTCACCGAGGTCATGCTGGGCTGCCTGCTGCACCTCCGGGTCCATATAGAGGGGCTAGCGTTGAATCTGGTCAACGTCTATGCTCCAACATCAGGCCCGGAGTGGGTGCATTTCTATCAGCAAGTGGCCGCCTTCCTCGGCACCTTGGATCCTCAGGAGTGTCTGGTTCTGGGCGGGATTTTAACACCACTCTCGAGGAATGTGACTGCATGGGGACCGAGCAGTGCCAGGCCACCATGGACATCCACTGGGAGCTCGTCAACCATCACTCCCTGATGGACGTCTGGCTCGACCACCACCCAGACAACCAGGTCACCTTTATAATTGTCTGGGTGGAGGAAGGCCGGTCGCACCACTCCCAGTTGGACCTCATTTATCTGTCCCATCGTCACCTTGCAAGATCCCACTCCTCCAACATTCAGCTGGCCCCTTTCTTGGATCACCATCTGGTGACCGTGACAGCCTCTCTTTCAGCGGAGAGGCCTGGGCCGGCCTACTGGCACTTCAATAATAGCTTGCTGGAGGATGTGGGCTTTGTGGCATCCTTCTGGGAGTTCTGGCTGGCCTGGTGGGAGCAGAGGCCCGCCCTTCCCTCGACGCAGCGACGTTGAGACATGGGGAAGATCCGTGCCTGGCTCTTCTGCTGTGGCTACACGCGGGGGGGCCAGCCGGCGGAGGGATGTGGAGATAGAGCAGCTGGAGCGGGAGGTCTTAGAGCTGAAGAGGCACCTGGCCACCAGGCCTGAGGATCCATCCCTCTGTGGAGCGTGCCAGGAGAAGCGAGAAGAGCTCCAGGCCCTCGAGGACCTTCGGGCCTGGGGAGCCTTTGTCCAATCCTGCCTCCATCTCCTTTGGGAGATGGATCGCAGCTCCTGCTTCTTCTATGCCCTGGAGAAATGGAAGGGGGCCAAAAAGCATGTCACCTGCCTCTTGGAAGAAGACAGCATCCCCCTCATGGATCCGGAGAAGATGTGTGGATGGGCCAGGGCCTTCTACACAAGTCTTTTCTCCCAGGATCCAACTGATGCTGACATCTGCAGGGTGCTCTGGAATGAACTTCCCGTGCTCAGCACAGGCGACCAGGACTGGCTGGAGCTTCCTCTCACTCTGGCCGAGTTCACAGAAACTCTCTATCGTATGCCCACCAACAAATCTCCAGGCATCAACGGGCAGACCGTTGAGTTCTACCATGCATTCTGGGACATCCTCGGCCCAGACCTTGCTATTGTCTGGGTCGAGTCCGAAGGAAGTGGGGAGCTCCCCCTCACCTGTCGGCGGGCAGTGCTGGCCGGGCTGCCCAATAAGGGGGACCTCCATGACCTTCAGAACTGGTGTCCCGTCTCGCTCCTCAGCACAGACTATAAAATAGTAGCCAAAGCCATCTCACTGAGGCTTGGGTCTGTGCTGCAGGACGTGATTCATCCAGTTCAGCTTCGGACCCTGCTTCATGGGGTTTCTCCAGGTGCTGTACGCCACCGTGGAGTTCCTGATCAAGCTCAACTGAACCCTGACCAAACCGGTCAGCTTCAGGCGAAGAGTACATCAAAGCTGTCTGCTGTCGGGTCAGCTGTACGCCCTGGCCATTGAGCCCTTCCTCTGTCTCCTCCACCAGAGGTTGACAGGGTTGGTGCTCCATGTGCTGAGGCTGAGGCTGTTCTTGTCGGCGTATGCTGACGACGTGCTCCTCGTCGTCCAGGACCTGGGCGACCTGGCCTGGTTGGAGGCTTGCCAAGCTATCTATTTGGCAGCCTCCTCTGCCCAGGTCAACTGGGTGAAGAGCTCTGGCCTGACAGGAAGGACCGGGTGGCCGGTGAACTCCCTCCCACCTGCGCTTCAGACCTCTGGTGGAGCACGGGGTCTGCTGCTCTATCTGGGCATTTACCTTTCTACCGCTCATCCCTTGCCAGATGAGAACTGGCATGATTTGGAGGGCAGGGTTGTTGGGCGGTTCCAGAAATGGACAGGACTGCTGCAGTGCCTATCCCATTGGGGAAAAGCACTGGCCATCAATCAGCTTGTTCTGTCCATGCTCTGGCACCGGCTCAACACCCTGGTCCCACCTCCAACGTTCCTGGACAAACTCTAGAAGGCAATTCTGGAGTTCTTTTGGCCAGGACTGCACTGGGTCTCTGCAGGGATTCTCAGCCTTTCCCTGGAGGAGGGAGGGCAGGGCCTCTGCTATGTTCACAGTTGGGTCCATGCCTTCCACCTCCAGGCCCTGCAGAGACTCCTTTATGTTGCAGGCAGTCCAGTGTGGAGCCATCTGGTGCTCACCTTTCTCCGCCGCATCCGAGGGCTCTGATATGACCAGCAGCTTTTTTGTCTCCATCCGAGAGGGCTTCCACGAGTCCTCTCCAAGCTGCCGGCCTTCTACCAGGACCTCCTCCAGACATGGAGTCTTGTTTCGGCCTCCAGGACCATTGTGCCCACTGAGGGGGTAGATCTCCTCACGGGGCCCCTGCTACACAACCTCCATCTCCATGTGCAGGTGGTGGAGGCCCCCTCCATGTGGCGGAGGTTGGCCCTGGTAGGTGTCACTAGGATCGGAGACCTTCTGGACTATGCCCAGGGGGACTGGCTGGATCCCCTTGTGCTGGCTCGCATGGGGCTCTCCACCCCTCGTACCCCTCGTCGCCTACTCCAGGAGGTGAAGGCAGCCTTGGCCCCTGCTGCTCGGATGTACTTCTAGCAGGTTCTGCTCCATCTCAGTCCTGGCCTTCCGGAGCTTTTGATCAGGCCCCAGCCTCGCAAGCCCCCCCCCGGCTGCCCCGCCCCATGCACCCAGCTGGCTGCTAGACTTGCAGCCAGTCCCCTTCTGAACTGCACCTCGGGACTATCTGTACACGCTCGTGCTTCACATCATCCCTTTCCTTGCCCTGAAGTCCCTCCCAGACACTAAATGGTGGGACCTGAGGCCACCCATGGAGGGCGAGGACCCCCAGTGAGCCAGCCTCTATTCCACCTTAACCCCATGGCACACTGGGGACATCAGTTGGTGGCTTCTTCATGGAGCCATCAGCACGGGCATGTACTTGGCGCGGTTTACCCAATAACCTGACACCTGTCCCTTTTGCAGTGTGAGGGAGACCTTGGCACATGCATACCTGGAGTGCACCAGGTTGCAGCCCCTTTCCAGCTCCTTCAGAACCTCTTGCTGAGGTTCTGGTTGCACTTTCCCCCTCACCCGTTTATATATGCACGCCCCATTCGCGGCCCCACAAAATTGCGGGACCTCCATGTCAACCTCCTCCTAGTCCTCCCTAAAATTGCCATCAATAAGACGAGGAAGAGGAGGTTAGCTGAGGGGGGTCTCTGTGACTGTGGGGCATATTTCCAGTCCCTTGTTCGTTCACATGTCTGGGAAGAGTTCCTCTGGGTGGTGTCCATTCACTCCCTGGACACCGTCTGGGAGCAGTGGGCACTGTCTGAGGTTCTCTGCTCATTGACCCCCTCAGAATCCCTAATTTTGAACCTTTGACCTCACACCTGTCCCTGTTTTTGCATTAGTTGTCCCACATATTCACTTGGTCCTGGGTCTAGTGGCACATCCCCTTAGGCTAGGGGAAGGGTTTTAGCAGTGGGCGGGCTTGTGGCCGCCCACATCCCAGCCTCCAAATAGGTCTACTCTGAGACTGCCTACTGGCTTTGCTCTCTCACAACACAAAAGTAAATATCCCTGATTTACTTATGAATGGCATTATTATTTCTCATTGCCCTCAAACTGCACAGCCATGGCCCTTGGATAGCTATGTGTTCTGCTCCAAACAAGACAAACACCACTGCCTGACTCTGCTCTGACTGTAGAGCCTGCAGTGGATGCAGAGGGACAACATGTAGTGAGCGTTCCCATTGGCATTTTATCTGCAGAAGACAGAGGGAAGTAGAATCTGGTTCGGAGTGTGGTGGAGGTGTGTGTGAGGTAAAGCTAACGGCTAAAAAAGGAGCAGTACTCCATCTGCCTGGTGGTGAAAGGTGAGGGGCCATGCCCTGTTCTACTGCTCTGTGCTCCCTTTGGAAACTAATGCTTCCCCCCTTCTTTGTGCTCAGAAAGCTCAAGCAGAACTTCCTTCCGCCTTAACTCCACGATCACCATCTAAGTAAATAAATCACGGCTGAGAGTCCCCTCCCTATATGCTTGGCAGAAAACCTACTATATAAAAAGGGCAAAAGCAGGCTTTGTTTCCAACTGTCTTGACAGAAACAGCCTTCACAGTATGTAAAGACCAAACACTTTTAACAAACAAACCAACAAGAGAAAACACAAAGATCATTTCACACCATCTCCCTACCTAGGTTGTTATAATTCCTGCCTCAGAACTGCACAGCTCACACCTATAATTACCCATAACCTGATACAAATACTATTTCTTACAAACCAGTGAAAGACACTGCTGTGAACATCCAGATGTTTCTCTGAAATTTACTACCACGGTGTATTCACAGAAATAAGTTTGCTGCTCTGTTATAGAGCCATTACATCACAGTTTATTAATTTAATTGGTGAGAATAACCTTTCTCAAATGTGACAGCTTTGCTTACTGCTAATATGTAAATTGAGGCAAACCCACATCCCTTCCCTAGAGGACAGAGATGTTTATCACTTTTACCTAGGCTAGGTTGTTTGGTCTTAAAGATGTTCTATTAACATCATACAGAGGGAATTCACAATTTCATTTCATATTCATTTTACAGTATTAATAACCAGAATATTATTAGGTTTCATATGATGCCTCATAAGGCATATTTTTTTTTTTACAAATATTATTCCAGTACAGTGTATAGTCTGAACACCCATGTGCCTTGGGTCACAACCAGGGAAGCGTTATTGCTTCTCAAACATAGGGTATCATTCATAAAATTACATGCAACATGTACGAGAAACATGTTATAGCTACCACCTTTTTTCATTCCATACTGACTAGTGTTTTAAAAAAATTGGCAAGAAGTATGTGAAATTATAGGAAAAATATTAATTTTCCCACTCCTTGCCCTAACATATCCCCAAGTTATTGCTTCTTGGTCTAACTCTAGGGAACAGTTAGAATTATAAAATGCATATTAACGTTGGACAAAATATGCATATAGCAATTCTAGACACTGACTCCTACTCCTACCTGCCTCTTCATCAAGAAGGCAGGTGATTAAGGCTGAGATTTAGGAAATCCGGGCTGAATTTTAGCTCCTTTATAGTCTTACTGTGTGACTTTGAGCAAGTCACTTACACATCACTCTGGGTGTGTTCACACAGCATTCTTATGTCAAAACAACAGAGGTTGTTTCGAAATAAGAAATGCCATGGCCACATGACGTACCATTGTTTTGAAACAGCGGGTTCCGTTGTTTCGAAACAACGGCAGTGTTTCAAAACAACTTAAACCTCATACCCTTTAGAAACAACGTTGTTTTGAAAGGAGTTGTTTCGAAACAACCCCGTTGGGACATGTTGTTTTGGAACAAAGTGTTCCGAAACAACATTTGACCCTCAGCACTCTGGCCAGGGAACCCTCAGCACCCTGGCCAGGGTGCTGAGGCCTGTCCCTCAGTCCCAGAAAGGGGGCTGCAGCTCCTGGTGGAGGGGTGAGCCGCAGCGGCTCAACCCCCGCCCAGGCTTCCCCCAAACCCTGCCGCGGGTTTGGGGGCACCCAGCTCAGCCTGCCACTACAGGGGCCGGGGTGAGCACGTCCCGGATTCCCCGGCGCCCCGCTCCTGCCGGGGGCGGGCCGCTGCAGTGGCAGGGTGAGCTGGGCGCCCCTGACCCCATGGCAGGGTTTGGGGGAAGCCCCGGCAGGGGGGTGATCCGGGCGCCCCCAAACCCGCAGCGGGGTTTTGGGGCAGCCTGGGCTTTAAAGATGGTGGGGTGAGGCGCTGGGCTGCTCTTCACCCCGCGGGTGCCTGCAGTCCCCTCCCCAAGCGAAATAGCATTTTCATACTGTGGACTCTGGCCATAAGGCTGTACTGCCCTGAATTAAAGGGCCGTGTTTGGGGTTCAAACCAGGTTTTTCCCTGTGTTTGAGCGAGCAGGGGCAGCATACCCCGTGACAGGTGGTGGAGAATGCAGGCATACGATCAGACCCTGGGACAGGGGTCTTAGGAAAAGGGAACAGTCTAAGGAGTTTCCCTTCGGCGTTAAATTTGTTGTGTTTGTTTCATTCTTTTAAACCCCTCCCCCGACTCAGCAATGGATATGGATAAGGTCCTGAAATGGCTTTTGGAAAACCAGCAGCAACAACAACAACAACAACAACAGCAGCAACAGTATACATTACTACTCCAACAGATGGCAGCCCAGCAACAGGCTCAAGCGTCCCGGCAGCAAGACCAATTGCAGCAGTTCATGAGGGAGTTGGCCACCCAACACCAAGGTCACCAGGAAAGACTGGTCCAACAAATGGGGGCTGCGTTAAAGCCCCCTACCGCCATGAGCCCTGGTGTCGGGGCCCCCGTGGCAGGGGTGGGTCAGGCTAGCCTGCCACTGTGACTGACGAAGATGGGCCTGGGAGACGATCCGGAAGCCTTTCTAGTGACCTTCGAGTGGGTTGCCACCGCAGCACAATGGGCACCCGAACATTGGGCCACCTTGCTGGCACCGTATTTAACTGGACCGGCACAACTAACGTATCGTAAGCTGGACCCCCGGGATACCCTAGTATATGCCAAGGTCAAGGAGGCAATTCTGGACCAGACTGGGGTGGATTCCGAGACCTACCAATGGCGATTGCGGGGTACCTGGTACCCACCCGACACCTGTCCTAGGGCAATGGGCCAAAGGATCAAAAGGAGTGCTGGTGGTGGCTGGAGCCTGAAAAACAGTTGGGACCCGAGGTTGTGGAGCTTGTGGCCTTAGAACAATTCATGCAAGAACTCCCGGGTGGGACTAAGGAGTGGGTACAGAGACACCACCCAAAGACCTTGGCAGAGGCCGTCTCCCTGGCGGAGGACTATTCAGCAGCAGAAACGACAGGGCCCCATCCCCTGGGAGTGCCCGGCGCCCGCAAAATGGAAAGTAAAAGAGGGCTGGGCTCACTGAGAGCAAGGGCAGGGGAACCATCCCAGACCCCTCCGATCCCCCTCAGCCTGAGTCACCCCAAACCGGCGGGAGGACCCCAGAGACCCCAGGCGGAAGAGGTGGGAAACCGCTGGATGGATTCGGCCCCACCCGCAGGAGGTGACCAGCAGGGGAATGATTGGAATTGGTGTTGGGAGTGCGGAGAAGAGGGTCATTATCGCCAAGAGTGTCCCTGTATGGAGTGTGAGTATGCGCAGGTGTGTGCAGTGGGCCACCGGGCCAGAAAGCGCACCCCCCTGAAACTCATTATCCCAGTGTGGATTGAGCAGACTCAAGACCTTGCCCTCATAGATTCGGGGTGCAGTCAGACGCTTATCCGGGAGGGATTGATACTGGGCCTGGAGGTGTCAGGCCCGACCATACAACTCCAGTGCATACATGGGGATACCTGCCCCTACCCGACTGCCCAAGTGCGCTTGGGGGTGGGTCAATGGATGGCAAGACTCCAGGTGGGCGTGGTCCCAGGTCTGGTGTATCCCGTGGTGTTGGGCCGCGACCGGCCCGAATTTGATAGGGTCATGCGAGGCGATGGCTTGGACACCTCAAGCATATCAGCAGCAAACATCCTTGACACAAGCCTGCTGGGGCGTACTGGGCCAACTGAGCTGGGAAGAGGAGCCGGGGCCCTCGGACGAGTCCCAGACCCCTGGTAGACCACCAGGTGCGACCCTGGAGAAGGCACAGGGCAAGCTAGAGAAAGATGGGGACTTCCTCCGGGACCAAAGCGAAGACCCCATGCTAAAACACGCCTGGGACCAGGTCACCAACCCAGACTTGGAACCACCCAACAATCTCCCTCAGCCTCGGGGCCCCGCTTTGAGATACTGAAGGCTCAGCTGTACCGAATGACATACGAACCCCAGACCCAGGAGATTACTTACCAGCTCCTGATACCGTGGTGTCTCCGGCGGGACCTCCTGCATTTAGCCCATGATATCCCCTGGGCTGGGCACTTGGGTCGGGAAAAGACCCTCCAGTGAGTGGGTCAACGGTTTTATTGGCCGGGGCTCCATGGGGAAGTGAGAGGTTTTTGTGCCTCCTGCTCAGAGCGTCAACGGACTGGGCCTGTGGGGGTACCAAGGGCCCCCCTCATTCCTATGCCAGTAGTGGGGATTCCGTTTGAATGTATGGGCATGGACCTTGTGGGTCTGCTAGAACAAAGCCAGACTAAAAACCGCTTCATTCTAGTCATGGTAGATTAAGCTACCAGCTATCCAAAGGCCGTACCCCTATGGACAGCGACTGCGTCAAACATTGCTATAGAATTGTTAATAGTTTTTTCTAGGGTCGGGATACCAAAAGAGATACTAACCGACCAGGGTACGAATGTTTCCTCAAAGTTGATAGGCGAGCTGTGTCCCCTGATGGGGATTAGGACCATCAGAACCGCCGTGTACCACCCACAAACTGATGGGCTGGTGGAGAGGTTCAATGGCACCTTGAAGTCCATGCTCCACAAATTTGTGCAGGAAGACCCCCAGCATTGGGACACGGTGCTACCGGCCCTTCTCTTCGCCATACAGGAAGTCCGCCAAGCCTCCACGGGGTTCTCTCCTTTTGAATTACTTTACAGGCGAAGGCCTAGGGGTATATTGGACCTCCTGAAAGAGGACTGGGAGACGCAAGAGACCTGGGTCCAGGGTACCGTACATTATATAATCAAACTATGGGAATGACTGCGGACCCTGGGAGCCTTCGCCCAAGAAAACTTAAAACAAGCCCAAGGAATTCAGACGTGACAATATGATCAAGGTACAAAGGTCTGGGTGTTTCAACCAGGGGACAGGGTACTGCTCCTGTTACCCTCTAGCGAGTCCAAACTGCTGGCCAAATGGCAGGGCCCATTTGAAGTAACCCAGCGAATCGGCCCAGTGGATTATGAGATCAGAATACCGGGACGTAGGAAGGAAGTTCGCATCTATCACGTTAATTTATTGAAGAAGTGGATGGGAAGGGAGGCCATGTGGATAGCCCCACCTACCCCGGAACCTGAACTTGGGCCCTCGGCCGAAGAAGCCCGTGACGCTACTCCACCAGCAGTGGGAGAAGGACTTAATCCCAAACAAAAAGGAAAATTACAGGAGCTTCTAGACCGGTTCCCGGATGTCTTGTCCGTACGCCCAGGGAGGACCCCGCTGGCGAGCCATCATATTGCTACACCAGCTGGACAGAGGATCAGGGACAACCCCCGACCACGCCCGTGGAAAATGTGGCCTGTGGTTAACCAAGAATTAGAAAGCATGTTAGAGATGGGGGTAGTGGAGGAGTCCAAGAGTGAATGGAGTAGCTCCATTGTCCTGTACCCAAGCTGGATGGTAGCCTACGTTTTTGTATAGACTTCCGGAAAGTTAATGCAGTGTCCAGATTTGATGCCTACCCAATGCCCCGGGTGGACGAACTGTTAGAAAGACTGGGCGCGGCACAGTACCTTTCAACGCTAGAATTGACTAAAGGGTATTGGCAAATTCCCCTTACTCCCACGTCGCGCCCGAAGACAGCCTTCTCTACACCATTCGGACTCTTTCAGTTTGTCACCATGCCCTTTGGATTACATGGAGCAGCTGCTACCTTCCAGCAACTAATGAATAAAGTGCTACAACCCCATGATGCCTATGCAGCAGCATATATAGACGATATCGTAATATATAGTAGCAGCTGGGAAGAACATCTAAAACATCTCGACCACATCTTGGCGGCCCTCAGAGAAGCCCACCTGATGGTTAACCCCGCTAAATGCCACTTGGGACAGAGAGAAGTGACCTACCTCGGATACGTAGTGGGAGGGAGTATGCTACGGCCATTAATCGGGAAGATCTAGACCCTGTCTGACATGCCACAACCAAGGACCAAAAGGCAGGTGCACCAATTCTTGGGTCTGGCGAGTTACTACTGCCACTTCATGCCGGACTTCACAACCATTGTGGCCCCCCTGTCTGACCTAACTAAGAGCTCCGCCCCGGGAAAGTCCGATGGACAGACCAAATGGAAGAGGCATTCCAGGCACTAAAACGCAGCTTGATGGGAGAACCAGCACATGTACATCCAGATTTTAATAAGGACATATTACAGACAGATGCCTCAGAAGTGGGTCTGGGGGCGATACTCTCGCAGGAAGTCGAGGGAGAAGAGCACCCCATACTATATGTAAGCAGGAAATTATTCCCTCGTGAGACACGATACTCAGCCATTGAAAAGGAGGCCTTGGCAGCAAAATGGGCCATAGATATGCTCCGATATTACCTTCTGGGGTCTACCTTCACGTTAGTGACTGACCACGCACCCCTAAAATGGCTGCAATCCATGAAGGACACAAACCCTCGGCTGATGCGGTGGTACCTGGCCCTCCAGCCATATAAATTCAAAGTGACTCACCGACCGGGTAAGAAACACGCTAATGCGGACTTCTTTTCCAGGTTGGGGGAAGAAGGAGATAGAGTGACTACCCCTGTAAGGCCCGTCATAAACGGGGTGGGTGTGATGGGGTGGACTCACCCCGCACTCAAGCAGGCCTATATACCCTAAGGAAGGGGGAAGCCCCGCCCCTTAGGCCCTGCTGGGCATTCTCGAACTGCTGCCCAGGCATAAAAGGCTGCAGTTCCCCTCAGTCAGGGGCAGACCAACAGAGGAAGCAGATGCATGGTGGAGGCTCCTACCCAAGGACCGGTTCGGCCCCCGCCTTAAAGGGGCTCACCATTGATAGGCCGAGGACGCTGACTATTGGGCACGCCGTCGAGTGAGGTGTACTCTGCCGTGAGGACCCTGGGGCCCAGGCCAAAGACTTGGTGACACTGGACGGATCCGGGGAACCAAAAGGGGGAACACTGGCAACGACTCAGGTAGGAAGCAGCCCAGGGCAGTGCCCAGTGGTGTGAGCCATGGTATTGCCGTGGTCTCAGTCGGCGCATTGCGGGATGGATCCCCGCTGACAGGACCAGGAGTTACGGTAACCCCAGGTCCCTGGGCTGGGGTTCAGTGGAGCGGGTGGGCCTGAACCCCCCCTACCTGGGCACGCACTGCCCTGGATTGAAGGGCCTTTGAACGCTGACTCTGGCCATTGGGCCACCTTGCCCTGGATTGAAGGGCCTTTGAACGCTGACTCTGGCCATTGGGCCGCCTTGCCCTGGATTGAAGGGCCTTTGAATGCTGACTTTGGCCATTGGGCCGCCTTGCCCTGGATTGAAGGGCCTTTGACCACTGACTCTGGCCATAAGTCCGTACTGCCCTGAATTAAAGGGCCGTGTTTGGGGCTCAAACCAGGTTTTTCCCAGTGTTTGAGCGAGCGGGGGCAGCATACCCTGCGACACAAGGTAATAAAAACCTAGACCACCTCATCTACTATACTAATTTACTATGTGTGGGCATGCGTGCATGCATGAGTCATGATGTGAAGTGTACCATGTGACAGGCCATTGGCCTGTCAGAGGTGACTCAACCAATTGCTCGCAAGGATTGCTCCCAAGGAGGGAGCAAGGAGCAATTGGTTGAGTCACCTCTGACATCACAATGGCCTGCCACATGGCATACCCACCCATCCCTTCTCTGCCCCCACCTCCTGCTCGCCTCCCTTCACCACCCCATGTCCTGCCCCACCTCCTGCCACCACCCACCCCTTCTCTGCCCCATCTGCTGTCCATGGCACCGTACTCCAGCCCTCTCCTTCATTGCCCCCATCTCTTGCCCCTGCCCCCAGCCACCCCTTCAACACCTCCCATCTCCTGCCCGTGCTCCATTGTTCCTCATCCCCTCTGCACATCCCATGCCCTCATCCTTCCCCCATGCCCCCACCCTGCAATACCCTCACCTCCTCCTCCAGTGTTCCTCATCCCTCCCTACATATTCCATGCTCTCATCCTTCCCCCCATGCACCCAGCCACCCACCCCCTGCCACAACGCACCTTTTCTCTTTCCTCTTCTGCTGCCCATGGCCCACTTCACCCCCCTGGCACATCCTGGCTCCAGCCTGCCCCTTCACTGTCCCCATCTCTTGCCCCTGCCCCCAGCCACCCCTTCAACACCCTCACCTTCTGCCCTTGCTTCATTGTTCCTCATCCCTCCCTCCACATCCCATGCCCTCATCCTTCTCCCCATACCACACCTCACCCTCACTTCTGCCACACCCCTTACCCCATCCTTCCTTATCCCTCTGATGCATATGGTACTGACAAGTGGTTGCACCCCCACCTCCTTCCCCCACCTGCCTTCTCTGTGCCTGCCTCCTGTCACAACTTTCAGCTGTTTCCAATAGTTCACACTGACGCTTCAGACTGTTGTATGTGGTGCTCACTCAGGGAAGAAACCATGATTTTTTCCCCCATCATTTTTGAAAGGTTACAGCTAGTTCTGTAATAAAAAGTTGGAACAACATTTCCTCAATAATTACAACATGGTTTCAGACCTGCATGGCTGTGATTTAACTTTTTCATTCTATAATCTGGAGCTAAGACACTTTGGACAAGTGAGGTTAAACAAATAACACACGTTTATCTGAACAATGGCATCATAGAAGACATGACCATGTTTTTAGAAAGACGGTCTGTATGGAGTGTTCCTGCTTTTAAGAAAAGTTAGAATATGAGAAAAGGTGTGTGTTTCTCTGAAAAGATTTTCCAGGTGTCCAGTTAGAAATGCTTAATCCTTAACTGAATTTGCAGTTGATTGGTTTCAGCAGAACTTGGAATGGGGAAGTGGTCATCAGCCTAAAGGAAATGTTATAGTTACTGTAGAAGTGCTAAAGTTTCAGAATTTCAGAGATTCCATATAAAGAAGTCTCACATTTTTTATCTTTATGATTACTATTGATTTTTTGCAAACTATGGCATAATTGAGAATCCCTCAAATAGTTTTGTATGAACATCTTGAATAATTATGGGAAAGATTTGACCTTATATGTGAGAAATGTGCTTGCCAGTTATCTCCCTCCAAGGTATGGGATGAGGGCAGTGAAGGGGAGGGCTGAAGCCAGGATGTGCCAGGGAGATGAAGGGGGCCCTGGGTAGAAGAAGGGGTGCATCCTGGGAGGAGAAAAAGATTCTTATCTGAACTTGCAGTTTATTGGTTTCAGCAGAACTTGGAATGGGGAAGTGGTCATCAGCCAAAAGGAAATGTTATAGATACTGTAGAAGTGCTAATGTTTCACAATTTCAGAGATTCCATATAAAGAAGTCTCACATTTTTTATCTTCATGATTACTATTGATTTTGTGCAAACTATGGCATAACTGAGAATCCCTCAAATAGTTTTGTATGAAAGTCTTGAATAATTATGGGAAAGATTTGACCTTATATGTGAGGAATGTGCTTGCCAGTTATCTCCCTCCAAGGGTAGGGGATGGGGGCAGTGAAGGGGACGGCTAAAGCCAGGATATGCCAGGGTTTTGAAGGGGGCCATGGGCAGAAGAAGGGGGAAGAGAAGGGGTGCATGCTGGGAGGAGGTTGGCATCTAGGAGCATGGGGGAAAGGATGAGGACACAGGATGTGGAGGGAGGGATGAGGAACAATGGAGCAGGGACAGGAGCTGGGGGTTTTGAAAGGAAATGAAGACAATGTTGCAGTACGCTTCTTGAAGCTGTAGCTAGAAGGTGGCTAGATCATTGAGCTCAATGGGTAGTGATCAATGGCTGAATGTTTAGCTGACAGCCAGTAATAAGTGGAGTGCCTTGGGGTCAGTGCTGGGACTGGTTTTGTTCAACATCTTGCTTAATGATCTGGACGATGGACTGGATTGCACCCTCAGCAAGTCTGCAGATGAAACTAGGATGGGGAGAGTGGTAGCTACACTGGAGGGCAAGGATAGGATACAGACTCCCCTGCACATGTTGGAGGATTGGGCCAATATAAATCTGATGAGGTTCAACAAGGACAAATGTAGAGCCCTGCACTTAGGACAGAAGAACCCTATGGATTGCTACAGACTGGAGACTCACAAACCAGGCAGCAGTTCTGCAGAAAAGGATTTGGGGGTTACAGTGGAAAAGAGCCTGGACATAAGTCATCAGTGTGCCCTTATTGCTAAGAAAGTTAACAGCATATTGGGCTGTATTAGTAGGAGCATTCGCAGAAGATCAAGGGAAGTGATTATTTCCCTCAATTTGGCACTGGCAAGACCACTTTTGGAGCACGGTGTCGAGTTTTGGGTCCTCCACTACATAAATGATGTGGACAAATTGGAAAGAATACAGTGGAGAGCAACAAAAATGATTAAGGAGCTGGAGCATTTTCACTCTAGGTGTGCCCAACTCTGCTTGTGAGTTGCACATTTAATTCAAGAATTAAGTGTGCCACAAAATGTTTGTTGAACAAGATGGAGATGGGCATAAAATATTGACCATATTCGCACTAGCTGTCCCAGAGATTTCAGGTTCATGGTATTACATGATAGTGCATGGTATAAACAACACATAGCAGTCAAAAATTTGCAAAGATGGCTGCTGTCTCACTTTTGGCTCAAATATAACAATTTGTGATAAAGGCAAACAATTGAAAATAACTGACCCCCTCTCCTTTAAACTCAGCTTTTTCTTGCACAATTTCTTTTTTCAGCAAAAATCTACTCAGAACCAGTTTTGGAAATCATCAAAACCATCTCATGAAAACCATTCACAAGAGGAAACAGGAAACCATAAAAATGCCAGGAAATGAATACTAAATTTATGCATAGCATTATAAATGAAACATTTTGAACCTCTGTGATACTTTAATTCCTTAGATTTAAACAAGCTGGTTTTGTTTTGAAGACACAAGGGGTACACAAAAGAAAAGGCAACAGAAAAGAAGCTTGAAAAAAATTTATTTAAGGCTATCATTTAATATTCTGAAAGCTTAGCCTTTTTATAACAAAAGTTTCAAGAGGGAAGTTCACTTCTCAGACATTTGTGACTGCTAGTCCCTTTCTAACAGTGCAGGTATTTGGTGATTGGAATCAATCCTATGTACACGTTGACTTTATAGAAAAATAATTTAATTCCTAAATGTAAATAGAGATATTTTGGCCCTAAATAAGTGGAAAAATATGAAGATGAGGCATTTTAGTATTCTGAAAGCTGATACTTTGTGTGTCTTGTAACAACATTTTTTTTTCCATCTATAATCCTTTGGCAACACTACACTATAATAAAATTCATTTCTTGGCATGCAAAGCAATATAGCTTTAGGTTACACCCCAAATAATACATAGAACACAAATTTCAGAATTCCCTGGTGACCAGCAGCTGATGCAGTGAAGAAGATCTTGATTTGTCCTATATTTATTTCATATTTTTAATGGTATTGCCCCATAAGGTCCCTGGAAAAACAAAAGTAAGTAATTAGGACCAGTTACACCATTCAAAAAACTAAACATATGTGGAAGACATTTTTCCTGAATAAGATTTAACTGTTGTTAGTCCCGCAAATCCCCTAACATCTTTCTTTAATTACAGATTGAAATCACAATTATTTTTAAAAGTAGAGCTCTTTAAAAGATTTCTAGTGGGTGTTAACAACTTTTTTCTTGTACTAGATGCCTAAATTTGCTAAATGCAAAAAAATATGAAAATGCCAATAAAATGTATCTTTTATTAATTATTTTCAAGTTTTAATAATAAGTTATTGGCCTACATTTTCAAAAGTGAGTAGTGATTTTGGGTGTTTCTATTTTTGTGCAAGATGCATGAAAGAGGCCTGATTTTATAAAGGCAGGCGCTCAGCATCTTTGGAAATCAACACCTTACATTTGTCTCAGCTTGAGCAGTATTGTCTTTAAAGTGCTTACAAACCTCATCTCATAAGTCCTTAAACACCTTGGGTATGTCTACAGTGAAAGGCTTTTTCAAAATAAGTAGGCTTATTTAAAAAAAAAACACAAAACTTTTTTCCTCTCCATGCAGACATTTTGTTATTTTGAAATAAGTGCTTTGTTATTGGGGGGAAAATGGGGAAGGTAGTGCTATTTTGAAATAACTAAACCTGCTTTTATTTCAAAAGAGCAATTCTTTTAAAATAGTTATTTTGTAAAAAGCCATTCCAAGCCACGGAATTGGCTTTTTTTTTTTTTCGAAATAATGGGCCTATACTTTTTCCTGCCTTCCCCTATTTTGAAATAAAGAGTCTAGTGAAGAAATAATAATTCCTACCTTATTTTGAAATAGTCTTCACTAGACTCCTATTTCAAAATAATAATTTTGAAATAATGCTATTTTGAAATAACTATTTCAAAATAACTATTTCACAATATCTTTGGCAGCGTAGACGTAGCCCTTGAGAGCTGGATTAAAAAAATTTCCTATTTTACTCATAGGAAAACTGAGGCAAATGTCTTAAATTACCTGTTCTTGGTCACAGACATTGTTTATGTCTTAGGTGGGATTAGAACTCAAGGGGTCCTGGCTCTCATATCAGTTCTCAGACCATTCCTTTAGCTGATATTCTTTTGCTCTCTTTTTAAAATATCTCTGATATATTTTAATATTATTTCAGTGGTTATATTTGCTATGCACTTCAGTTTCTTTGATCAATAACTTATTTGGGGACAAATACATGCACTCAAGACAATGGCAAAACTCCCATTAACTCAAATAGGAACAGGATTTGGCTCCTGCCACAATACATGGACTGTACTTTGAATGGCTTTGCTTACTGTGTACTGCACAATCTATAGTACAACATTTTAAATAGAATTATGGCTGTAAATGCTGCAAGTATGTTAAAAATCTAAATTTACTAAGGTAAACAATGATCAAATTTCAAATCACCTCTGGGTAACTTTTGTGTTAATCAGCCACTTTAAGAACTCTTTGGCAGCCATGTCATCAAGGATTTTGTTGATATCACTGGTGAAAGTGCCATCTGCGTGTCTTCTGTCCAGTTCCTCAACTGCATTAGCTTCTTCTGAGAAACTTTAAAGGGGAGAAATTGTCAAATAATAGCTTTGCAGGCCAAAATAAACAAACCACTTTTAAGGACTTCTTCCTGTAGTCTTTACACACTCATAGCTCCGTGATTTCAAGGAACGCAAGATGAATCCAATACCGGAATGTTTTATGTTAGAACAACATTTGGAGCATTTTAAGCCAGTTTGGATTTCTTCCTTTCCTAGTTAGGGCACTGTTTCTCAAAGATTTTTTAAATGAGCCTTAATTCCTCAATTATAATTACAAAATAAAAATAAAAATAAAAAGCAAGAAACACCAGACATAATACATCAAACTGCAGTTTTCTAAGCCAATGTTACTCACAGCTGAGACTAAAACACAGTAAAATCCACTGTAAACATAATAAGCTTTGCTGCTTAAGAATGTAGTATCATTACACTGTAGCCAACTGTTTCATGCAGCAGATAAATAGCTCTAGTGGATTTATGAAATTTTAAATTTATAATTCTTAAAGTGTTTAGTGCCTGAATAAAAGAAACAAGGAGTCCTGTGGCACTTAAAGACTAACACATTTATTTATTGCATGCGCTTTTGTGGGAGAAAAAGCATCTGATGAAGTGGGATTTTCTCCCACAAAAGCGCATGCAATAAATAAATTTGTTAAAAAAGTACCACAAGACTCCTTGTTCGTTTTACTGAACTAGACTAACACAGCTGCCCCTTTAGAACATAGTGGCTGAATATTTACCTTTTTAGGAAAATCAGTTGGGAATGATAGCTTTTTGAATTAACAGATGCCAATTATAGCATTTTCCTAAATTATGTATTTGCATTCTGTATACAAAAAATTGAGGCCAGATCCTAGCTCCTTATTGGGCCTGTAGGCTATGTCTACACTAGCGAATTAGTTCGAACGAAGGAGCCTTAATTCAAACTAATTTGAACCCTGTCCACACTAGGCTTTGCCTAGTTCAAACTAAAATAATTTCAAAGCTTAGTTCGAACTAGTTAGTTCAGCTGGTTAGTTCAAACTAACTGCTTAGTTCACACTAATTTGCATATTTAGTTTGCGCTAGCACAATGTAGACATTATAGTTCAACTTAATACGTTTAGTTCAAACTAAGCGCGTTTTTTAGTTTGAACTAACCATGCTTTTTCAGTTCTAACAAAAAAATTAGTTCGAACTAAAAACAGCGTGGCTAGTTTAAACTAAAAGTTAGTTTGAACTAAAAAAAAAGCACTTAGTTTGAACTAACCTTCAAAATACTTAGTTTGGTCTAACGAAGTCCGAACTAAGATTTTAGGTATAGACACACCCTCAGAGATCTATACTAACAAGGGAGCAAGAGAATCCCCTGACAGACACCTTTATCCCATTTGCTCCCTCTCACCAGGCAAAGGGGACTCTTTAAAGGACAGGGGCCACATAGGTTGGAGCTGGTATATACTGTGCTCTTGTGACCTCTGGCAATCAGAATACCCCCGGGGGGGGGGGTCGTCTACACTGGCAAGTAAGTTTGAATTAAGAAGCCTTAACTTAGTCACTGTCCACCATAAACTTTCACTAGTTCAAATTAAGGAGTTTCTTAATTCAAACTAATGAAAGCATATTTCGAATTAGTAACACCTGCATCTAGTTCGAACTAAGTGCTTAGTTCAATTCTTAATTCAAATTAAGGGCAGTATAGACCAGGATTAAGCCTTAATTCAAACTAAATAAATTTGAATTAGGTTCGAATTAACAAAGTGCACTAATGCAACTTAACGTATAAGTCAAATTAGTGCACTTTGGTAATTCAACTTACTAAGGTTGGGTTTGGTTCACATTAAGATCGAACTTATTAGTTTGACTTTGTTGATTCGAACTATCTTCTGTAGTGTAGACATAGCTGGAGAGCCCTCTAAGGCTATGTCCACACATATATCATTATTTCGAAATAACCCATTTCAAAAAGAGTTATTTCAAAATAAAGTCCTTATTTCAAAATAAGTTAATTCGAATTAAGGGAAAGCCTGCTTTCGAAATAGCCCTTGTTTCGAAATGGTTATTTCGAAACAAGGCCATTTGGACGTGTTGTTTCAAAACAATGTGTCCGAACGCCAATGTTTTGAAACAACTGTTTCAAAACAACGGCTATTTTGATTAGATGCGAGGTTTAACAGTTTCGAAATAATGGTGCGTCGTGTGGACATGCCGCTCCTTATTTCCAAACAGCCTCTGTTGTTTCGAAATAAGAAGCCTGTGTGGACATACCCTAAGTGGAATGATTTAGAATGGCCATTATGCAGTTCTGTGTTACCCTGGAGGCCAATTGGACCTGGAGGAAAGTCAAGGATCAGGTTTGCAGAAAGGGGGCTTACATCCATTTTCCTATCCAGGATTCTTGATCAGACTGGGGAACTTGAAGCCTCTGAATGCTATTAATTACCCATGACAATAAGAGCACTGGAAATCAGACTATCAGTATTGGAACTTGCCACCATTCTCTTTGCAATAGCTGAACTTTCTCATTTAACTCTATCCTTTCATGGACAGTCAATTCTTTTACAATTACTTTATCTGTTGGCCCTTCCTAGATTCCAACACACAAGCTGGTGTTAGGTATTATTTTTTATTAATCATTGTTATTATTAATACTTTGTATATAGTGCCAGAGACATACACAGTGCTTTACATCTGGTAAAATATATAAACAAAGAACAGAGAGTGAAATGAAATTCCTGCCCTAAAGAGCTTACAGTCTAAAGGTCCAAATAAATACAGGGCTAATAACCGGTAGGGGGTGGTGTGAGAACACTGTAGCTGCTAAAAGATGAGGAGTTGCTAGAGATTTGAAATAGGAAGAGACAGAAGATGCTTGGAAATGATTAAATGGGAGGCTGTTCCAAGTGTGCGGTGATAATGAAAGAAGGTGTAAAGTCAGGAATGAGAGGTGTGAGTAAGCAAGAAGGAGTGAAGCTTGGGATGAAAGTATGAAGGAAGAGAGGATGTAAGAGGTGGAGCAAAAAGATAAGAAATGTGGGTAGCAGAGGCTATGAGAAAGCACTTTTAGGACAAAGAGATGAATCTTGAACTTACTGCAGAATAAGAGGGGAAGCCAGTAAAGAGATGATAGTAAGGGGAAAGGAGGGATTTTAAAGGAAAGGTTGGTTCAGTTTTAGACGTGTTGACCTTGAATCACACATTAAACTTGTCAACAATTTCATTGTAGTCTGTACTAAGACAGAACCATTTAAAATGATCATTTCACACCCACAATATATCTTAAGATACAAAAGAAAAATATGAAATACAGCAAGAATAACCAAAAATACATTATAGGTCCCTTAGACTTGATTTCTAAGCAGAAAAGCTAAACATTTAATGATAGGAACAGATGGATTCTTACTCTCTTCTTCCTCGTCCATTCACTAACCAAGCGATGAACTCTTTGGCAGCTTGACCTTCCAAGTAAGAGGTGATGTCACTGGTGTAGGTGCCCTCAGCGTGCCTCTCAAATTCAGCATGACGCTTTGAGAGCCCATTGCTGAAAGAAGAACATGTCTCTTAGGATCAGGACCATATTGCCAGTTTATCTATTTGTGTCCTTCCGCTGCTTCTGTTGGTTTTTATTTCTTGCCAGACCAATATTTCTCATTAACAGGAACTTTCCCTCAAATTAGACTTACATTGCAACCTATATGTCTTAGTTGCACCAGATAATTCTATTATATCCCGCTTTTGTTTCTTAGCCAGACTGTAGAGATTAAATTCCTTTGATCTTTGTTTTATCCAGCCATTGACCATTTTTGGTTAGTCTTCTCTGAAAACCTCCATTTTTTCAATATCCCTTTCATTATGTGGTTTCCAGAACAACTTCAGCTGTAGTCACCAAGAGTGGGTAGAAATGAATTATTTCCCCCCTTTCTTGACATACTATCTTTGCATATTTAGATCAAAACTGATCACACTGATCTTTTCTGAAGCCATATTGAAGTGTGAAATTATGTCTAGTCTGCTTTTCACTATAACTGCTTGGATTGTCCATTCCCTGCCTCCTAACAGAGTCGACCTGTTATGAACCATTTTCCCCCAGATACCAGTATATTGGTTTTCATTTATATTCAGCATTTGTTACTTTCTGCCCATTTTTGAAATTTCTCTAGGTTCCTTTGCATTATTTTTCTTGGGAGTTGGGAGTTTTTCATTTCCTCCAGTTAGTACTATTTCCATTTTTCATTTATTTCCTCTTTTATAAATTGACACGTTACATAATATGGACCTAAGACTGATCCCTGTGCCACTCAGTTAAAATCTCTTGCTGCCTCATCATGTAACATTCTTCTTTCATTACAATATTGTAGCCAGCACTGATCCCCTAACTCAGTATTTCTTAGGATTCCCCGCCTTCTCCTATACCTGTGAGATTTTTGTGGGTACTTCTTCCTTTGTACTTACTCATTAGATTTCTTTATTTCCTAAAAATTCCTTTCCTGAAATATAATACTCTTGTACTTCTATATTCTCAGTGCTGTTCCCGAATTCAGCTAGCTCACAGACACTGGTTCCAGGCTTCTCTATTATAATGAAAGTCTCAATCATTTCCTCTCTAATTGTAAAAATTAGACCCAAGATGGCTTCTATTATCACTGGAGTAGCTACTTACTGGTGTTTTCTATTTAGGAGAAATCTCAATTGCTTAAATTTCCCATGAGTAATATATGCAACATTTAAAAGTACCTCGAGAGTTGGTCCAGGAATTTTTCATTCTCTCTGTCCTCCAGTGCTGGTTGTCTGTAGCAGAGGCCCACAGTCATTAGATAACTAATATTATATTAATGCAGTGTAGAGTGTATAATATACATTGGCTCATAAGATTCTCCTGAACATTATTTAAATAGCACTGTAAAAATATGTGAATGCTAAATTACCCAGGTGAGTGTTCTAAGTAATATTTCCACAGATTGTGAATTTAACTGAATGCAGGCTCTTCAGACTGTTAGCTCCATTCTTCTGTCTTTTAGGACCACTTTCTTACAGGAAGTTAAAAAGTTAGCAGCGTGAATTAAGTCTGGAAAAGACCAGTAATTATCTAGTCTGATCCCTTTCATACCACAGGTCATAGAATTTCAAAAGGGATAGCCGTGTTAGTCTAGTCCAGTGAAAAAACAACAAGGAGTTGTGTGGCACTTTAAGACTAACAGATTTATTTTTTGCATGAGCTTTCGTGGGAGAGGAAGTGGGATCTTCTCCCACGAAAGCGCATGCAAAAAATAAATCTGTTAGTTATAGAATTTCAGCCAGTTACTTCTGTACTAAGCCCAGAAACTTATATTTGACCAAAGCAAGACCAATATTAGCAGTGCCCAGTATTTCTATGACACAGTTGCGGTACCCAGGGGTCAACACTTAATCCTTGATAACTGTTCTTTAAGGAGACCACAGGATCAGAGTAGCTAGAGATGAAAAAGACCTATGAAGCCACTGAATCGTTCTTCCTGAAAGGGCTTCCAGCAACAGTTTCCTTACAGCTTACTGTACAGATCAGATACCACACTGCATCTTAGCAAAAAGACTGTAGACTATTGTCAGCCAATAACTTCTGCCATTTCAAATACAATTGAATTAATATATAACAATGACCTTCTATAGTTGGCTCTTTTTACTGTGTTTTGATTACCTTTAAGGTCTTCACCTCTGATTTGCATGCTATGAATTTAAAAGTAAAATAAATCATATTCTGTGAGGGGGATCTGAAAAGTTATCTGATGCTTGACATGCACTGGATGATGGATATGTCTGTGCATGGAAATTATAATGGTTTTCCCAACATGCTTACCCGCTTCTTTTAGTGCTCATTAACCATTGCACAAAATCCTGAGCTCGTCTAGTGTCCAAGTACTTGCTGTAATCACTGGTGAATGTGCCTTGTGAATGACGTTTTACTTCATTCAGCTTTCTAGATTCATCTAATGGTTCAGCCTGGGAAGCTTTGAAAGATCTATGAATAGTTTGTAATACATTAATCAGCATTGATGATAGCCCTTTTTACAGGTGCTATTACTGCATTGACTTCTTTTTAAAAATATTCTATATTCCAACAGAATGAGAACCAAAAAAAAAGAAAAAAAAAAAAAAGAAAAAAGATATTATTTGTTGCTGTTACGATCCATAGTAGTACGGCAGCCTATAGCTAAAAGAGGCTATCACGGCAACAATTAAAGGGTGCTGTTTGGCATGCTGAACAATTGGCTTATTGAACTTCGTAGTATCAATATCCTGCTCTGATCCACTGATGAATTAAATACACTGTAAAGTTCTAAGAAGCTATCCTCAAAAAAAAATTGCCTCAAGTTATTGGAAAAGTACAGTGAAGTATGTTTAGGTTATGTTAGATATTTGATTCGTAGTGTTTACCTGGATTTCTCTTCTGTATCTTGAAGAGGATTTTGCCAGCTGCCTTGAATGATCATTAAAAGCAATCCAGCCACAAAATAAATGCTTTTCATTTTCATAGCCTGTCAGAACACCAACGAGAGGGGAAAAAAATAAACATAGGGTAGTCCTCTTTATGTACTTTGAAGAAAGTGTATAGAAAGGAAAACCCACTAAAACAGAATGAAATGAAATGCTACATGAAAGGAGAATGAAAATTGTACGTTGTTTCGATGTGTTGCAATTGTCATACTATAACACTAGGTAAGTGGCTTTTAATTTTCCAAAATATTGACTAAAGAAATAAAAGCAAAGTCCCATCAGGGTTTGTAGTGTCACATCTAGCTGCTCTTCTTGTTTTGACTGAAAATTTTTTATTCATCCACTCACTTCTAAATTCTTGTGTCTTGTTTGTTTTTGTTTTTATCAGCTGCAGGATTGAGTGCCTTATGTAAAACAGGGAAATTTCAGTTGGAGATCAAGAGTTGGATTTTTATGAAAAATGAATAAAATTATGTTTAAAAATTTGTGATACAAATGGTATGTCAGGTTCTGTTGTGTTTATGGTGCCTTTAATGCAATGATATACATAGTACAACATTAAGTAACTACTAGACGTAATGCACATTGCTGGGGGAGGGTAGTTCCGTTGACTATGTAAAATTAAGAGGACCAGATTCTGATATCTATCCTACCCCGTCTGTAGGCTCATGAGTAAAATTATTTATTTTTAATAAGTGTATCACAAGGTGGTCCATAGTATATATATTTTGGTGGTTCAGAGCTAGATTTTGACTCCCTTATTCAGACTGATGAATGTTTTCTCACACAAGTCATCTCTTTGCCTTAAATTATAAAACTGAGTGAGCAATTACCAATATGAGTAAGGTGTTTACCATCAGTCCCTTAGTATGAAAATGCTAAACATTAGTATTAAATGCTGTTATCAGTCTGATTTAGCTTAAGACAGGGGTTCCCAACCTTTTCAATAATACAGTGCACTTCAGTGAGATCAACAATTTCACAGCATGCCCACTTTTATTTTGATTGCTCAGAAACATCTCATTTACTTACAGTTTACTATGATTACAGTCTTACTAAAAAGGCTGCAACACAGTGCATACAACAAGCTAAAGGATCAAATGCATTAATGTTTCAAATCCACCAGAAAAGAATATGCCTCATCTCAATTTGGGTTTAGAATGTTCACATTTTAGAATATAAAGAGTGATACCTTGCTTTAATTTTCACAAGTTTTAGGAGTTGTAATTTTGGTTGGATAGAATATGTTCAAGATGAAGCAATGTTTGTTTTACATTCATTTTCATTACCTTTATTCAAAATTTCATGGCATACTTGGACAGTGCTCACAGCACACCAGTGTGCCACAGCTCACTGCTTGAAAACTACTGGCTTAAGGACTCAATATTGGAGATGAACAAATGATTAATGTTTCTGTTTTCCTGGCTGAACTAAAAAAAAAAATGATTTAAGGTTGAATGAACCATTTTGTTCACCCCCAGGACAATTCTTTTTTCAGTTTTTCATTTTGTTATACTTTTGGGTGCTTTTTAAAAAACAAATTTAGCTAACATTAGAATGAAACATCATTTGGGGAGGAAAAGTTAAAATATTTCATTTTGAAATGTCAAATATTTTGATTTTTTCTCATTTTTTTTCCATTGTTTGTCTGAAACTGCTCTCCAAATTCAACTCAAGGTCTTAGTTTTGGCTGCCTTGAAGCTTCATTGTTTATAGGATAAACTATTTGAGGAACTAATGTTGCCCAACTCTACTCAATGCTGCAAAAACGCACTGTTGAGCATAGCTGTTATTTCGTCAATAGCTCCGTTGACTTCAGTCAGACCACTCAGACAAGTCTGCACATCATTGAGCAGGAGCAGGTATTTACAGTCTCTGACTCATAAACTAAAGTGTTTTGCAAAGAAAGCATCTATATAAATTGAAGCAAAAATACAATAAAGTAGATAGTAGTTTTTAAAGTATTTGTTTTGGGTAAATTCTTAATTTTGAAATGATTATGTAGTAAAAGAAATTAATACAAACTTTGGATTCAGGCATTGGCTATTAAAAATAAATTAAACAAGCCAGAATATTTAACTAAAAAATGTAGCTAATCTTCATCTATTCCTGCTTTCAAAGGAGCTTGGAGGATAATATTAGATAACTATAAAGCAACTGAAATTGTAATAAGTTTACAGAAATTTAACTTCATGAGGAGTGTTCCATCATTACTTAGTTTGACACTGTTTTGTGCCTGAAAGTGCCACTTTCCCATCCCCAAATGTTCTAGAGAAGTTTATACTACAGTCTGAAAAATAAAGTAAGATAGGAAAAATGAGCCCATTGAAATGAAATGTAGAGGCTAACTAAATCCCTGGAGGCTAATAAAAATGCTAAATTTAACCTTTCACCCAATTTGTAATTCTCCTCATTGTTCTGGGTTTCAGATAAGGGAATCCTGTACAAATTAAAGCTAAATTCTACACTGACGTATATTCCATAAAATCCCCAATGGTATTTGAATTCAGTGAGCAACACTGAGTATCAGTCACTGCAGAAATAGACCCATTCTATATCGCCATACTTAGGCACCATGGACTGAGATAAGAGCAGATCAGAAGCCTTGCTGTTGCAGGTTTATGGTATAACACTTTCCAGAGCAAGTTACATGCATAACTGAGCATGGCACTTATTTTTTCAAAGAATTTTGAGATGACCCACAACTAGAAATGAAATACAATAGAGCAGAAGACTCAGTGGCTTCCAAATGCTCAATAATTTGGCTAAAACCTGTAAGGGAAAATAGAATAAGCCAGGCACTAGTCAACTGAAGGATAGCAAGCCCTTTACAGTAAGCACTGACTACGGTTAATTGTTTATTGTAGATAAATATTTAGGCTGTCATGTTGAGCTTTTCATCCCCAGAGCTAAATACACATAACTTAGATGCAGAGCAATGATGCAAGAGAGGAAGTACTTGCAAAGTCTGAATCCAGAAGTATATATTGAACCCCACTCCATGCATAATATAGAAGCCAAATATTCATAAAACTGGATTTCTAAATATCTGTGGGCAGATCTGCAGCTGGTGCAAACTAACACACTTCAATTGACTTCCAGGGAACTATGACAATTTACACCATCTGAGGATCTGCTCCCTGGCATTTTACGGGAAGATTTTAATAGATCAGTAAAAAAGGCCAGGGACCATTTTCAGGTGTGCTAACAGCAGCCAAACTTGATAGGCCTTTCTGACAGGCATATGCACCCTTGGCTTGACTAAGCCAGGAGGGGAGGGGAGCCTCTTGCTCAACCTTTGCCAGACTCTGCACCCATCCCTGATGCTCTGGTGGATGTGCTGGGATCTGTGTTTCAGGAAAAGACCAATAAGCTTATTTATGCATGCCCTCTGGGAGATGTTTGTCCAGGCCTCAAGATATGCAGTTTCTATAGGAATATATCTAGTTAATTAAGTACTCTGGTGATCTTAAGTCTAGCTTTTGAAACTTTTTTGCTCCTCTTTCTTAAGGTGTTCTTGTCTACTAACAAAGATAAATAGAGGGGGACGCTTGAACTCTTTGGGATCTCTTCTTAGACACAGCTTCTGGATTCTCCAATGATCGCTGGAAGATCCCAGCAATTGGAAAGCCAGTGCTGTTCCACTTAAAAGTCACCCCAGATTTTGGTAATTACTAAGTGTTGTGAGTTAGGCTGTTTACTAACCTGATGCAGATGTGTGTCACTGTTTTAGCCAAAATGTAGCTTTAACGTAAGAATGCTTTCATGTTATGCTCGAGCCTAAGTATAACTTTGTAGCAAGAGCATTTTTGTGTTATACGGTTTCTACCAGTCCATTTATTGACTGGGCAGTGGTTCCCACCCTTTCCTCTGTCGTGGCATGCCTCGACACCTTTAATTATTTTGAGGCACACCAAATGAACTCATGAATATTCATGAGCCAATCCAGAAGTCTGAGTAGTTTTTTAAAAAATTCTGTGGCACACCTGCTGAAGCCTGAGGGGACACCTGTGGTTGGGAGACACTGGCCTGGAGGACTGTGTCTCCATTTGGCTTAGTTTCTGACACCACCTTGCACAAAGTAACGTTACTATGAACAGAACTCCAAGCAACAGCATTAACTACCTGACTGCTGTCAGACATTCCAGCTATGCTCAGGCAGATCACACTTTTAGTGCTGTTTTTACTCAGTAAAGTCCAATTCTCAATGAAATGTTAATAACCACCAGCAATGCAATACCTCTGTGTTGCAACGTAAGGTGATATAGTAAGTGGCGTCTTAAACAGAGCTCGAAAAATGAATTGAACATAAGAATGGGGCAACCCGATCGGCACGCAGTATTAAAGATGTGCCTGTATCATAGATTTATGTAAAGGCAATTGGATAGTTTGTATTATTAGCTAGCTCTTTCCTAATGATTGTCAACATTCTGTTAGCTTTTTGTGCTTGCCACTACACATTGAGTAGATGTTTTCAGGAAACTATCCACAGTGACTCTGAGACCTCTTTCTTGAGTGGAAACAGCTAATTTAGATCCCATTGTTTTATTTGTATAGTTGGGTTATGTTTTCCAATGTGCATTACTTTTCATTTATCAACACTGAATTTCATCTGCCATTTTGTTGCCCACTCACGCAATGTTGTGCATTTGCTTGATAACTCTTCATGGTCTGCTTTGGCTTTAACTATCTTAATTAGTTTTGTATCATCTGCACATTTTGCCATCTCACTGTTTACCTCTTTTTGCCAGATGATTCAGGTATAAGTTGAACAATACTGGTCTCTGTACAGATCCTGGGGGAAGGGGCACAGCTTTTCACCTCTCTCCAGTCTGAAAACTGACTATTTATTCCTATTCTTTGTTTCCTATCTTTTAACCAGAAGAAGACCTGCCCTCTTATCCTGTGACAGTTTACTTTGCTTCAAAGTGTTTGGCTGGGCCATAAGTAGGGCTGGTGAATGGGGCTTTGCCCCAGGAGCCCCAACGCAGTTCCATTGAGCCACTCTATCAAAAGGCATGTTCCATGCCACTTGTTTCAGGTGCTGATCATTGTAAGGGGCACATTTTGCTCATAACGCCCTGGGCGCTGAAATGGTTAGTTATGGTTCTGGTGTTTGACGAGGGACCTTGTCAAAGGCCTTCTAAAAAAATCTGAATATACTACATCCACTTGCTCACCCTTGTCCACATGCTTGTTAATCTCTTCAAAGCATTCTAGTACACTGCTGAAGCTTGATTTCACTTTACAAAAACCAAATTGACTCTTCCCCAACAAAGCATGTTCATAAGAATATTAAATTTTCCATACTGGAGCAGACCTTTGAACCATGAAATCCCTTATCCTGTCTCTAGTAGGGGATAATACTTAAGGCATCAACTACAGGTAAGTGTCTTTATAGCTGCTACTGACTGATCCGGTAGTGAAATACAGAGAGCGATTCCTTCTTGACCTCTTTAGTGATTAGTTTATGACCTGAAGCATAAGGTTTGATTGTTCCATCTCAACATACCATGCATATTGTACCTAGAAGTGCCATATTGGTTATAAAACTATTCAGATTCTTTTAAAATTCAGCTACAATATTTAACTCTCCATCTAGCTGGAGCTTTTCTTCAGTGGTACAACACTGACATCCAATGTTGAGCCTAAAGAATACATTTTCATATTTCATGTGTTTAAAGACTACAGGAGAAATCCTGATGTCTATAAGCCTTATTACTTAGTCAAAAGCTTCTATAACTGGAAGGATTTGGCATGAACTAGTTTGGTAATTATATACTGCTTATATGGAATAATATCAATAAGCAAATGTTAATCTATAAATAATTTATAAATATAAAGGACCTGATTCAAAATCTACTGAAATCAGTGGAAAGACTCCCATTAATTTCAGCAGAATTTGGTGAAAGATCCTTAGGCCCCAGTTCTGCAAGATTTACACAAAGTGCTTAATGCTATGTATCAGAGAATTCCCATTTACTTTGATATGATTTTGGCATATATTTAAATTTAAGTAAATGTTTGAGTTCTTTCTAAATAGGTGTGTTTTACAGAATCAAGGCCTTTGTATTAGCAAGTGGCATTTGATGAAATTCTAAAAAGAAAAGATTACGTCTACAATGTATTTACAGGATTTGAGAGTCTTTGAGATAGGGGAACATATCTTTTAGCTTTTCAGATACTTTTGGAAAATGCTGTACTTCCATTAAACATTTGTCAAACATTTTATATTGAAAGTTAACATGCATTTTTGTGCATTTATTCTTCAATATTTAGTATTGGTAATCACTGTCAGCTATAGTTATTTCTTTACTATAAGTCAAGGAAACTAAAATAGTAGCTAGAAATGTGTTCTTATTTTATTACTACTTCAGACCAGAAAATGTTTGCCTGTACAAAAAGAGGAATTATTAACAAAAGATTATTTATACAGATTTATGACCTGTAATCACAAATTGAAAGTCAGATGAAACAATTTCCATAGCAAATGGAACATAGCTCTTGATTCTGTTGGAAAGGTGAGGTTTTTGTAGAAACCATCACAAAACAATGTGTTCTCAAGTACCAAAGTTCCAATCAAACTGAAGTCAATTTGGAATAGAAAATTAGCTAGAGGGGTTTTAAATTGTCTAATGGATTCATTTCTAATTCTTCTTTAATTAGGAATTAGGAAGTATAGTTCAAATCCTCCCTTTCCTGCAATTTCAAAATGTATTAGCTAAACTGAGATTTTCAGAGTGAGGCACATAAGAATTAATAAATTAGCTGAATGGATGTTCTTAACCAGGGTTCTAGCCACCACAGTATCTGTCAATAAAACATATCAAATTTTGACCAAAATGTTTAAAGTTATTGACTCATATAGCATTTACTCTGCTTTTGGAATCACAAAGGAATATTTTTTCTTGATAAGACAAATTTTCACTAGTCTTCTCAACATATTTTATTACAGATTTCTCAGTGTATTGTGTGGAATCTGTACTTGGATATATTGTAACAAAGTTTGCAACAAAGAATCCTGCTAAAAAACCAATTCATTCCTAGTATAAATGCACATCAGTTGGTCTGTATCAGGGCTGAATAGTGAAAAATATTTTTATCTGAAAATTAAAATGAGATTAAGAATAGATTTCTGGGAAAATCAGAATGTTGCAGATAGCATAGGTTATTCATTATGAATCTACCAGCTTTTCAGTGTACATGTCATTTACCACTAACTCATATGCACTATCTTGTAAAATGAATTTATGGATAAGTTCTATAGGATGTAATCAATACTGGCTTGAAGGTGGTTTCTTTTTTTTTTTTTTTAACCATCCTACAGAATTCCATAATTGAGATAGAATTCTGTACTGAATTCTGTAGGATGGCTCCAAATAACTAACAAGAAGGTTATAATTTTCTATTAAATGATAAACATGTTTTCCATATGGCATTTTATGGTGTAATGTATAATGAATGAAAACTACATGCTTTCTATGGAGTTACATCAATGTAAAACTGTTGTAAAGGAGTGGCAAATCTGGCTTCAGAAATTTCAAGTAATGTCTATAGAAATCTAATTATTTTTTTTTTTAGCTTCCTGCTGGGTTCAACCCTATTAATTTCTATAGGACTTTTCAGACATGCTCATGGTGTTTAAAGTCAGACTGGTTCACTATCTGTGATGGACACATCTCGTAAATGGTATTTGAAAATGGGAGCGTAAGACAAACAAAAATCAAGATTCATGTGCAAGTGTCTAACATTTAAATTCTTACTACAATGCATTTCTTTCATGAACCTATGTTTAATCTTCCACCTTTCTATCATTTCTGATGTCAATTTTGCATTGTTCGATGATTCTTTCTTGAATTAACTGCCTTCCACTGAATAAACAGCTAATTTAAATTTAGTTAACTACACCACTTATTCATTCCAAATATTAAAGATGATAAATAAAGAAGAAGAAGACAAAAAAAGAAAAGAAAAGCTTTTAAAAAGAACCATGTTGAGAGATTCTGTATTTCTTTACAAACCTTGGACAAAACAACTGCACTCATTGCCCAGACCTTACAGAGAGCTAGATTGACTCTTACCTTCTGATACTTGGATGTGATACACAGCGAGTGGGGAAAGAGTGGCTACTCTTTCTTCTGGAACTTTGGGAAGCCCTCAGGATCCTGAGCTCTGCCTAGCTGCCTCTGTTGCTCAGCCTTATATATATGTACTGTTCAGCTCTAGTAAGCATTATGAGAGTGCATCATTGCTGACACTTTCCTTGTTCAACTTTAAAAAAAAAATCATATTTGCCATTCTATGCTTTACACATGGCAGTTTTTACAAGCTATTTCACTTACTGATTCTGCTTACTTTATGACATCAATGCAGTGAAAGAGGTCCTTAATGGATACACAAAAGGAATGAGGTCTTAATATCAAAAGTAATAAATATTAATCAGGAGGATATTAGGACTATATCAAATTAAATAAAGGTGCCAAGATCAAAGCAACACTTCCTTCAAATTCAGTTTTCGATAAGTCATATTTAAAGCTGATGGGTGAAATCCTGACCCACTGAAGCCAACAGGCAAACATCCATGGACTTCAATGGGGCATAGATGTCACCCATCAATTATGTAAGCTGTTAATAAATAAAATAAAATAATAAAATAATAAACCATGAATCTCATGCACAGCGTCTCACAACCAGAGAAGGGAAGGCTCCATAAAGTTCACCAGAGACCTTACTGTGCCAATATAATTAACCCAAGAAGAGCTGAGATATTTCAGTGATGGGCTCCCATACAAACCTGTATAATATATCTAGATGCAATGTATCATTTTTGTAAATGGCTGTGTATGAGCATATATGGTACATGTGTGACCTGTATGGCAAATACATGTTTTATAACTGAGGGCTACATCATGTCCCCTAGACATGCTCATATATTCCAGTGCACTGGGAATGAGTTTAAAAGTATCATACAGGCAAAAGTGTATCATACCTTGTAGAACTGTCCTTCAGAGTGAGTCCTTGAAGCATCAACATCTGGGTTAGTAGCTGACTTCTGATAAAGTAGCATTGCCAAAGAGGTAGGAGGGAAGGGCACCCATAACCAGAGCTGGTGTAGAGGCACAAACCTTCTGTGCAGGTAGCCTTGGGATCAGGTCAGATCCCTGAGGATCTGCCAATATTGAGGGGGATGGGGAGGGTGGGTTCTCATTCTCTTTTGTGGAACAACAATGTGGGGTTTCCAAGAGGAGACCCCAATGGAGATTTCCTCCTGGCTTTTTTTTTTTCAATGGGTGGAACCAATCTGGATCTGGAACCACCTGCTCAGTCTTTAAGTACAAACTGTGATAATGTCTGTACAACTGAAAGTGCTTCTAGAGGTTGTAAGTGATCAGATGATCCATGTAAGAAATTAATGATTAAGGGCTAAATATTCCCCTGTGCCTAGAGGTCTGCTTGGTGGAGGCAAGGACATGCTCCCATTATGGAGCCACTTATGGCTCACATTAGCTAGTGCAGCAACTGTGGCCCCAGCATGAACTAAGGATCATAGGGGCTAACTTACTCTACTGGATTTTGAGCCCTAAAGATACATCCTTTCTCCCCTCCCATCTCATCCATCACATCAGTAGAGTTCACCTTCAGTAGATTTCTTCACTCACCTACAGTGGCCAGATTCCAGCCACATATACTGCCTGAGCAGCACAAAGAAACCAGAATCTAGTCTAGAGCACATATAGATAATACAAACTGTACCAAATACAAACTGTAATGTACCCGCACCAACTCCCTCCAGATACCAATGTAACTAGCACTGTATGGACCTATGAGCCAGCAAACCTCATATCATTCTGACCACACTGTACATTTCTGATATTGCGAAGTTATTGCATTGTTCCACTCACAGGTCCATGTACTGAGACTGTTTCCTGCAAGTTTTCTATGTGAAAGACAAATAACTGCCAGTACTGAAATTTAAAATTTAAATGAAAAGCCTCTTCTATTCCTCTACTTTTCATTCACTCTTCCTCCTTCCTGCATCAATTTATTTTATCTCCTCATTCATTTCTTATCTGATGACTGCCCTCATCATCAGTCTCCTTGTTACTCTTCTGCTTCCCTTCTTTCTCATTTCTCTCCCCACAATCTTCGCTCTTCCACCAATCCAAAATGTTTTCAAGCCCTGATTTAATGTATGGATTGGGATTATGTGTTACATATATTAAAAGATGGCTCCAAATAGCAGATAGATATAAGATAGGCGTTGGCTTTTCAGACTTTTGTCTGAAAAATGCTGTTACTATTATATTTCCAAGGCCAATACACCCTCACTGCACACCCCCCCCACACACCAGATTTATCCAAGGTACCATTCCTCCCCTGCACTGATAAAATCACTCGGGTCTGCAGTGTTTATGCCAGAAGTTTGGAAGCCAAGTTAAGCATTCATAGAATTTGCAACACCCAAATCCATTCACTTTATGGAGCCTTGGTATCCCTAACATGCCTTGCCTACCTAGCCCTGATCTGTGGACTAAGAGTGTACGAATTTTGGGTATGCGGGACAAAAATCAGATGTTAAATGGGAAAGTAAGTGCAGCCCTTAAGTATAGCAACACTGTGTTGATCCATCATGTTGGTGAGCTTCCCTACTCTTTTACCAGTACACAGCAGCATGCAGTTCCTAGGCAGGACAGCAGAGGGTGTTCAGTGGGTCTTTTAGCAGTTTCTTGTGCCATCGAAGTGTATTGATAGTCCTGCTGCTACTGACATTACATTACTACATGTTGAATATTATTTATTATTAGTTGGAAGATACACAGCCCTCATAAAACAGCTCTGGTGAAGATAAAACACTATCACCTTTCTCAGAATGCTGGTTTTTTGTTTCTTCTTGTTTATTTAGTCCTGTTTAGTCTCTGTTGTAAAAATAGTTTTCTGTTTACAGTATAGTCATTTCAAATGAGTATGACCTATTAAACAGAGCAGCTGCATGCACCTGGCTAGGCAATGTGCTGCATAGGTCAGCACCATTTTCCTGTGACAATCTAATGTCTTGAATAATCCACAATAAGAAATAAAAATTTTACAGGAAAGAAAACCATGCAGCAAAATCTGTGCACCTTTTAGCTATTGCTGTATATTTCAATATGAATGTAAGGTAACTGTATGCAACAGTGAGCTGTATGGTAAACAAAATTACAGAATAGTATCACGTATATGTCCAGTGTATTAATCAAGGGTGGTTGAAATGTTCTGAATTTCACATTCTCATCACAGTATGATTGCTGATGAAGCACAAACTTTTCCCTCAAACTTTTGTTTCTCAGCCATCAGCACAGTGCAGTGACTTCTTTTTTGCAACTATTTCTGTTTCTGTACACAACACATGCATTTTGGTGGTAGTTGCATCTTGGGGAATGGGCTGAAAATATGTGCCCCTTTCTTCATGACATTTGCCCTGGAGATGTTCCTCTGTCCAGTGACTTGTCAGCCAGGACTGCATTGTATTGTACTAACCACTGCCTGTCAGTCAGCAGGGATTTGGATCCTTACTGTGGGTTTCAGAGAGGCACAATACATGGTCATAAACTGCCTCACTTCATTCTCTAGTCTTGACGACCTCGCACAGGCTATGTTTACACCAGCAAATTAGTTCGAACTAAGCAAGCTTAGTTCAAACTAATTTGAACCCTGTCTACACTAGGCTTTGCCTAGTTTGAACTAAAAATTAGTTTGAAGTTTAGTTTGAACTAGTTAGTTTGGCTGGTTAGTCCGAATTAACAGCTTAGTTCAACTAATTTGCATTTTTAGTTCGAACTAGCCCAATGGAGACATGCTAGTTGGAGCTAAATACGTTCAAACTAATGGTTAGTTCAAACTAAGCATGGTTTTTTAGTTCAAACTGGTTTGAACTAACTATGTTTTTTTAGGTCAAATTAAAAAGTTAGAACTAAAAAAAGCACGGCTAGTTCAAACTAAAAGTTAGGTCAAACTAAAAAAAAACTGTGCTTAGTTCAAACTAACTTTCAAACTACTTAGTTTGGCCTAAGAAAGTCCGAACTAAGATTTTTACGTGTAGACATATAGAGCAGTGATGGCTTTCAGTAAGAGGATTTTTTTTTCCTCCTGTAAGCTATGGATAAAACACTCTGAACCATGTGGCTTCAGCTAGACACCATGCCATGGAAGCATCAGTGCTGGGATTTGGCCCAAGGTGAATGGAGCTATCACAACTTTGCAATGGGCCATGTTGTCTGATGCTACAAACTGGCACTGCTCCACATGAAACCAATGGAGGTGGAGCAATGCATGCAGGGAAAGGAGCTGGCCCACTATGTACTAGTTATATTACATTTTGTGAAAGCAATGTATTTAACTGAAAGTAATACCAATACAATTAGCAAATATGATAAAATATTCAGATTAAATACAAAGCATCCAAATCACTCTAAAAATGTATTAAACAGCTGTGCCCTGTAATTGGGAGCCGACTGGTAAACTGGAAAATACTGAATGCGATAAGGATTTGACTATCTCTGATTCAATTTGTTATGAGCACAAGCCGAGGCCTGGCTGGAGGTGCATCCAGCCTTGATGCTATTTATTTTCTCCATAACTATTCTGCAGCCATAGAAGGTCTACTGCAGCAGACTTGGTGTGGTTCCAGTTTGTAGGAGAAAGAGATGCTGGATGTAGGCGAGACATTCATGTGGTGTGTGCACCTTGGCCAGCATAGGGTAGGGGCAGGGAGTAGGAGAGCACAGGGGGCTGAAGTGGGGCCAGGAGAGCTACTGTTGTGCATGTGTAGGTGCTGTACATGAATTCTTTAAGCCATTGAACTAAAGCAGCGCCTACTTTACCACCATGTTTGTTTTATTTTGTGAATATATAAAGTAAGAAGCAGCCACAGGGGAACCAAAAAGGTAAACAATCTAACTGGTGTTTGATTATTTTCAAATACAAGGACTTTTCTGCTCAGTGAAAATAAAAAAGTATTATTTATCCACTTCCTCTAAAGCTCTGTCTCTGGTAACTTAGCAGCCTTGTTTAAATAACCCGGAGTATGTCTACACTTCAAGAGGGGGAAGGATTTCCAGCTCAAGGAGACCTGCCCATGCTAGCTCTAATTGAACCAGTATGCTGCAAATAGAGTGAAGCTGAGGTTTTGCAACCCACGGGGATGGGATAGTACTCAGAGTACGTACCTATCGTCTTTAACCAAACTATATTCAAAAGGGCTAGTAACTTGCACTGCCACAGCTGCATTGTATATTTGCTGTATTAGATTGATTTGAGCCTGCATGGGTAGGTCTCCTTGGCTGAGACTCAGACACCCTCAACTTCAAGCGTAGACACTCCCTAAGAATTATTTAAAGCCAAAGCTTAGCTGCCCCATGTGGCATATTGTGTCAGGCAGAGCTAAAATGTCATGTGTGAGACAACAGGCTATTTACCCCACACATGCTGGGATTTACTATGGGCCTGAGATGTCAGCTAACCTGCCTGCTTGCACCCAAAGAGTAGACCAGGCCTAATCAGAAATCAAACCCAGGGTTTATTTCCAGCAAGCAGCATTTATTTCCATAAAGAGCTGCGAGAGCCCAGCTGGGGAGGAGACCCAGAGGGGAGGTAGAGTATTCCTTCTCTTTTGGAAGCAACCTGAAAGAAGGCTGAGCAGCAGAACAGACAGGCTACTCCAGGAGTGAGCTGCAAACCTGATCAGGAGTGACTGTGCGGGGCGCTACCCTACCCGAACCCGTCGATGAGAGAAAGAGTATGCTAGCTCATTCTAACGCTGCCAGTCAGTGGACATGCTGGGACAGCACCAGACATGATGGGTGGCAATTATACAGAGTGGAGAGTGCTGCAGGCATGCTGATGGGCACTGTGTCCGTTGCTAAGGAATGAACTCATAAGCATTTCTGCACTGCTCATCAGCCCCCTGTTGCCTGCGCTTAACACAGACTGCCTATATGGACAGAGCATATCTGATTACCAGATTCCAACACTGGCATCAACTGGGGATTTCTCCCCCACCCTCTAGGATACATGATCACCTAACCCACCTGCACTGTCTGTTGATTGCAGGGTAGAAGGTATGCCATCAGTGCTGTGTAGCTGTCACACTGTCCTGGAGACATAGTTCTGCTTCTCCTTAACAACAGCGAACAGAGTGTGTAATGGCTGATGTAGAAAAACGTTAAGCAGAATTAATGTAACAGTGTGCTTCTTTGCCCGTTGTCTTTCCCCACTACTGTCACCCTGCCCCCCAGAAGTCAAGGTTAACAATGAGCACATTGGAGGATATACGTGCTCATCCCCCCAGAAAATAAACAGGCATTAACGCGATTAATGGTAATAGCCAGTCAGGTCGTCCATTTGTAAATGTTATTTCCTCTTACCAATCAACACACACACACACACACACACACACACACACACACACACACACACACACACACACACACACACACACACACACTCTCTCTCTCTCTCTCTCTCTCTCTCTCTCTCCTTTTAAACTCCCTAGGCATGCCCATCCCTCCAAATGGTTCTGGCGTCATACCTTAAACAACTTACGAATGATTCATTGGGTTAAAATCATTTCAATATTAGACCTTAGGGGCCAATTTTTATAGGTATTTAGATGCCTAACAGTACAGATAGGTGCTGAGAAATTTTAAAAGTGCCTAGGTGTCTCTCTCATTTCAGTCAGTGGAAGTTAGGTGCTTTTAAAAATCACATTAGGTGCCCACCTGTATCTTTAGGTACCTAAATGCTTTTGAAAAATCTGACTCTAGGAGCACAATTCTCTACACAGTCATACCCATTTTACAGTGATTTTTCTGGAATTACACCACGGTAAGAGAGTTAGGAATTAGGCCCTAATAAATTCAACTGACTTGTATGCCTCATTTCTAAAATTACCACATTATTGAGCATACTGTTGTCAGTAAAATACTCATAAAGGCCCATATAATCACCATTTAATTAGCCCTAGTTTGTTAGTTTTTATTTTACTGTTAAGTTTTTCAGAGCTATAATTTTTCCTTTTAACAGTTAGAACAACTGAATTTTAATTACATTACAAAAAGCTCATTAACACCACTTAATTGGTAGTGTTTCCAAAAAAACCCTTAACTGAACTGAATATTTTCTGAAGAGTTCCCATCAAAGTATAATTTAACCATTACAAACAGCTTGGCAACTACATTTACATGAAGATTTATTTGTCGCTGAAGAATGTTCTTATATGAGGCAAATCAGATTTGTTATCACCATCCACAAAACAAAGGGCAGTTACTTCCACTTTTAAATTCCCTTGGACAAATCCTTTACTTTCGTCATATTGGTCAAATTAAGGCCTTTGCTGGCCCACAAAGAAATCTATGTCAATCTCTGATAGGCAGGGTTAGAAAAAAGTTTTCTCGTAATTGCCCAGCTCATGGTTTCATGCATCTTTCTCCAAAGACAGTAGGCAGTGCATGATGCTAAGAAAAGAAGTTGGGCAAAATGGACTCTGAGTTGGATACAGTATGAGAACGCCTTTGGGTAGTTTTTAAGTGCCACAGGACTCCTTGCTTATTGTTTGCATTGGAGCTTTTGTAGAACATTTTGTCCTCGTCCCTGCTTCATGGTCAGATTGATTTCCTTCCCAAATCATCCCTGATAGATGAATGGCTAGTTTAGGGGTCAAATGTCTCCTCTGGTAGTGATTTCAGAGCCACTCTTGGCACCTATTTTCCAATCACCTTTCGTTTTTGTTGTTTGATTATTTGCATTGTGGAAGTACTGAGGGTCCCAGAAGGCAGACAGTGAACCCACTGGGCTAGGTTGTGTACAAACTCATAAAAAAAGACCTGCCACATGTGTACCATGGTACTGACCTCACCCATGCCAAGAAGCAGGAATTTAGGGTTTTTTTTTAAAGTATTTATCTTAAAGTGTTTCTTTTGTGTCTTAAACTCATTATTCCAGACTCTGTTCTCATTTACCAGCAATGACCATCATCATAACATCACTGTGTGTATCTGTAGATAAAAGCTGTGTTATCCCACTAGCTTCTCTTTGTCTAGTTCACTTCACTTTTTCTCATAGATTCAGTTTTTTAGTATCTTTATTTAGCTGGTTTCTGAATAGTCTCCAGAATGTAATGAGGTCTATTTTGAAATGGTGAGGTGATGCTTCCCAACTCTGCACTTCGTAAAAGGACTTTCCGAGCAGAAACACCCTGTCCCATCAAACATAGAAAGGGAATCAGTGCCCAAAACTTTCAGAGTCACCACAGTGTAACTTCAGTCATATTGATTTCAGTAGAGTTGCACGTATATAAAACTGGAGACATGCAGTACTGACTCAAGTATCATTGGGCCACCTTTTTAAAAAAATCTGCTTTAAGTGGATTGACACCAATTGAAAACAAAGCAAGAAAAGACTGAACAATTTCTCTAATTTTTGAGTAAATTGTGTTTGAGATTCAGTTCAGTGTTGCTATTACAGGTAGTGATTTGATGGAGGCTAATTGACTAGCGGAGAGGAAAGATGGCCCAGTAGTTGGGAAACTAGCCTGGGACATAGGAGTCCAAGATTCAATTCTTTGCTCCATCTCAGATATCTTGTGTGTTCTTGGGAATGCTATACCTCAGTTTCCCATCTGTAAAATGGGATCTCAAAGAGGAAATGGGCCTTGCCTGATTAAAATACCCTTTGAAACTTCATAAAAATGATGCCACTGTAACTGATTTGGTCAGTGGATACACACAATGTGGCTAGCAAGTCCTGGATAAGAATGGAAACAACTGCTAGGGTAAAGTAACTGCTCTGAGCCCACTTCATCTACCCTTTAAATGAACCCTAACTGAACCTTGGTTTGACTTTTGCAAGATTTGATTAACTGAAAAATTGTTTTCGAACGTGTGTGAATGTTTTCATATCAGCCCAGATGAAGACTCAATACATCAAGCTATTGACCTTACTCATGCTAGGAAGCAGTAGAAATTTCAGGAAAAGAGTCCTCTTTGGAAGTCAGGATTTTAAACCCACCAGCACAACGTAAACTTTGGACAAGCATCTAAGCTTCAGGGTGTTTATACAAAAGGCAATTTCAGACCTCATCTGATTCACTCAGCACTAAGTTTTGCCCCTGTGTTTGGGCTGGGACATTAATTAGCAAATCATATTGCTTTTCTTAACTGTTGTTAATATAACTAAACTAGCCTATGCATTTGGCTTTATGTCTTCTTCCCAAATGAGCATCTGTCTCTGGAACATGAGTCAGAACCTAGAACATGAGTTTTGTGCAAAATGACAAACATACATCATATTTTAAATTTGAATTTTATTTTTTGTAACAAGCCCACAACTGTAGTGGTGTATAATCTGCTAATATACAGCATCAACAAAACGCCAAATTAAAAGTACCGTAGTCCATAATTATTTAATCCATCTGCAGAATATACTTTATATTTGCACAGTTATGGTTGCATTCCATCAAGGCACACCTTGTGCTCAGTGCTTCGTTGGGCTGAGAATACCTTTGTTACTCTGGCAGGGAAAAACATTGTTTGAGAAAGTGGGTCATATGGGTGTAAAGATGTTTACTTGAGAGGCCTGGAATTCCATGGTCTTGATCAGTGTACCACTGAAAAAGAAGAATAAAACCCAACAAAGCAGACTTGATTTCTCTATCCTAATGAAACGATACAAAAACTTGAGCTTTATTAATTACTATTACAGCCCCATCAAAGGTGCAGGGTGCCTCACGAAGGCAAATGGGAAGTGACTAGTTAGATCTTTGTTCTTTTTGTGTTAATTATTTTTTTATCAGTTGTCATTAATTCCTATTCTCATTGAACAAAGTTTCTAACTAATCTGTGATTTGGGAATCGGAGTGGCTGCCTGGTTAATTAATTACATTAAACCAGACCCTCAAAAACCTCCAAGAGTCCTCGGCATGTGCTGCATGTTCTTAGCAGCAGGACTGTTAAGAAGAAAACACAGCTAGCAGTTCAATGCTCTCACCAAACAGCCTCTGTCTAAAAATTATGGAGCTCTGTCAAATCCTTCAGCATCATATCAGTGCCCTGGGCATTCTGAGACAAGTGACTTGGATGGATTATGTTGGAATAGCAGCAATTATTTTTACTTACTTTTTTAATAGAACAATTTGTCTTAAGTTATTTCCTTCCAGGTGTCATAAAAACTCCCTGGAATCCAAATTATTATTATTTCTTTTAGGCCAGCTCCTTCGCTTTTCTGCAGATGTTGCAGAACCAGCATTTTTTTTCTGCATCGGTGGGTAATGCAGGATGTCTGGAGCCCACACAATAGTCCACACACTCATGGAGCGCCACAAACCCCTGTGACATAGGAGATGCCTGTGTACTCATGTGCTTGGGAACTCATAGACAGATGTAGGACAGGAGCAAAGATTTTCTGGTCTTCATTCATCCCTTCCACCCTCTTGCCTATTCTGTTCTCGCTGTCTCTGTTGCCCTTCACAGGTTTCCCTGACAACTTAGTCTTTTCCTCCTATGTACCTACAATCTGAATGCCTTGTCCCTTTTTCTGTGACCATTCATCTCTTGTCTGTGGCTGGCAGGTCCCTGAAGTCAGTTCCTCCTCTCCCTCTTTTATTTTGTAGCCACAGCCACAAAAGAACCATGTAGGCTGGCTGGCTGTTCTAGTTTCAGGTGCTTTTACAGGCCTCCAAGATATTATTTCCAAAGAAAAACCTGACCATCTATAGAAGCAGCTGGAAACAAAGAACAGAACCAATTCCATTTGGCCATCCATTTCTGTGACTACCAGAAAGTGCTCCCAAGGCCATCACAGGTCTACAAGCTACAACCGGGGACTCACTTGATTAAAATGAGCTTCTTAAAAATGTTTCTGGATGTAAGATGAACTTGCTAATAGAATTATAACACAGTGCGTAAAAAGAAAAATAGTCTGATGTTATCTACCATTGCCTGGAAATCCACCTGTGCATTAACCAGAGCTTTAGAGATCTGTGCTGAGTTCTGGAAGTGTACATTATCTAGGGGAAAAAAAAAGGAAAGAGTGGTTATTAAAATGAGGTAAATACCAGATAGCATAAGTTATAGTGCATTAAGTTCAGTCCATCAATTATTGAGCAATGCAGTTGACATTACTAACAATGAGTAAGTAACACTTTATGTGTCCTATGGAAATGTGCTGAACACTTACGTACTGACCCTAATCAAAGTCAAAGTAAGACGCTTAATGTTTTTCAAACAAAGAGGTTGGGGCTCAGTATTTGAACTGCCTTTCGTAAATCTCACCATCTGCTGTTCCATGGATGAGAAGATAGTCCACGTTTCGGAAATTTTCTGCTCTCACCATCACAGTTGAATTCTGTTCAGGGGGAAAAAAGAACACTTCAACAGCTGCAATTTAGACTACCTAGTCACGTAGGTAAAAGCTTTTCACTGCATATTATAAAACTAACTGAATCATCATATAAACTGACAATATAGTGACAACAAGTGATTATTTAATTCCCTCTGGGGGTAGAATGGAAGCCAGATATGCTCTATGATCTCCTCCCAAAGCCAAAGGACACAAATTTTGGGATCCAGTCCCACCTCAGATACTGGCTATAATGCCACCCATCTGCTCCAAAATGCTCTCCCACAGAAGTTTGGAATGAGTAGGTTCTGCTATTTGACTGGGGTTGAGAAATGAGCATTAAGGGCCTTGTCCAAGGTCTAATGAAGTCAATGGGAGCATTTGCACTCACTTCAGTGGGATTTGAATCAGGCTCTGTATGTATTCAGAACTAGTTCATATATCTGTAGAGGGAATTGGGAATAGAGGATGGAAATTTCCTGTTAAACCACTAGGAATTAGCTGTGTGCCTCCACTTAAGGGGATCATTTGATTTCCTAGGGAGCTCATGTCATTTCACCACAGAGCTCAATCTGTTTACATCATCTTGCACACCACACCAAGTGGTCCTAGCAATGACAAATCCTCCTCCTCCTCATCATCTCTACCTATCTCTGGTGAGCACTTGGCTGCATTAACTGAACTGACCCTGTCTGTTCCAATGTGACAAAGCCTGTTTAAGATAGAATAGTTAAGACTATTCAGCAGGGCGTCATGGGTGCCGGGCTTATGGGGCTCAAGCCTTGAGTCCCAGCACCTGAGCCCCGGGTCCACTGCCAGGCCGCTCACGGCAGTGACTGCAGTGGCAGCGGCATGAGTTGCGAGTCCTGGTGTGCCAAGCCCTGAGTCTTTTGCCAGGCCAGTGGTGCTCCTGCTATTCAGCATAGAAAGTAAGAGTAACTATACTCAGGTGAATTCCAGGCTAATAGTTCACATTGCTATAAGGCTGATGATACTCTTCCTCACTACTCCCTTCTTCCCTGGCAATGTAATTTTACATTTGAGGAAAAAGAATCCAATGAAGAGAATTCTTACTTTGTAGTGTTCAAGATTATCTGACTCAGTCGGAAGGCCCATAAAGCGCTCTGTGTAGATAGATGCTACAATATGAAAAAAAGAGCTGTAGACAAAATATACATACATCTAATGGTTGAATACTATGGCTACATGTTTAAACTACACACATTTCCATTAATACACTCTAAATTGCCTAGTTCTCTGGTATCTACCACAGTAGCACTTGGCTACCTCACATTAATATCAACCACATACAAAAATCATTTATGAAGATAGAGTGAGAAACCTACTGCCACTTTATCTGCCCTGGCAGAAACACCCATCCAGGAGCAACCTAACAAAAGGGCTGAGTGAACAGGTAAGTTGTGTACCATGACTTGAAAGCTATCAAATGTATGTGTTGGTAGTGTACTTGAAATACTCAGTCCAATAGACAAAGACTGAGACTGGTTTATCAAGTAGGGTCAATTCCAGGAACCCATATATCACCAGAAACAAGGGAACATGCAAGAGTTGGCTCCAGACTATCAAGAACTTTATTGTAACCAACCTACTACTTTGTACTCAGATGCAGGGAAGAGTCCTTTAGGATTCCATCCCTGTCACCCTTCCAGTTCAATGGATATGCACAGCCACTGTGAGAGAATGAGGGACACAGGCTATAATATAAAACTATATGCACAGAGTATTCAAGTCTTTGTCCAGTTTTCACTGATACCAGGCATTATGGTTTCTTGCTTTCTAAGAGTTTTACCATAATGAAAGCAAACATCTCTACATCAAAGACTTCCAGCTGGGGTGCTTTATTGCTCAAGGACCCACCCACAGCACCTTTACAAGTGATCTTCTATGGCTGCCAGACTGTTTAGTGCAATGTGGGTCATTCTTTTGCTATGGAGTTCCCTACAATTGTGCATTTCACAGTTCAGGAGAATGCGGATCCTTGAGCTGGAATATGGTAGCACTATGCCATTAACTGACTAGCTGTGAATGGCACATGAATCTGGAGAAGGGATAGATTTTTACCATGTGACAGAACTATCACTGAGTTAAAGATGAACGAATGTTTCCCAGTGACAAACCTTTCATTAAATAACAGTTGCTGAAGCTTAGTCCAGTTAGAGGGGAAGAACAATTATTCAATTGTCTTGCTAGGAGGAGAGGCTAGAAATTATTATATGGCCATTACTCCTGCCTCTGCAAAGACCCACAGAATAGTCAACAGTAGTTTATGATCAGTGTTATCAGAGACCGCTGATAGATCTCAGAATCAGTACACACACTTAACTGTGTCCAGGAAGAAAGAAATAGTCAATGCTTTGTGGCAGAGCCATCTGTGTGCCACATGCACATTTGTAGCTCATCTTGGAGGGAACATGGAAATCTGTGGAATCACAAAACTACAACAGTTGCTGCAGTACCATATTTTCAATAACTTTCCCCAGAAAGGGAAGGAGGAGCAGGCAAAGACAGCTCAAGCTGTGATGTTACTAGCAATTTTTTGACCAAGAATATTCTCAGTCATTGCCTAATGGTGGCTGACCCCTTAGCCTCCCACTGAGAAGCATTGAACTCCCAGTTACTATTGTTACATGCAATTCATCTCCACTGTAAAGACTCCTGCATGTGGCCAGTGTGGTGTGAAAGATGTGTTGATTAAATGAGAACCCAATGGCCAGAGTGTACACCTATTTTAACACTGTGTTCAACTTGTATGGCAGGAAATGGGGGCAGGAGTTGTGAACCTATATGGGAGATTCTGGTAGGAAAAAGGTTTTAAAATACTTGAGATGTGATAAAAATAATTCCATCTCAAAGGCAAACAAAATGTCCTTTAGTAATATTTTTATAAGCTGCAATGATGTGTGGAATAGAGAATGTAACCAGAGAGGGGTGATTCCATCACAGGCAGAGAAATCATCTAAAAGTTCACCCCTCCATTTGGTGGCAAGTAGCTCCAGGACACCCATCCAGCATATTAGTGAATACATACAGTTTGCTGAGGGGACTTTACAGAGGCACAAATGAGATTAGCAAACTCTGTGTCAGATCACAATATTTGCTCCAGAAAGCTAGTTGTAAGCATTGTCAGCAGAGAACGGATTAAATACCAGTTTTGCAGAATTTTATTCTCGTGTGATGACAATTTCTTTCTTTAGGTTTCAAGTGGTCAAGCTTTTGCAATAATTTCATTTACAAAGTTCATTAAATGCTATATCCTACTAAGTCAGTGTTATTGAATGTTTCCATACCATAATATTCCCAGCTGGAGACAGGGGCCACTGCTATTCCACATTTAAATATTCCACTGCCAGATCCAAGTGCCAGTGAAGTTACATATCCACCATAGGACTAGGGGGAAATCACAAGCAAGTTAATGCTATGTAGTTAGCTATCACTTTGTTTGCCGAGAACCCAAGTATCAAAATATTACATCCAAAGGAAATATTTGCTTCAACAGAATGGGAGGCAAAGCAATTGGAGGCTTTTCCTTCACCAGCATGAATTGAGTCTGACTAACTTCTTGTGAGGAAGAGAAGGATAAGACAATTTTGTCTAATCACTTCACTGCTTCCTGCCATCTATGTCACTGTTTCATCCAGGACCCTGGTTCAGGACAAATCCTAGTATTTTTCACTTATTCAGTGACCTAACATCTTCCAAAATTACTACATTAAGTCAGCTCAACATCTTAGGAATGGTGAGCAAGTCATGGAAAGCTATGGATGTTGGCTTTGAAGCAGATCACAATACTCCAAGGACAGGTCAGGCTTTTGTTAAAGGTGTTACAATGTCCATGTGCTGTAGGACTACCTAGTAGAACTTGCTGGATTTTTTTTCCATAGTAGAAAATTTTAATAGGAATGACAAAAAAAATAATACTTTTAGTCAATATTTTCCATGGGAAAATGAGATTTCTCAGCAAAAAATCCCAATGCCAAAATTTCCACCTAAAAAACAAAAAATTACAGCAGAAAACCAAACATTTTGATTTGGAAATACTACGGCAGTGTCTTATGGGAACTGTGTATCCAATGGCTCCATTCTCCTCTGCAGACCCAGATTACACCTCCCATAACCACAGTCTCCTTTCTTGCAGAGTCACCACAGTTCATTCTGGAGATGCCTGCAGATAGCAATAGCAGAGGTAGTCCACTAAGAACCCACCTGACCCATTGAGAAAAACTGAGGTATGAAGCGCCCAAACTACCATTCCCATTAAGCATTTCAGTAACATTTTTAAAAATAGATTTTTCCCCCCATGGATTTAAATGTTTGTGTTTCTAATAAGAAGTGGAAATTTTTCATGGAAGACAATTTTCACAGAAAATGTCACTTAGTCAAAAACCCAATTTTCCCCATTAAAAACAGTTTAGACAGAAAAAATTCAACTAATTGTACTAACTAGAAAGTCTGACTGGACTAAAATTTGAGGTTTCTCAGCAGCATTCTACCCTTTGTGTGGAGAATCCCTATACATGATTCTGATATGTTTTCTTCAAGACTTTTGGATTCTTTTCTGCAAGGTTGAGGAAAATAGTCGAAAATAGCCTGGCGAGTGCTTCTAAAACTGGGTGCGGGGGTCTCAACCCCCACAGCCTGGCTAGTGCAGTTCGAGCCAGGGGTGCATTCCCTGCAGCCGAGCTAGTGAGGCTTGAGCAGGGCCCAGGGGTCCCTTCCATCCACTCAGCTGATGTGCAGGGAGCTGGGCGCAGGGCTCCTTTCTCCCCGCACCTGGCAAGCGCACCCAGCAAGTATCGGGAGCCAGGAGTGGGGGGGTTCTTCTCCCCACCACCCAGCCGGCAGTGGGGAAGCCGGGCACAGCGATCCCTTCCACCCCCCACCCCGCGGCCAGGGTTCTGAACCCTGGTCTTTCCTTCCAGGGTGCCATGCACCCTGGGAGGAAGAAGGTCAAATAGTGTTAAATGGATATAACAGTTATATCAATATAACACATCTATACAGGTTTATATCAATATAACAGTTTTGATTTAACCATCATTGCTTTTATTGTGTCACTATGACTTCCCTTATATTGAAATGAGGGAGCTCATTTCAATATTAGGTAACGTTGTGCAGACCTACCATTTTTAAAATCGAAATAACCAGGATTATTTTGACTTAAACAATGTGCGTGGACATGCCCTAGAGGTTTTATTCAAGTTCTGGCTGATGGTTTGGCCTGATTCTTATCTCATCCACTGTGGTTTGCTCATCCCTGCTTGGAGTAGACACTAGCAAATTAGTCTGGATTAAGGAGGCTTAATCTGGAGTAATTTAGTCCCTGTCCACACCAGGCTTTGCCTACTTCAAACTAAAATATTTTTTAGTTTGAACTAAGCAAAGCTTAGTTCGAACTGGTAAGTTTGAATGCTGAGTTCAAACTTAGAGCTTAGTTTGAACTAAATAAATTCGAACTAAGTGGTTAGTTCAAACTAACCGCGTTTTTTAGTTCAAACTAAAAAAAGAGTGCAGCTAGGCAGAACTAAAAAGTTAATTCAAACTCAAAAGCTGCAGTTAGTTCAAACTAACCGGACACTGCTTAGTTCAGACTAAACAAGTCCAAACCAAGCTTTTAGATGTAGACATAGCCATTATGTGCAGTCATCATCCTTTTACTTCATTAGTTTTTTTAAAAAAAATCAGATTCTAATTTGGGAATGATGTTTGGGTAACTTGTATTTTTTCTGAAGTGCAGTCTTATGCACTATTTCATTGGCTAGACAAAAACTGGAAAGCACTGGAAGCCAGACTGATGTTGTGGTCAATGTTTCAAATCTAAGGGATTAATGAGATTCTGTTTTTTGGTGCTTTTTTTTTAAACTTCAGATTACATAAATTCACACCTCTTGAATTCTGATGCAAGTATCATGTCAAAGAATGACAGAGTTAACAGTGAAGCCATATGAAACTTTTGAGTATTGGCAGGGTTTCGGTCCAAAACCACATTTGCAGCTACGATCCAACCAAGATTCATCCCAGATCTTCCTGAAAATCAGCATAGGCTTCTCAAAGAGTTTGAAAATCCTCACTGAATCTTTTCTTGTTTTAAAATTTTTACTATGACAAAAGTTTAGAGAAGTGCCTTTAGGGAGACTGGTAGGATACCGGGAAGAAGTTTAGAAAAACACATACTGCAGTAAGATTCAGAAAGGTATATATGGAAATGCCGGAAACAACAGTAACTACTTACCCAGCCCCAAATTGCTATTCTTTTTTCATCCACAAAACCCATTTCTATAAATTTTCTGTTTAAAAGAAAGATCACCATTAGAAAGTCATTCTTATAGCCCAATAGGATAATTTACATTACATTCAGTTCATAGAAAAACAAAGAGTTCAAACTTTTACTCTTTCTAAAGATATTAGGATATCACTAAAAATAGAAAGTACATCTGATTTCTACAAAGGACCAAGTAAGTAACAGCTTCATGGATTGTGGTTATCTGCTTGAACTCCTAAACAAATGAAACACCCTTTAGCCTACTTTTTACCCTGAATATTTGAAACACATTTATTTTCATCTAGGTAGAGAGATTGGGGCATGGCTGAAAGCAATGGTCAAGGAGCCCAGTGAAAGTAGCTAATCACAGAGTGGAAGAGTAACTACAGGAGATAGTCTCAGAAACCACTGTTACCCACTTTGGCCTACATTCCTGACTGCATTTATAGTTTAAATCTGTATCTAAGAAAAGGAGCTAACAAGATACATACACACCAATAAACAGATCTCCTGATTTTCCATTATTGCTACTCCCCTTCTCATATTATTCCCTTCACTCTTTTCTTAATGCCAAACTTTTACTGTATTGTGATTAACAATAGGGCCTGAACCTGCAAGGTGCTCAACATACTCAACTTCCTGTGTGAGTTGATGGTATTCTGTACCTTAGATGCCTTACATTATCAGGCCCTGAGATTTTAAACTACTTGTCCTCTTATTTGTCTGTAAAATGTCACACACGTTTCTGCACTGTAATAAAAAATAAGAAGGAAAGCCGCTCTGAATGCTTGCTGTGGATGTATGCTGAAAAGCTCAAAAAAGAGGGGAGGGCTTTGCCTCACTTGTGTATTTGATCATCAAGCAGCAGAAGGGAAAAGCAGACCATTAGTGCTGGGTTTTCTGTTTCTGCATCCCATTGCAATGATGCAGTTTTCTGAAGGAAACATTTTAAAGAGGGAAGGAAGTTTTGTGCACAGGGACATCTTCCACTTAGGGAAAAAAAGCTGTGTAAATATGGGTGAATTATCTGTGCAGAGTGCAGCACACAGTAGGCTAAAATAGGGAAGAAGAGGCAGAGGGAGGGAAAAGACACAAGAAAAATAAAATAAAAAAAATCTCAAATAGGCTGAAGGCAACTTCCCTGCCCAATTTAGCAGTATAATCTCACTTCTTGTTCTCTCAGCCATCTTCACATCCAAATCAGAGGAAGCATAGTGACTCATGCACCAAATAGAGATTCACCCTGGCTTCTTTCCTTTGCTAGGGAGCCCACAAGTGGGTAGTACCACCCCTAAAATAGGAGGCATTGACTGGGGGAGCCAGGTTAGACATCGAATATGGACTGTCAAACGGCATGTCTGCACTATGGGCTTAAGTCAACTTAAGGAGGCTTCCTTAAGTTGACTTAAAAACTCTCACTCGTTAAGTTGACTTAGGCATTAAGTTGACTTTATTAAGTCAGCTTAATGCAATGTGGCCACCTAAGTCAACTTAAGAAGCCCTATGTAATAATATGTGCCTGCTTAAGTCGATTTAGTAAAGTCGACTTAAGCAAACACATTTTTTATTAGGACACTTTCTTAAGTTGACTTAACCTTTGTTAAGTTGACTTAAGAGAAGAGTGGACTCACTAAATTGACTTCACAAAGTCAACTTAGCTTTTGTAGCATAGACGTAACCAAAGGATGCACTAAATCTGCTGCAGCCTTAGCCAGAAGGGCTCCTACACTTACAGTCCCCCTCTCCTGAGGGGTAGTCCCCCACAAGGGCGCATGGCCCTTGCTTGTAAATCTTGCCCATAGTTTTATGACAGACTAGTTAAATGAAGCAGAAGTCATCTTACACCCACAATGATGGCAGGGAAGTTTGCATGGAAAGTCTGTGATCATTTCAGCCATTCCTTTACAAGCTGTCAGACCAGACTGCAGTTGCAGAAGCAGCTTAGCTTTACTGCACCTCTGACAGATCAATTTCTACCCCTTTCGTGTCCAAGTGTCACTTCCAACCAATAAAAAGTAATTTATAGATTTTATGATCACCTAAAATGAGTGATTATGTCACTGCAATGTTTGAGGAAAGAAAAGCACTTAGAAGCCTGAAAAGATAAAACAGGTAGTCTGCTTCAGTCTTCAGTGAAAAGGATAATAACAACATGGTACTTAATGCAATAATATCTAAGAAGGAAATGGAGAGGTCACCAAGCAGAAACAGGAAGGAAGAGATATGGGTACTTAGATAGAGGCAGTGCTCTCAAGCCAGCACCGGAACAAGGAATTTCAGTGCCTGGGGCATGTCCAGAGCAGTACGCGCCCTTAGAATGAATGAGTGGTGCCCGGAGCAAGCGGCGCAGAACATGCTCTTTGATGAAGCAGGGAAATAGAGCTGCTCTAGGGTGACTGGGGCAAAGCCACGGTTGCCCTGCTCTAGTTACGGCCCTGTCTCAAGCACATAGAACAGGGGTATGGAAGTCAGTGTTCCTGGATTCTCTTCCTGGTGCTGCTACTCAGGGGACAGTTTGAACACTTTGGGGACACCCAGTTCCCCCGGCCAGCCTCCACGGCATGAAAAAGTCTCTCCAGATACCAATCAGCCCCTTTTGGGAACCTTTCCCAAGACAAAATTAATCCCACTCCCCTACAGCACAGTTCCCTGAGACTGCAAACTAACCTTCCTTCCATTCTAAACACCTACTTTCATAATGATTTTGCGTCTTCTGATGCTGAAATTTCACTTGGGGCTTTTTTCAAGTTTTGTGCACAGAGAAATCTTCCTAACGCTGTGTAAATATGGGTGAATTATCAGTGCAGAGTGAAGCATACAGTAGGGTAAAATAGAAAAGAAGAGGCAGATGGAGGGAAAAGACACAAGAAAAATAAAAAAACTAGTAGGCCAAAGGCAACTTCCCTTTTTGACTGACTACCCTCCCTTCCTTTGGCTTCATTTTGGAGTGGTATCTGTTTGGAGACCCTGTAGTCTGAGTAGCTTTGATGCAGAGCTTGGATGGGTCAGCAATTGCAAGACGTTGTTGCCAGCACTTGTTGGCCACCCGCATGCTTGTCATTTCTTGCTACCTTGGAATGGCAAGGAAGATGGGTCTTTGTGACTTTTTGATGGTTGAGAAATGTGGGTACAGACCTTGGGCAAATGTTTATAGATCCCAGGGTTGGAAGCACTATGGCCATGCAAATTATTAAACAAAGAGCTGAAACAGCAGAATTGAAATGCACCCTATTCAGTGATCATGTGATGGGTTCAGAGGACACCACATAACCACATGGGTAACATGTACCTCTATTGTTTTTCTCCCCGTGTGTCCCAATTCTTGTCTTGCCTACCCCAGGCAGTGGAGGTAGAGGCCCAATATGGATTTTCCTTCTTAACGGTTACCATTTGAATTGTGCTCAGAAGACCTTGAAATGCCTCTACTAATCTGCTTTGCTTAATATGTGTAAGGGAGTCTATTCAATCCTACTGTGATACTCACTTTACTGCTGAGATTTGATCCTCAACTTCATAGACTCCTAGTTTTCGATATACTGCATGCAGCATCTTGTCACCTTGAAAAGCCGTCCCTCTGCCATCCACGAGAGCAACAATAATTTCCTCTTTGCTTGCAAGATAGGTTATCCAACTAATCCCAAAGGTGTGCTTTACATTCTGACTGCAAGGGCCTCCATACCTAAAGGACATATTTATAGAATCTCAGCTTTACATACAGTGGATATTGTTAAAAAAAAAACCTGATCAAATATAGGACATAACAATGGATAACTACAGTTCAAATCTCAGATCTTATTTAACATAAAAGAAACTTTTTCAGTGCATAGTCCCTTCAAGGCAGCCTAACAAAATCTTCACTGTAGATAGAGGAAATTTCTGGAGATGATTGTAGCTATATATATATATGTCTCATGTTTTCCCTGCATATTTTCTCCTATTAGGCAGAAAAGATTCATAGTATTCAGGAGACAGAAACAGATCTTCACTGATATAGACATGGGATTTTTGTTAGCTGTGATCCATTTTGGTTCTTGTAGGACCAAGATGATCCACTAGGACTGGCTCAGAATAAGGACAGACCATGGCTGCACTGTCCCAAGAACTCTGAGAGAATATTATGTCTCAAAGTCACAATTCCTCCCCTCACCACCTTGTTTTGGCAGGGTAAATTACCTCATTCCTTTCTGGGATACAGTTTGCTTCCTATCCCTTTGCTCCTGCACTGATAATCTGGTCAGCAATCATCACCATCATCATCATCATCATCTAAGCTTCCTTGCCTCTTTCTGCCAACTTGGTTACAAAGGGGAACATCAATTGACCAGCACCTGCTTTCTCCATGACAGCTGACAGCGTAGTCTGAGACTGAGTACACCTTACTCAGCTAAGCAAGACAAAGAAGGGCTTTGCTCCTTATACACCTGCATGAAAGCTGGGGATAAGCTAGTGCACAATATTTTACCTTTATTTTTCTTAGCCACTTCAGATAGACTCATATCATGATTTTCAAAGTTAGCAACAGTGAAACCCATAAGTCCCGTGGTATGTGAAAGCAGCAATGGAACTAATAATTCCAAGTGATACGCTATAAATTCCTAAATCTTTTCTCTTTCTGAAGGACTCATCTTAGTCTCACTAAAACCATCAACCACTCGCTCATTGATTTGGATTCTATTTCAGATAAATCGCCTAAAACCAAAGAACCGGTGTGCTTTGCTTGTTATATACACTAATGCACTTGTCCTCTACTACACATGTAGTGTCAGAACTAATAAAGAAGACTGTGAAAAAAGAAAAGAAAGTCTTACATACACCTGAATAAGCAGAGGATACTTCCTGGAGCTATCAAACTGTGGAGGTAGAAGCATCTTGTACCACAGAGCTAAAAAAAAATATATTGCAAGCATATCAATGTTTAAGATGAGTCTTCAATGTTTGTTGGAATAGCATATGAAACTGAATAAGCAATGAGACACAGGATTCATGAATTGTGAGTCAGGCATTGATTTAAGTCATTTCTCCTATCTAACCATTTATAAACAATTATGAAGAAATAACACATTGGGGTTTTTGGGTACATTTGTGTCTTTTAATTAAACTGTATATAATAGTATTAAGGTCTAATTTCTTTAGGTAGCTATTAAAATGAAATCACAATGACAAATGCTATCTCAGTGGTGAGATATTCAAATTTGGGAAATATGCTGCTTCAGTTCATTGCTATAGTATAAAATAGTGCTATAAATCACACCATCACAATTCAAACTCTGTCCTCCTTATAATGAGCAATGCATGCATAGCAGATTACATGTTACTTTTTTATGATGACTGCAACACTTTTTATTTTTCCTCTCTCATGTGAAAAAATATTAATAAAGTCTCAGCATCTTCACCTCTGTGTGGTAGGGCTCCATTGTATCTGTTTCACTAATGGGCAAACTGAAGCACAGTAATATTAAATGAGCCACTCAAAGTCAGATAGTGAATCTGCAGCAAAAATAGAAATATAATCCAGAAAGCCTAATTCTACATCCTTTATTCTAATAGCTGTTTGATGATGCTGTCTACAATAGAATGAACTTAAAAATGATAGAAAAATAAACAGTGTGATAGAAGATGTATAATTCTTACTAAGTCCATCCACTTCAAGTTTATTAATTTCCTCCTTAGGTATTTTGATGTTTTTCAATGCAGAGCTTAATTGCCAATTGTCTTCCAGGACTTTAATCTCTAGGTAAAAGAAAGTTTCTGTATTAGGAATCAATTTTCAACTCATCACTTTATTATTGAGACTCCATTTTTTTGTTTGTTGCTAGACTGTGATTAAAATCTATGGATTACATTTACAAACAAGCAATAAGGTCAGTGTAGTATATTTTGTTTGGTCTTAATTATTCAACCAACAAAATTAATTGCCCGTATATTCCCCAGCACTTTGCATGTTCTACAAAGCTACCTCACATTAAATTCCTGTCAATGTCAATGGAAATTACGTCCAGCTAATGTAGCCCACAGAAGTAGCCTGCTTGCTTGCATATATATCCTTTCTTATGAATTTAATTGCTTGATTTTTATAATAGGTTTATACATTTGTATTAGAATATTCTGGCTTTAATGCAAGAAACCTACAGACCAGCATTCTGTATGATAAACTAAGGTAAATTAGCACACGTGTTTGGGATCTTCAGCCTTGGTAAGTGATAATAAGCTAAAACAGTAGTTTCCAACTTGTGGTCTGTGGCCCCTAGGGCGGGGGGGGGGTCACAGAGTTACTGAAAGGGGTCTGTGGACAGGCTGGGCGCTGGGATGGGATGACGCCAGGGACGCATGGTGGGAGCTAGACCATGGCAGGGAGCTGCTCTGCCCCAGGCTGGGAGTTTTTAAGGCTCCCCCATTGCCCTGAGCATGATCTGATCATGCTCTGGGCATGAGGAGCAGCCTGTGGCATGGCTGATCCCAGCTCCCGTGGCCAGGTAAGGGGGCCCTGGGTGGTGGGGGTTGGACTCGGGGATGGGCAATTACCAGGGAAAGGATGCGAGGTGGGGGTGTCAGCCCAGGGCAGTGGGGGAAGCCGGTGGCAGGAGGGATTAGGGAGCGGATTTGGGTGACTCAGGGCCGGGCTCTGCTGTGGCTCTGTCGCTCCGCAGTGGGGGCTGGATTTTGCCAACACCCCCACCCTCCACGGTGGCTCTGCTGCTCTGTGGCAGGGGCCAGATTCTGCTGCCGCGGGCCGGATTCTGGCCATGGCATAGCCACCACATCTCACATGCGGCCAGAGGGCCACGTTTTTTTCTGTATGAAAGGGGTCCCCAGTCTTCAAAAGGCTGGGAACCACTGCTAAAACATGAAGTATATACTTGTCTATAAACCTTATCCCACATAAATCAGGATGTGTTAAAATGGGGGCAGGGGCCTACCTCAATTCATGCCCTTGACAGACTTAACAAGTAGATCACAAAAAACATGGTTCGGTCAGAAATAATAGAGGTGAGAATGAGCTGATTGTCTGAAAAGGGTATCGCTATGTCATTAATACGTGACTGCGGCAGCCTATAGAATAGCCTATATACTAAGTGTTCCCTGATATTTTGCGCATGAAGAAGTTAAGTTTGGACATGGAAGGAGGGCACATAATGCTCAGGTTATAAAAGGGGCAACCTACCACATTAAGGCAGTTTTATTTCTAGTTCTATTAGAGTTCTTTGATTTCTAAATTAGGTCTTATAGCCTTTCTATAGCTCTTCACTCTCTAAAATTTCCTAAATTCATTCACCTCTCACTCAAGAATTAAGGAACTTGGGCATCAGCATACTGAGGTGAGGCTAGCCCTTTGTTTCTTACCATCAAAGTATCAAGGAAAGGTGTGAGTATATTAATCTAAAAAAAACTTTATAGTATATAATGGCACAGGTGTCTCTAGGAAAATATTACTGTTTTTCTGCTACTGATTATTATCCATTAGATTATTCTGTTTTATCTCAATAAAAATCTTAAAGGATACATTTTGGTTCTCAGTGTGAGTGTCCTGGTCATAAATCCTAAGGGTCATTGGAAAACTCTGTGTGGCCTATTGTGGGACGGATCCCACTTCGTCAGATTCATTGGCAAAGTGGGATCTCTTCCATGAAAGCTCATATGATCAATTTGTTAGTCCTCAAAAGTGCCACAGGCTCCTAGTTTGTTTGGCTGAACTAGACTAACACAGCTACCTCTCTGGAATTTGTGCAGCCTGATTCTGAGACAAGAACCTTATTATCTTCTGATCTGACTAATTGGTTATAGAATAACCCCATTCTATAAACAATAATATTAGGCACCTACACTTAGACAATACTAAGATCCTGAAGGTCTGGATGTAAGGGGGACATTTCTATACAATTAGCCCAAATGGCACAAAGATGACCAAAACAAGAGGCTACATAATACCCTTACTAAGGCATAAGAAGGCAACTTGAACAATGAAGCAGCATGACTGAGCAATGCAAGGGGAAGGAAAAGGTAAAAGTCCATTAAATTAAACATTTGTTTCTTAGGCACAATGAGTTAGCAGAGTGGCATATTGATAATTTAGCACTTTGTGCATTGTTTCATACAGACTGTGCTCTTTGCTGGGAAATTAGAAGGGACACTTAATGTGCAGATATAAGTGAAAAATCATGCACAGATTTTGCAGAAGGAGTTGGGAGAACATAGCTTGAGAACAAAAGCATAAATGTTGGGAATGAAACAAACTTCTCCAGCTCCAAACATTTCTTTTGGATTCCTCTCAGAATTTCTACTCAACCCTTGCTCAGGGAAAATGCAGGTCAACAGCATTGTGCATGAGATGGGATAAGTAGAAACTATGTATTGATATGAGGATTTGGTCTGTTGAGAACCACCAGTGCTCACAATACCCATTGTTTGTAGCAATGTAAAATTCAGGGGTGGACTAATTCAACAACAAAATACAGTACATCCAAATTTTACAATGTAATAAGAAAGAAGCTGGATATTGAATCTGACCCTCAAAGAGTGTTAAGAGCACCTTCAATGAAAGTCTAAATAGTGGCTTATGGGATTTATTGAGTAAATATTCAGGATTAAAACAATACACAGAAATATGAAGACTATTTGCAGTACCTCTATCATTGCTGCTGTCAAAAAGAGTGGAAATAGGAATGCCTGGACCTGCAATGAGAATTAAAGGAGATGAAACATGAAGTAGTTTGAAGAGTAGAGATCTGTCAGATTACTTGAAGTTTCTCAACTGGTTGTTTGCAGAATCATAGAAATACAGCAATTGAACGGAGCTCGAGAAGTCTTGTAGTCCATCCCCTGCACTGGGGCACTATTAGACATCTACACCATAAAGAAGTACAGACTCCTTTTGAAAATGTTTTATTAACATGTGTAATCATAGGTGTTGCCAAGCCCCATGCATAGTGTAATTATATGGCCACATGAAATGACTGTATAATTGCCCTTCTTTTGATAACTGCTGCATAATTATGCTTCAGAATCTCAGCTTTCATTTAATAATGAATAAATAAATCTTATAATTGTTAAGAATATCTTTAAAAAGTGAACTGAACTTCCATGTAGTGCTCTCAGCCAGAGGCTAGATAGTTTGAAACAATGCTCTGAGAAATGGTGTGCAGTGTCTTAAGTCATCTCAATAATATGTCAACCCAGAAGCCTAAGAATATCAAATTAAATGTCACCATTATTAACCAAATGTGATGAAATCACCATATGTCCAATATACCATTGCTGTTTCATGCCAAAAGTGTGACACCATTGAAGCTTCCACAGAGCAGGCATAATACCTGTAGCCAGTACCTGTAGCCTTATTGCTTCAAGGTTTCATGTCACCAAAGTAGCACAATTCCTTGGTAAAAATGAAACCAAGATACTTGTGATACAAACAAGAATGTCAGGCATCATACCAACCAGCCCTCAATATCTTTCCAAGTGACTCAAAGCCAGCTCAGGTAGCTTGCCATCTGCTCCGTGCACCAGAGTCCATAGCATCGCACCAGCTTTATGCAGCTGATCCAACAAAAGCTGGTTGGAGAAGACCTCATGGGCAGCTTCACATAAGCTGGACGGATGGTCATGGCTTCCGACCTCACCTGCCTTAGTCTTAATATAGAGCAGGCTGCAACACTGGCGGGAGGTGGGGGGTCTCTAGAAATGGGTGATCTGAAGTGCTCCATGAGCAACAGAGTGAATGAATGAATGAACGTTAACCAGAACAACTTTCTGTCCAGCGTCTTGGCACCAAAGCTCCAAATCTCTCCTAGCAATCCATTTAAATCTCCAGCTATATTGATAGCTACATTACAGTTATGTATTTTTAAGAGAAAAATATGTGGCACAACAAAAAATTGTGGGAAATTCAAATTCAATTTAGTAGCAAAATATGAAATTATGAAGGTTCCTGTACTAATTTTACTATAGTGGGCTGGGAGCTGTAAGGGATATAGGCATGGAGTGAGGGAAGTCAGTATTGCATAATTCTGGGGTTCTTACTGCATAACACAGGAGTGACTGCTACACACACTATGTTAAAATCACTGCTTAGGAACTGAGGGTCTTCGTCATTGCCATACAACAATCTCCACTAGGGAGGAAGGTAGCCTGTGAACAAAGTGACGTCCCACTAACAGCTTACGATGCCATTACATAAGGTGAACTCAAAATTAATAATGTGCCATGGGCTTCTGAGAATGTGTCACATCAGATTTGCCTTGCTGAGTGGCGCTCATGTGGTGACGACAATATCAAATACTCTTTGCAAGAATGACTGAGAGTTGTTATCATTGAGTTATGCTTGCTCCATTAGGTAGAGGTTTTATTATTTGTACAGCTGAACATTCAGTTCAAATTTTGAAATGCTGCAGCAAAAGATGGTAAACTACATAAAAGATTGTGAAGGATGAAATGTATAGATTTTCACTTTTGAATTTTTAAAGTATATAGATTTACTGTCCATAATTTACAACACCCTTATAATGAATGAAAACTGGCCTACTGAGGTCTATGGCAAAATGCCTATTGATTTCGATAGGACCAAGATTTCAACCACTTCTGCCTTGAGAGCACTTTCAAACATCTCATGATTATCCCTGTGTCTCACTAGATCTATTTTCAGAAATTTTATATCTGTTATGAAAATTTAAATCACTTCGAAAATTGACAAAATTTTCTGAGTCAAATTCAGCCCCAGAGCAAGCATATTCAAGTCTTACCTATTTCAGTGGAAGTTACATGTGCTTATGCCACACCTGAATTTAGCCTTTTATGATAGAACCAAGTGTACACACCAGCAACCAAAGAATGAAACAGAAAGGAGATCTTAGAACCTGCCTTAGTAGCCATAGGATGAGTGATTTTGCCTAAAGTTGGTCAGGAAATGATTTTTCTTTCCTGTGAAAGATTTTTAATGAATTTTTTAGTCAATTTTTTTCAGTTTTTTTTTAGTAAAAAAATCAAAATCCCAAAAATTGAAAATTATTTTAGTTTTAAGCAACTAACAACATGTTTTTCAATTTTTGGCAGATGACATTTTACTGTTTAAAACCACATCTGTCAACTGACAAGCCTGCAAGAATATTTCTTGGAATAAATATCATTATCTATCTCACACACCCATGAAAATACAATATAGGATTTATTTGGTCACATGCTATACATACCATAACAGACTAGGGCATAATACTTAGCATTTTCACTGAATCTCGCTGAATAATACTGACACCTTTCTTTCCTCAGATTACAAGTAATGCATTTTTTCTTTAGAGGAGGGCTTCCAATGCTAATTCTAGGAGAAAATGAAAACAAAACAGTAGCAAGTAATATTGTTTTGAAGTACAGTTTCTACATCATGCTGCTCCATCTGTTGTAAAACATCTATATTGTAAAGTCAAGGCACATTTAAATGTCACTTTCTAATCAATGGCTTGCAGTTTTTCTCATTTTTTTAAACAATAGCTATATAGTTCACACAATATTGAACCCCCTACCCCCAATTTAGACATATGCTTAGTATTTCTGGGATCATATATTCAACGAGTCTTCAACATGGCCTGTCTGTTTAGATATCCAAGTACTTACATGGACCTCATCACCATACAATCTGAGTGCCTCACATTTCAGATTCTGTGGTGATGAGGTCCATGTAAGTACTTGGATATCTAAACAGACAGGCCATGTTGAAGACGTGTTGACTATATGATCCCAAAAATACTAAGCATACTAAGCATTAATGGATTTTAACTTCACAACATTTCAGAGGTAGGGAAGTATTATCCTCCTTTTACAGATGGGAAACTTGGGAAAAGTTAAGTAATTTTCTCATGGTCACACAGCAAGTCTGTAGTTAAAATGAGAATTGAAGTCAGGTCTCCAGAGTCCAAATCCAGTGTACTGTAAGACCCTGCTTCCTCCTCCATTTGTTTGTGTGCACAAATTGCATTTAGAAACACTTGCTTATGCATTTTTACCATTATCATATATATGTGTGCAGGTAATTTACACATTCAAGACTATCACATATACATGATAGTATCAAAATATACCAGGGAGTTATCTATGCACTAAAGGGACCACATTTTGAAAAGTTATCCCAATGTTGTAAGCCATACCAGAAAGCATAGTCACTTTAAATACAATAAAACGTATTATCTACACATTACATGATACCAGCACATAAAGTGCAACAGCCCCATTCAAATTTTAGGTAAAAACTTCTTGATATTTACTCTTAGCATCTTGAAATGGTTTCTGACAGGATATATGAATAAATCCAGCTCTACCTGATATTAATCCAATCAATATCAATAAAAGTTTGATATAAACTTACTTGTATATATTTCTTCTCCCTGGATAGCCTTCAAATTCATTGCTTGAATAGAATCTATAAATAAATTTAAATGCTATTAAGTAGTCTGTGATGAAATCATAAGCTTTGAGTTAGCATCAGGCATCCTACGTCAGAAGCCTGCTTGAAAAGTTATATTTAACTAAATTAGCATTTGAATTTTGACTTTTTGTGTTAGAAGTATCAACATGGGTTGATTCCCTACCTTCTCATCCTTCCAAACCTTTGCTCACATCCTGATGAGATTACAACTGAACCATGAAATCTAACAGCTTCATCTTAATCCCAATGTGTCAGTTAATCAATCAAATGAAATGTGTAGATCCATTTGTACAAAAGAGAACCAAGCAGAACCACTGTGTATGACCCAAAGAATTTGCTCAACCTTAAGCACTGAAGTCCTGATGTACAGTGATGGGACTACTCACATGCTTAAAGTCAAGAAGGTGTTTTAGCTCTTTGCTGAATAAGGGCCCAAAAGTTATTAGAAAAAGAAGGTGGACTTTGATTTTCCAAAGGTGTTTCAGAAGCCTACATATGCAGAACTCTTTGTACACAACATTTACTATAGCTGTGTCCACAGCCTGGGTATTTCCATCATACCTAACTATAGCCACGTGCTTGCCCAAATACTGCATTTGGGTACACAGATCCCAGGCAATTGACTCTTTGAAAATCAGGTCCAACGAGACTAATAGAACCCAACAGAAATCAATATAATTATAATATATTCTTGCTGACAACAAAAAGCATATAGATAACATTCTTAGCTTTGTAAATACTTACATCGCATCATCTGTTACTTTGAAAATGTATATTGCCTCCCATTGTCCACTTGTAATTGGTATTGCATTTTCCTATGAAACGAGATTTATAGCAGTTATTTCAGGAACCTACAATATATGAATTTAATTAGGAGAATTCTTTGTTTGACATACCACTGAGCCATTGATGTAATGAATATGTTTATAACCAGTCTTGTCACTAAAAATTTTGTAGTATGATGTGGTGTCTGATGTAAAATACGGTGCTGAAACAAAGAACTGAAAACAAAGGAACAGAAGCAAAAATGACCAAGCCTTTTGAGGAGTTTATCACATACATAGTTTGTGCTATATTTATTAAAGCAACATCACAGTGTTTTAATTGGCTTTCCCTTTTGTCACAGTGGGCATCCTTTCAAATGTCTTAACTGGTAATTTTGACATATCACAATGCCTACCAACATGTACACACTTTCTGCTTCATGCAAGTGGAATTATTGTGTGTGTTTGATTTGATCAATTTGTAAAATTTATTTTTAATTACAAAAAATATAAAATTTTAAAAATAAAATTAGCATTTGTGAAAGGTGCTGGACTATAAGTCTTGGCAAATGAAGTCTTCTGTTTATGCACAAAACTGGTAAAGCACTGGGCAGTGGTTGTCTAATGTTCCCCACTCTGCCCCACCAATATGTTTCTGTCTAGTTAGGGAATAAAAAAATTTAATCTCTAACCCTGCTCAAACATTTGCCTCTGCTGAAATAGTCAACAAGGGACTAAATTAGTGCCAATTGTAATTTTTAGTTTTTTAAAAAAGAAGAAAATGATTCAGCATAAAATGAGCTGAAGCCACCACCCCATTTTGCATATGCCATCAGACATTCATTAGGTCATCTGACTTTCCAATACTATTGGCCAGAGTTTTATTTGAAACTGAACTTTATTTGAGCAAGAATTAAATTGTTCTGTATTCCATTATTAATCCCCCTAAACCATGAAATCCACCATAAAGAATAAAACAAAATTCTTTTGTGCAATTTCTATTGGTTCTTATATCAACCTGTCATCATTAATGCAAAAAACAAGGTGAGGAAAAAAGAGATCAAATAAAGTGTCTTATCCTGTGGATGTCTAGTATACCGGTAATTTAACTCGTATAACAGGACTGTATGTACTTCAAACTGAGGTTTTCATTAAGCCCCAGGAAAGAAGACTCAGGCACCACTTGATGTTCTGTGTATTGAATCCTGGTCATTGACATCAACATGATTGAGGAACATCAGACATGCCCTACACATGGGGCATGTTGTGTGTGTGTGCATTCGTGTGGTGTATTTAACATTTATTAATGTAATTGCATGTGTTTCCCTACCCATTGTGTGTCTTTTGATCTCTAGAGTGCAAGGTCCTCAAGACAAGGATCATGCCGCCTTTGACATCTGAATGCCATGGAGCAATTGCATGTAGATATCACTACTCTTCAGAAATGTATTTATTATATACATATTTGGAGAGATAAGAACTGCCCCCAATGATGCCACAGGAATTTTCCTTATCTCTGTCCTCTGCCAGCAGAATGACTCTAGCAACCACCCTTGGCACGGTGCATCTAATTTGTTCTCTCTCATGTGGATGTGATTTCTATAATGTCAGTATTGGATATAGTTATTAACACTGAGATTTGCAAACTCAATGGGAGGTAAGTACCTACCTCCCTTAGGCACATGGAAAATCCCAGGCTTAAAGTGTCAGGTCTAGTGTGTATGACACAGTATGATGTCACTTATTCATGCTCCCAACATTATTATGAAGATAAATATACAAGTGTAGCTTTTCATTAAATCATAGTAAAAGACAAAAAAAACCTACTCCACCAGCCCATCCTGTCTGACTCTTTTCTATATGCTGCCGATTCTGAAAAACAAAATGAAGGACACAACCTTTAAGATTTGTAGGAAAGAGAATTGCACGATTTATTCACAGAGAGGAAAGTTCTCCAAATAACTATGGTGTTGACCTGTAAAAAAATGGTTTGCACATATCTAGAAAGTACTCTAATCTGTTCTTTTACCAGCTCTAACGATCCTTTCACATATTTAGACTTTGATTTATGTTTGTTTAGTAAGTTTCTAATGCACTTCCAATAGTTTCTAATGACTTTCTTTGCAGACTATAATGTCCTGGTTGTTAGATGGAACTAAATTATTTACTAGTTAATGGTTAATGCTAACAAATCTATAATTTTTATTTAGTATATAAATTAGATTTTCTTGAACTATTAATTTAATGGAACATTCCTTCAGTCTGGAGCCTGTGAAATGTGTACACCAAAATTTGCTCTCTTAAGAATATATTTTCCATTTCTTATCCTTAATGTAGTCTCTCATTAACATTTAGAATTGTGCCTTTTCCTCCTTTTGTCAGTCCTGAAAAGGACTACACACACTTAACTCCCAATGACTTCAGTGGAAGTTGAGAGAATTCAGCACCTCCGAGGAGTGCTCAGAACCTTGCAACATGGAATCCTTGTGAAGCACTCTATTGAATAATTAACTCAGTTGCCTGGCTTTGTTTCCTATTCACAGAAAAATGCAAAACATATTTGGTAAGATTTTGCAAGCTATTAAGTCTGCAAATAAAATCACATTCAATTTTAACTTTGAGCAGTTCTACCCATTAGCATCGTACAGTCAGCTCACAACTTAGGGCGTGATCAGCAAGTGCTTAACCGTATGAACAATTTTCATGGGACTACTCCTGTAAGTAAAATTACTCAAGTGCTTGTGTTTTAAAGTTCAGGGATATTTACCTCTTTGCATTTTGAAGAAAAACATTAAATCAATGCCAAATAAAAAACGGTCAAAATGCTTTCATTTATGAAATAAACAAGCCTTTCTAAGGGACAGAGCTCCAAACACATGAGGATGTAAGTAAAGCCCTACATCTGCATTCCTGATGTATTTGCCTCAATTTTATTGAAGGCCCTGATCCCACAAATACTTACACACATGTGATTTTCTTACACAAATATTCCATTAAATTCTATGGGACTATTCATATGTGTAAGTTACTCAAATACTTGAGTATTTGCAGGCGTGGGACCCATATCAACATGCTCTCATAGGCCTCAATCCTGAAAACATTTACACACTTAACTTTTAGTCACATAAACTGGTTCATTGAAGGCAGATTGACTCCTATGGGACCATTCACATAAAAAGATAAAGATGTGCTTGAGTGTTTGCTGGATCAGGGATTTTGAAATTACTTGTAAAATATATTGTTATTTTCAAATGCATAAAGCAGAACACATTTGTTGTACTTTACACCCTTGGTTTAATCTGAAAACAAAGCAGAGATGGAACTATTTTCGCCAGTGGAAATGCACAGAGATACACTTCTTCAGGACAAATAGAGCTAATGTAGCATTCCCATCTGTTCACACTCCTTCAATTGGCCATTTGTGCAAACTTTAATAGGATAAAAGCACTGTATCACTGTATAAACATAGCATTATGGAAGCATCAATGCAATTAAACAAGGATTATGAACACAATCCTGGAAGATGGTGATCACTTTGTCCCTGATCCAGCAAAGCACTCAAGCACATGCTTCAGACATGAATTATTCCTATTAAAGTCATTTATATGCTTAAAGATAAGCACATATGTTTATGTGTTTTTGCTGGATCAAGGCAGGACAAACCTCTTAATCTTTTGATATTTCTATATCCTTTTGATTTCTGATGTAAATTTAATCCTCAAATATGCACTGTTTGCGGATGGGACACAGATTCAATTTTAAGGAAAATTTGAATTGAATTTGTTACATAGCGAAATGATCTTTTTTGAAATGTAAAATTGCTTACCGGACTCTGATGTGCAAATAGCATATGAGTAGGTTTACCTTACTGTGTCTGAATTACGCCAAGGGGCTCAGTGGCGCTGTTCATGTGTGAAAAGTTACATGCAGGATTGAGATTTAGCTTTCTTTTAAAGTATCAGCAAAGTCTGCTGTGCTTATTTTATTATGTAAGAACAAAAAAGTGTTTTGAATTTGAGTAAATTGACATGTCATATCCTTTATATTTGCAGTGAATACAATTATAATAAGAATTTTATAATACTGACAAACTTCTTTGTTTGTAGGCTTGTTTGCTTTAACCTATCTACCCTGAGTGTCAACCTGAAGTGAATTTTTATGGGTGTTTTATCATATAGTCTCTAGCAGCGAGACTTATAATGGCCAAGACTCCATCCTGCAATTACTGAATGTAATCATCATTTTTGGGGCATCTGTATGAAGTTTATCAAAGAAATGTTGACCACAGCTCTCTCATCTATACAGTGTTTCCGAATATGTATGGTAGTTTCACTCCTAACGTCTGTAGTTTTGAACCATTCCACCTGAAATAATTTAGTCCTGATTCAAGCACAGCCTTAATACCAACTTCCACATCCATAAACTAGACACATTTTTGTTTCACCTTAGGCTCCTGCCTGCGAACAGATCTCCTGCCTGAAATAAAGAGGAGAAATAAACCCACTGATTTTGAAGTTGGTGGACATCTGTTTTGAGTTTATATTTAAACTCTGAAAACACAGTACTGACAATTTGGTTTCTTGCTGTTGTAACTAGATTCTTTTTTTTCAGAGCAGTCAAAATATCATGACATTCACCATTAGTTTAGGTTATCAGTTATTTAATTTAACAGTGACGGCGATTAACTAATGCAGTGGCTTTCAACCTGCAGACTCCTAAAAAGTTCAAATGGAGGTGTGGACCTCTTTGGAAATCTTAGATATATAGTCTACAGATCTTCAGGGGTTTGTGGACCTCAGACTGAAAACCAATGTTGTATGAGAACAACCACCTTTCATGGACCCCTTTGACATAGTTTGCAAACCACAGGCTGAAAACCACTGAACTAATGGAACGAACAATCCAAGGAATCTGGTGGAATTACCATTTCTTGGTGTTTTCAGAGCATGTTAAATACCTTTCTGGAAAACAGTCAAACAAAAATTATAGGGAAGCTCTATGGAGTTCTACAGAAAGCTCTGCGATCTGTGTTACATAGGAGGTCAGACTAGATGACCCAAATTGATCCTTTGAATCTATATGCAAGTTCTGTACCTTTTATTGTAAATTCAGTTTTGCTCTAATGTTATGCATATATTTTGATGTGTAGTACCTTTGGGCAGTACCAGGAATTGGAGTTTTCATCAAAGTCACACACAGCTAAGAGAGAAAAATTCTGGATTCGCTTTAGCCATTGCACACAGATTCGATTATCTGTTATCCAAGTGAGCCAAGTGAAATAGTGATCACTAAAACAAGAATGAAGGATGGTCATTACAGTATAAAAATGAAATACAGCTATTGCATCCATTACAGCCCCAGTTATGCTCTGTTGAAGACAAAGGAAAAACTCCCATTGTCTTCAATAGTGCTGGATTTGGCCCTCTATCAACAATGGTTATGAACTGTATATTGTATGAACCAGTAAAGCCAGTACCTAAAACTGCAGGTTAGCTCCAGATTCATAAGGTAAATAAATATGAAGCTGCAGCACATGGAACAGAACCTCCAGAAAAGAAAATAAGAGGTCCCATTGTTTAACACAAAACAGCAAGAAAAGGAAAAGAAGGAAGTTGAGAACACACTACCTTGATGCTATCACTGCAGGAACAGGAACTTCCTTAGGACCTAAACCTTCAGGGTTAGTAGTGTCTACAATAAACACTCTAACGGTAGGATTTTTAGCCCCAGCCTTCAAAGGAAATGCATTACCAGGTTATTCAAATCAAGCTCTGGAGGATTGGCTACTATTTTTTAATAGTTAACATTTGTTCTTGAAAGAAAGCAATCAGTTTTTTAAAGAATTTAAAGTATTTTGAAACAGCGATACTACTGAATATAAGGGGGCAGGTTTAGACCTTACTTAAATGAGCATAAATCTGGAGTACCTCACTGTGGCAGTTTGTTACTCCACATCACATTAGTTCGTGCATCAAGAAGAAAAAAAATTGTCTAATTCTATGTCTTTCCAGATGGAAACTTAGTGCTTGGAGGTAGAAAACATGAAATTAGTAGGAAGTTCTCCTCTCCTGTGTACTTTGTAAATCTCAGTAACTTATACTACCCCAGTTCTGGGCGGAAGACTCCAGTTAGGGTCATATGAGATCTCAAATACAGACTGGAGGCAAACAAATGAACAAACTACTTCGTCATATATTTGAGACTACAGATATAAGCCCTGACCAAAAGCCAGGAAGTCAGTTAGGACCTGACTGACCTGAATTCATTGGGCTTTGGATCAGGCCCCTAAAGGATATAAATAAATTTGAGATCTCATATCCTCTCACTTCTTAATGCAACATAGGCCTTATTTTTTTAAAAATACAAAACATTACAATAAAGGCATTGTCAAGCAACACAAAAAGTACACTAAGTAAGAAAGCAAAATAAGGTTTTGATCCTCCTACCACTTAAGTACACGTTTAAGTATTTCTCTATAAGTAGTTCCTTTTATTTCAAGAGACTACTTCCATACCATGTAAAGTTATATATGTTTGTGTCTTTGCAGATTTGGGGCTCAAGCTTCCTCTCTTAAATTAACTCTAAGCTAGAGCATGATTAACCACTGCTATCCAGTAGTTCAAACATTTTTTCCTGCAACTTTGGTATTTTTCTTATTAAAAGCCATATTAATTCATTTACAAACCAAAAGGAATGAAATTATTTAAAATAGGCAACATACCTTTGGGTATGGAATAATTATTTTTCTAGGGTATTGGTCCTCACCATAATATGAATATTCAATAACTGGTATGTCAGTATCATTAAATTCTACATATGCTATAAACTTCCCATTTGGAGACCACCACAGAGCATATCTTGTAGCAAGCATTTCCTCTTTAAAAAAACAAACAAAAAACATTAGTTACAGCTCACCATCTATGACCTAACTGAAAGCAATATAACCCAAAATTATATCTTTCCATTAGTGTCCACATCACTTCTCAACAAGAGAACTGTGCAATATAAGAATGACCTTACCCCTCAAAGCATTTAAGAACATGCATAACTTTATGCATATTATAGCCTGTTTTAAAGAGAAATTTGACTTTGGTTTAAGTTAGCCTAAGTGTCTAGGCGTAGGGGAAACTAAGATGACTAGTATGAGCAAAAGCAGCGAGAGTCCTGTGGAACCTTATGCATCTGACAAAGTGGGTTGTAGCCTACGAAAGCTTGTGCTCGAAGAAATCTGTTAGTCTATAAGGTGCCACAGGCCTCTCACTGCTTTTGCTATACACAGACTAACATGGCTACCCCTCTGGAAAATTCCAAGTGTGAGCAAAGTTAGAAATGGTAAGATGGGAACATTGACTTTAGTACGGATTAATATAATACTCCCAAATTTATATTGTCTATGTTTCAGTTATAAACTAAATTTAGCATGAATTTTAGTGAGTGTTTTTAAGAATTGTTAATGTTTTATTAAAATGCTGTCTGGAAAAGGCATTGGTGCAGATGTTAGTTTATATCCTGTGTCTTGCAAAGAACCAAAAAAGGAAGTGGCAGAAATGTGAAGGTGACAAATGTGTAGGTTTAATGTTAATTAATATTATAACAGAAGTTTTGTTACTACTAGGGAGAGCTCCAATTAACATCAAATGATTCCAGCATTATAAAGCTGTCCTCCACTCTGTTGGCAGTGAACTGATTGTTCATTAATACGCTATTCATACAGAGTAAATATAATTGTACTATGTATAAATGGTAATTGTTTGCCTGTTTGCTTAACTAATCATTTTTCCTTTCAATAACGTTTGCTTTTATCATTCAAATTGTCAGTCTACCATGTGGTCTTCTACTAAAGACCAACCTATAGGCCTGAACCTGAAAATGAAGTTGCATTTTATTGCACCCTCATCATCAACTTAATATTAATTGGACTACTTCAGCATATAGGTTACCAAAGGTTTCAATGCAAACAGACCCATTTGTAAGCTTATGGTTATGGATATGGTTAAGTGCCTTGCCGGATTGAAGCCTAAGGCTATGTCTCCATTAGCCAAAGCTATTTTGAACTTGTTAGTTCAAACTAAGTTTGAGGTTAGTTCAAACTAACTTCATGCTTATAAATTCAAATTAACAACATGTTCTAGTTTGAACTAATGCTTAGTTCAAACTAGAACATGTTTTTAGTTTGAACTAACTGCCTTAGTTTGAATTTATTAAGTTCGAACTAAGCATTAATTCAAGTCCACATCACGCTTGGTTCGAACTAAGTGCCAGTACTAACTACTTCAAACTAAGACATTTCCTAGTTTGAACTAAGACATTTCCTGGTTTGAACTAAGGAAAGCCTAATGTAGCCAAGGGGCTAAATTAGTTTGGATTAAGCCTCCTCAAGGCAGTGTAGACACAACCTAAGAGGTCAGTCTTGCTCACACCGAAGGCAAAACTCCCACTGAATCTCATTTTGATTCGGTAAGTGTAAAGGGGAGATCAGCCTCATCTGTCAAGTTCAAATGCAGATCCAATTTGCCCCAGAATTCTAGTGAGTTTCAGTCCAGAATACTATAATAATGTGCCTAAGCCATGATGTCTAAACTCCCAATAGTCTGAGTGCATTCTGATTGCTGTGGTTCAGATCTGTATCTACAAAAAAAAAAGGGTTAACACCATCTGGTACAATATGCTCATTACAGCTGGAATGCTTCACGGACTGCTTTTGGAACCGGACTTTGAAGAAAATGAAGGACAGGACCAGTGAACAGTAATGTGAGGCTGTCCCAACCTTTAGGTGCTGCATAAAAATCGGTCACCATGTCTGAAAGGGGCAAAGGAGGGTAAGACTGTGGTCAGGAGAGAAAGAAGGGGTAAAGAGTATGGAACTAAGGTGGAAATGTATTGGAAAATATCCTCCCTTTCTTCCAAGCACTGGTCTGAGGAAAAACAAATTGTACACAGTCCATTAAGGATCATGTTTCAATCAGAAAAATACCTTAAAAACTGATACATTATCAATTTTAAAAGCTGACTCTTTCTATTCCTAAATACCAGGAAGGATTTTCATTCTGCACCAGCCTATTGGTTTATCTGGCCAGGTACTGGGATAAGCTAGAAGAAGGCAGAAACTAATAATGTATTAATAATGTACCAATAATGGACATTTGTGCAAAGCTATACATAGGGTCAAGTTGGGAGGAAGATTGGATATTCATTCATGATCCTAAGAGATGTATGTCCTGAAGAAATTTTTCATTACTAGTATCATTATCACCATTTGTATATCTAAGGATATTAAATGTTATAATAGTTCCCACTCCTTTATAAAATAAAGTTACATTATGTATTTTCATGTCCTCCCACAGCAATGAATTTCATAGACTGATTACATGATATGAAAATATACATCTTTTCATTGATTCTAAATTTACTACTTATTAATTTTGTGTCCTCTCTTATTTTATTAAGATCCAAAGGGGTAGCCGTGTTAGTCTCGTTCAGTAAAACAAACAAACCAGGAGTCCCATGGCACTTAAAGACTAACAAATTTATTTTTTGCATGAGCTTTTGTGGGAGAAAATCTGTTGTATAAAGATGAAGCAATCATTAGTTATCATTTCCCAAAATTTAGGCTCTATTACAAAACTTCTGGGACCCATAAATAACAAAGCAACTTCCTCACCTCTAAAACCACATATTGACAGGATTTTCCAATATTCATATGCTTTTCTATAGTTTTCAACCTTACTTTGGCACTTCTCTAGTTATAAGCAGTGAAACTCATCTTTTGCTTATAACTGTTTGCATATAAGAAACAACACAGGGCGGGGTCCCATTGTTATGGTGAAATATCAGAACATCATGCCATGTAGTGAAACAAGGAATTGAGAGGTAATCTCAAAAGTACTACAAGTCTGCAAATCTTTGGATCCATGTAATTTCTCTAAAATCAAGTGAGTTACTGTTTTACAAAATTTTAGAGCAGTCAAATATATTTAATAAAAGGCCAGCCCAACTGCTTGAGGCAGCAAATCAAGCCTGAGTAAGTTAGTCTTGATTTTAAACCACCACAAGATATAAAGTGGAGGTATTGCTTTTCAGTGAAAAATTTTTGCACATGCTCTGCTGTATCTGTCACCTATGATGTTCAAAATAGGAACCAGAGCTCCAAAGGATATCTGGTTCTTGTCCTCCAGTTGAGGATGGCTGTAAGGAAGATGATCTTTTCTAATATGAGTAATTTTTGGTGTGAGGATAGCTACATCACCCTTTTCCCAGATGGGACATGTGGATGACACTAAATAAATAGGCTTCTGAATGGTGCTCAACTGTGTGGTCTCTGCCTTCCCCTGCACAGTGTCCAGATAGGTGCCTGGGAAAATCCTACTGACCAGAAACCCTGGAGGCATTGTGAAAATGAGGATAAAAAGATTTGGCACAGAGCCATGAAAGTAAGGCCCTAGCTTCCTTACACTGATAAGGACTAGATAGCTGCATTCAAGCAACACTGCTAACCCCAAATTCCAAAGAAGTAGCCTTGTTAGTCTAGTTCAGCAAAACAAACAAGGAGTCTGGTATCACTTTTAAAGACTAATGAATTTATTTATTGCATGAGCTTTCATGGGATAAAAGCCCACTTCGTTAGATGCTTGAAGATAGAGAACTTGAAGAATGTGAGCAAAATAAATGTAGGGGAATGTAAGTCATTGGATCAGGTCATACTGTTACAGCAAATCAAATTAGTTGTTTGGATTCAAACAGTGGAGTACAGCAATTAGCAGGGAAGTAGAGGATGGGAAGGAAAGCAAAATTGCCTTTTATAATGGGAAAAAAAATCCATAGTCTATTCAACCCTGAGTTCCCAGTGTCAGATCTGCATATGAATTCCAATTCTGCAGTATCTCTTTGAAGCTTTAATTTGTTATTCATTTGCCTGAGTATGGCTACTAACAAATCAGTAATGGCATGGTCAGGAAGACTGAAGCTTTCCCCTATTGGTTTTTGAATGTTGTTATTTCTTAAGTCAGATTTGTGTCCATCTTTGTGCAGAGACTGTCCTGTTTGTCCAATGCATAAGGCGGGAGTGAGAGGGGGTATTTCTGGCACATGATGACATAAATCATATAACATTGGTGGATGAGCAGGTGAATGAGCCCTTGGTGGAGTAGCTGGCTTGATTAGGTTCCATGATAGTGTCTTTTGTGAAGGTATGTGGGCAAAGTTGGCAACATAGTTTGTTGCAGGCATATGTGCCTGCTTTAATGTTTTTGTTGTTAGGTCTGTTGTTGCTGGTGAGTATCTGTTTAAGGTTGGGGGGCTGTTTGTAAGCAAAGAGAGGTCTTGGGCAGCAGACCAAAAGCTAATGCAATAAATAAATTTGTTAGTCTTTAAAAGTGCCACCAGACTCCTGTTTTTGCTGTACATAGACTAATGTGGCTATCCCACTGGAACTTGATCCAAAGGGGACAGCCATGTTAGTCTAGTTCAGTAAAACAAACAAACAAGGAGTCCCATGGCACTTAAAGACTAACAAATTTATTTTTTGCATGAGCCTTCATGGGAGAAAAATCCCACTTCGTCAGATACTTTGAAGATGGGAGACTGACAAAGTGGGATTTTCTCCCACAAAATCTCATGCAAAAATAAATTTGTTAGTCTTTAAGTGCCACAGGACTTCTTGCTTGTTTGTCCCACTGGAACTTGTTTGTTTTGACACCCCAAAAAGCCATTTCAGGATGAAACCAGACAACAGTGGATGAAAGGAATATTTATAAAAGGGTGGCTATTGCTGGTACAGCTCCTGCTGTGAGGCTTCTTCATTGTGGATTCCCAGTGAAAATTATAGATGACCTAACCTGGCAGAAATCCATAATTGAAATGTAGTAAGCTCTGGGCTCTAAACTGAAATGTAGTAAACAGCTGGCACAACATTGCAGCTTCTAGGAGGGAAGTGAGAAGTAACTTACGTAACTGAAGCTATCCACAAAAATTAACTGCTCGGAATGTAATAGGTTGAAATTTTGCCAGGACACTGTGGCCACACTATCTCTACTCTTATGAAATATGCCATGGTATCTTTAATGATCAGAGGTCCTTGATTTTACATCTCATTTGATACATAGCACATCCAAGATCCAATGGTAGCTGTGTTAGTCTAGTTCAGCAAAACAAACAAGGAGTCCTGTGGCACATTCAAAGACTAACAGATTTATTTATCACATGAGCTTTCATGGGAGAAAGCATCTGACAAAGTGGGATTTTCTCCCACAAAAGCTCATGCAATAAATAAATCTGTTAGTCTTTAAAAGTGCCACAAGACTCCTTGTTTGTTATAGCACATCCAGCACCTCACTGGGTGGGTCATGGATACTACTTTGTTAACAATGTGATAGGCACATCATATGTACAAACAGGCACATTCCTGATTTAGAGAGAAGATTGCCAAATACTAAATTCCCAACACCATTTCTTGCTGCACTTAGATGCGAGAGTGCCAAGCAACATTTAAGTCCTGACCAAACCCAGCCTTCTTTAATGCAGTTTTCAAAATAAACATACCTTCATAGACCCAATCAGGAATTCCATTAAATATTTCATATTCTTTTCCATTAGTAGTTATTTTAATAGGTGGCTCTTCAGGATGTTGTTTCAAATAGATATTATTCTGATACACATATGCCTAAAGATGAGAATGTATTTGTTAGGAATGTGTACAATTATAGAAAAATGTCTGACTGAATTTTGTACAGTTGGTGATATTGTGTATACAAATAATAAAGTATGATTGATGAGCCAAATCCTCAAATCCTTATGCAAGTAAAGCTACAACTGAGGGGTTTTATTTACTTTTTTTAAAACAATTTTTCCCAAGATCCTAATATCTCCATTGGGACTAAGTTTGGATTTGGTCAATATGAGTAAATTATAATTTGAAGACCAAATTCTGCTCTCAGTTATGCCAATATGAATCTATAGAAAAAAATCCAAGGAGTCATGTGGCACTTTAAGACTAACAGATTTATTTTTCTCATGAGCTTTCATGGGAGAAAATCCCACTTCCTCAGATGCTTCGAAGATGGGTGAACAGTTAAAGTGCCACACGACTCCTTGGTTTTTTTTTTTTTTTTTGTTTTTTTTTTTTGCTGGACTAGACTATCATAGCTATCCCTTTGGAAAATGAATCTATAGAAACACCACTGAATTTTTGTCAATATGGAAAAAGTGCTACACTGGAATTGTTGATGCAGGTATGTAAGTCCCATTAGCTGTCTTGGAAACTACATAGAGGCACTGAATGAAAACATAGATCATGAAATACTAGTCATAAATGAGCCTCAAATACTTACAAGATTCAGTTCAGTTTGGATAAGCACCTAAAAGCCTGCAGTCCTCTTCTGAAACTCTTATCTTTTCAACAGATCTAGAAACCTCAGCTTTCTTGTGAGATTTCTGGCATTTCTGCATCTGATCTAGCTGGGGCCAGCAAACGATGGATCTATACAAACATGGATCTATACCTTATATTTTAAAAGGTAATCAAACTTTACAAAAAGCTCCATTCAGATTCACTTTGAGATTTGGGCAAAGGTTCTTATTTTACCTGAACCAGTCTTTTTCTTTTAGAAAAAAAGGAGTCTGATTCTATATCTTTGTTCATCTCAAACACTTGGTAAAAATCAGTGGAAGGTTGGGGTATGCCAGGACTGTTATATGAAACCAAACTATAAGGAATTTCTTAGAAAACCTGTGTCTTTTGATGCTACAAATATTTGATCTAATGACATAAAAGTAAAACATTAATTGCATTTCAGAGGACCAGTGAAACAGCACTCAATTCTCAGGTGGATCATGAAGCCTGTTTTGACCCCTCTCTTCCTCCATTGTCAAATCTGGAGGTCCGCAAGAATGCAAATTAACTTCAGTGTTATACAAGGAAAATGTCTTGGCTATGAACTGTGTTCAGAAGACCTTGATAGAAGAAATAATGGGGCATCAGTAAGTTAATTATTATTTACTATTTATGAGAAGTTAAAACATGAGCTTTAGATTAGAATGAAGTATTTCTTTAATGGGGTTCCCATCTACACTGTTATCTTTATTATTCCTGCCCTTAAGTATGGATGATAAACACAGTCTAAAGGCCTGTGAAAATAGGGCTTAAGCAAACACTCATAAGCAAATAAATCTATTCCATCAAAAAGTAACAGTATTCTAGCATTTTGTTATCTTTACTGACCAATTTGTGTCCAACGGGTGACCAGGATACATACTGAATTTTATGTGGAAGTGGATTTTCTGTTACAAAATCACTAAAAAAAGAAAAGTTGAAATGGCTATTGCATACACTGTAGACAGATCATAATAGTGTACACACATATAAAAGAAAGAGTGAGGGAAAAGTGCAATATTTAACAGCTTTTGTTTTGTGAACAGTGCAAAATTGGCATCAGAAAGCTTGCATCTGCTGTGCAAAGCAGGCAGTTAGGCATAAAATCATGTGACTTAAGCACAAGGGCTTGCACATGCTAGGAAACTTTGTATGAGCATAAGTCAGGCAACCCTTGGTCTTACAGCCAGTAAGCCTGCGTCCTAGTATTGCACAGGCAGCTAAGTCACCTGCTGTACTGTACATTGTGAATTACTGTCAGAACCAACTCTAGCAACATCTGAATTGGGGGGTCCAGAGAACATCCAAGTGCTCAGTTGGGTGGTAACACCTATGAGCAGCCAGCAAAGCATCAGTAGGAGGCATAAGCAATACCTGTGTATTTCAAGAGAGCAGCTGCAGTGCCATTTGCAAAGCTTTCCTTCAGCATCCAGGCTAGAGCTGCTTCTTCCCTTCACCCCCTGCCAGCACCATCCCATGGGTCTAAGAGACATGGAGTCCCTGCTGCTAAAAACTAGGAGATGATCAAGAGCCAACAGTTACCAACCTGGCCTCAGCATAAATCTACAAGCCAGCCAGGGTAAACCAAAGTGCCAGGCACAGCACAATTAGATGGAGTAAATGGAGGGAGCAGAGACCTTCCTCTGCAGTAAGATACAAAAAAAGAGGAGCTTAGATAAGAAAGCAGAATCATCTGAGAAGAAGAGTGATTCTCCTAAAGGATACTTGAGAAACTCAGAACAGATGGCTATGAGATCACTGAAGACGAAAAGGTCGTTGGAGAGTCTTGAAGAAGCTATAGATTAGATCAGCCAGAAATGGGGAGGATTAAATAAATGAATGCCAAGGAGACATCTGGTCCAAGACTGCAGAGCAGTCAGAGAATGGAGCAAAAAATCAAATAAAGGGGACGGACAATGGACAGAAGGAGGGATTAGAATTCTGAGCTGTCAGAGGTTCAGGCAATCACAGATAGGGTAGACCCAAAGTGCTCAGTGGTGAAAAGATGGGGGGATTTTCCCATAGTACATTTTTTTCAGGGTAATTTTTGAGTTTTGAACCAGCTAATCGAGCAAATAACAGTCAACTTGAAAGACTGGAGCAACAACAGAACAACAGTACAATACTAATATAAGATAAGAGCTTTCAAATGGAAATGCTAGCAGGCTAGAGTATTTGGCCATAGTTATGTGAGAAATAAATGTCAGGGTTTACCTAGATTGAAGATCATAAATGTGGTAAGATGCTGTATAAGAGTATCTCCAAAGCTGCAAAAATTGAGTAAACAAGAAAAAAATATATTATTTCTGAATATAATGCCTCTTAGAGCTCTTCTTGCCCCTACACACATGCTATAGTGTAGTTTAATTTAATTTACCTTTCTAACCTACTGTTAATGCTTCTTGATCTCATGTTGAGTAATATGATATAGGGTAGTTTAATTTAATTCACCTTTCTAGCCTACTGTTAATGCTTCTTGATTTTATGTTTAGTAATATGCTACCATAATCTATAAAACATCTGATGTTTAAAGGAAGAACTCTTAGCTAATCAATAAATAAAAGGAATTACCTTTGTGTAATTGCTTTCCAGAACTATAAATTGTTGATCAGATGATAATGCATAGTTTGAGGCATTAACTTTTTTCTGAAAGATTCAAAAGTGAATTAGATTTCAGGACACATATACTAGATAGCTTAATATTTAAATCTATTGATATGGCTGTTTTCAAAGTAACTACCTTTTGTGTATTTTTAAAATGGAAATGATACCTACAAGAGTGCTATTAGTCAAGATGGTAGTTGAGTACTCAGTTTCAGCATTGTAAAGAATAACATTATCGTCTGCTGACTGATGAAGATATTCATGACCTATAGGAGAGGGTAGAGAGGGGAAAATTTAACTTTACACAGATAATATTATGAAATAAAAGTGTTTGTCAAAGTAGACACCCTTTGGCACTTGAGCAGCTCAAAAGTTGAGCTGACCAAAGTCACCATCTATAACACCAGAGAGGAGAGGTTGGCCAAGGGGGTATTCTGCAACCGTGGGGCCTATTTCCGTTCCTTAGTCCAGTCATGTATCCAAGCAGAGTTCCTCTGGGCAGTATCTGCTGACTCCCTAGATACCTTCCTGGAGCAGTGGGCACTGTCCGGGGTTCTCTGCTCGGTGTCCCCCTCTGGTTCCCTGCTTTTGTTCCTTTGGTGCCTCACACCTGTTCCTGTTTTGATTATGTTGTCCCCTGTAACCAGTTGATCCCTGGGACTAGTGACTCCTCCCTTGGGCTAAGGGCTGGTCTTTAGCAGTCGGTGGGCTTGTGCCCACCCACTACCCAGGGACCAAATAGTAGCTCAAGAGCAAATGTCTTTTGCAATCAGTATAAAAGTAAGTTTTGTCTTATTTTATAATTTTGTTATAGCACAGAACTCTACAATGATCTGACCTTCGGGCGCTCAGTTACTGTATGTGCTGAGATTACACTGCACAGCTATGATGTGGCAGTTACCTTACAGCTATGAAGCCAATTTCTTCTCTGCATAATGACTACCCATTTTAGAGTCCCTAACACAGGATGCACTAATTTAATTTCAATAAATTGAAGCACTCTATTGCCAAAAGAGTCAAAATCTTGGCTTAGAATGTCACCTGAACATTTTCCACTGTATACATATTTTGTAGATAACGCTAGGAAAGCATAATACAGTATAAAGGAGGATGATATGGGCAAGATTCTGACAATTACATATGTGCTACCCCACTAAACTCTGGTACTTAATACTTAACTTCATATATTTATTTTAAATATTAAAGAACTCACTTAGGACCAAATCCATAACTCCTATGCAAAACAGGCCTCATCCAAAGAGATTCTGCAGGTGTTAGGGACACAGGACTTTTTTTTTTTTTTTTTTTTTTTTTTTACCATAAAAAAGCAGACAACAGAACTGCTCGTGGATTATGTGCTCAGTGTGCACTAGGGTGGCAGAGCTGGGGCCATAAGAAAAAGATTATCAGTCGTTATCTGCTAAAAGTATAAAAGCTTGGTGTAACCAAAAATAAAAGAAAACAGACTCCTTAAGAGATGAATGAAATGTTCAGTGCTTCTTCCAGCCTTTCAGCATGGAAACAAGAACAACAAAACAATGGAGCTTCTGTAAATTGATTCAAGATTAAGAATACAAAAGCTGTTACAAGATACCTATTTCTGCCATGGGGTCAAATACTTAAAGTTTGTAGAATTGCTGCCATTGAATGGACAGCTTTGGCTGTGATTTTTCTACCTTTAATTTAGTAGTTAACAGTCACTCAGAGCTGCAGTCATCTCAGAGAAAATACATTTCTGAGAGCTTGTCTACACTTTAAACTCTACAATGGCACAGCTGCAACCCTATAGCATTTTGTCTGTTGGCATATGCAATCCATCGTCATGAGAAGCAGCAGCTAGATTGACAAAAGAATTCTTCCACCCAGAGTTGTTTAGATGGGGAGTTCATTTGAATTAACTATGCCACTCAGGGATGTGGATTTTTCACACCCCTCACTCATGTAGTTAACCTGACTTAATTTTCAAGTGTAGACCAGAGCTTAGTCTGTGTAAAACAGCCCCCAAAAACATATTACAAATTATATGTAGCCAGATATCTTCACTTACTTGAAATCCAGTATGGAAAATATGTTTTGTATTGAAAATTTCCATTCAAATAATCCTCCAATGTAAGAGCCCTAGGATTGTCATCTGAGTTGGGACCTTTAGAAATAAGGAGGAGAGAGGAAAGTTATTAACAACACCATACGGACTGAGAAGCAAAACAGAAATCATTGCTAGTTGAGCTTTTCTCCTCTTTCAGGATGTCAGTGCAGTGACAAGCCCAGAAGAACATGGTGTTCCCGTTACCCCACAGATCAGGTTCAGCAGAGGCACTGCCAGTGAAAGCTTCCCATGATTACCCTGACAGCGTCCTTCGTCCTTCTGGAGGGACTTTCTTGAGGGATAAGAAGCTAAGCACTGGATTCATTCAATTCAATTAATTTCATGTAAACAGAGATGAGCCACCATAGCTGCAGACTCTATTAAGGTAGTGGAACCTTTCTCCACACAATTTCCAGGGACACTCAATAGATTTTAAAAAGAAAATGGGTTTCCTGAACTCATGCAGGTTGTGAAGATGCCTGTTTTAATGGTTACAAGAAACCCCGTATGACTGTGAACAACCCCCGTAACTAGGTATTAAAAAGTCAAACAGCCACATTAAAATCATTACCTACCACAGCTAGATTTCAACCAAAAACCAAGAGGTGAAAGACTCCATATCCCATGACCAGTCCCCCTGCTTACATGTTTTTAATGTTTCAAGACATGTTTGAAGATGGATATAAAAATATTTGAAAAATAATCATCAGCTATGCTTATTTCTTAGCACTTCCAGAATAAGGTAACAGACAGATTTATAGAGCTACAGATAAAACTAATGAACAATTTCATAACTCCAGTGAATGGGTTTTTAGAAATCAAGTGAATGTTCAAAGATCAGTCCTCCCCTAGTCTGATCCCCGTTCACTGCAGTGACAATAGCTACATCACCCTTCTCCCAGATGGACCATGCAGATGACATTAAATAAATGGGCTGTTGAATGGTGCTCAATTGTGTGGTCTCTGCCTTCCACTGCACAGTGTCCAGATAGGTGCCTGGGAAAATCCAACTGACCAGAAACCCTGGAAAAGGTGAAGGATTATCTAGCCTTTTGTTTGTCCACCATGGAAGTGTGCCAAGGACCCCCAGCGCTGAGTGCTGGCCTGCCTCACGTGGGTTGCAGGTCTGCTCACTCACAGAGCCCGAGTTCCCCGTCGGAGAGAAGGATAGTTGGAGGGGCGTAGTGGGCATGAAGCAAATGGAACTGACTGAGTCGCCTCAGACAGGGCCGGGTTAAGGTGCCCCAGGGGATTGCAGGCCAGGGATTCCCCCTCTACCATGCCAGCAGCCAGCCTGGTGGTGGGACAGGACTTAGGCTTGCTTGCTGGGGCCCAGGCCAGCAGACTTGCAACCCATGTGAGGCAGGCCAGCACTCAGCAGCCTTGGTGTACTCCCATGGTGCCCTGTCCCCAGGCTGGCTGGTCTGACCCAGCAGGTCCAAAAGATCTGCTAGGGCTGACTGCTCAGCTGGGGACCATCTGGCAGTGCAGCGCTCCAGTAGTGGACTGAGGACTCCTTCCTTGGGAGTGCTGTCAGGCCAGGCCAGCATGAGGATGGGGCATCGATATGCCTAGGAGGGATGGGGCAGAGTGGTTGATGTTGCAACATGAAGCACCTGCAGGCCAGCAGTGCAGCACACCATGGGCAGGGAGTGCTGTCAGCTGTCAGTGTGGGTGTGGGGCAACCTGATCAAGGGAGCGGGCCCCAGTCCACAGAGCTGGATTTTTGTGGAGCTGTGAGACCCTGTTTAGCCCAGGCGTTCAGGACTGCAGCTCCTAAACCCTCAGCATTAATCTGGTCCTGACTTCAGAGGTGGAGGAGAAAATGAGGCTGAAAGAACAATGGAAGCAAGATACAAAGCAGATTGTCAGAGGGTGAGCCCGTACTCTACAGAAGTAATTTCATGGGAGAGGGCTTGAAGAGATGTCTGTATCTAGTGGGAGGAGATTATCTGTGAAGAGTGGTGAGGAGACGGACTAGCGCTGGGCTTTCCAACTAATCAGGTAGTTCAGCGACAGATACTTTCGCAAGAAAGGCAAAAGATTTGAGTTTGACTTGCCAGCTGAGCCAGAACAAATGTAGTAAAATGAACAACTGTTGTTTACTAGCTGCTGCAAAACACAATTTGGAATGATTTTGAAAGGGCATTGGCTTCTCTAATACTTCATTACAGGCTGTTGCAGTTGCAAACTTTGCAGCTTTTTCCACACAGTTTAATTTGCAAACTAATCCTTGATTTACAGACTGACAATTTAAACATTTCTGTTTGAAAAACAAGCGGTAAAGTTATAGCTGGTTTTTGTCAAAAAAATTATTTGAAAAAGCTGACATACATTAAGTCACCACTTTGAGTAGAACAACAACAACAACAACAAAACCTTAGTGTCAATCAACAGAAAGTGCTGGGTTACGTACAGGCAAAATTAAAGAATATTAGAAACTTATGCGCATTCATGAGAAACAAAATATCTTTCAGTAAACAAAACAGTTATAAAAGAGCAGAACACATGAGATACTGTCTGATAAAGGCAGTCATCTTCTATATGTAAATCCTAGGAACTCCTTTGGCACTGAAGTTCAATGCTGTAAAAGCAGTTTTCCAGACTTTGGGTGATCCTTCGACTCCCACTGAAGACATTGGAAATTTTGCCATCATTTTCAATGGGGGCAGTATTGGGCTCTTTAGAAAGTATGTTGGCAGCTCTACCGTGTTGATCTTTTTCTGAACTGGTGATCCTGGTGATTTACAGCACTACAGTTTTATCTTTTCCTCCCTAACTTCCTTGTTACAAGTTCTTTCTGTTAAGTCCATATTTTGACTTCCTGCGAAATGTGTCTTTGCACTGGCTTTTATGGTACACTTTATATTGATGCATGATTTTTCTGCTTAGTAACTATTAGTTAGGTTGACTGCTGGCCTTGATTTTGCCTGTATTAATGCAGAAGAGAGCTGTCAAGCTAAATTAAAGTGAATGACTACCTACAGGCAAAAACATACAAGTGCAAAAACCCAAACTAAAAGCCCATACCACTGAGTTGCCAATCAGCTTAGAAAATATCCATATATGTTCATGAAGAAGTTAATTTTCCTTGAGAATAGAATGATAATATTTTACTGAGGGTGTTGATAAATTATAAAGAAAGGAACATTATAAACTGCTCTTGAAGCAATGTTAAATTGCCAGGAAGAATGAGCTTCTTCAGCATCACCTATCAACACTAAATAAATAGACTCATAGATTCTAAAGTGAGAAGGGACTAATGTGATCATCTAATCTGATCTCTGGCACAATGCAGGCCACAAAACCTCACCCACCCACTCCTGTAATAAACCTCTAGTCTAACCTTGGACTGAGTTATTAAAGTCCTCAATTCATGATTTAAAACTTTAAAGTCCAGAGAATCCACTAACACAGAGGTTCTCAAACTATGGTCCGTGGGCTAAAAATGGCCCATGAGGTCTTTTGAAGTGGCCTGCTGCTCCCCTCTCACTAACTGCAGAAGGCAGATGCTGCCTTAGGACCCAGGTGGAGTAGGTTGCTTCAGAGCTACAGGCCAGAGGAAGGGGAGCATGGCTCTCTCCTTCCTCTGGCTGCAGAAGGGAGCCACTGCTTCAGGAGCCAGGTGGAATACATAGGGCTACAGGATGCCTGCTGTTTCCCTGCTATTGCCAGGGGGATGCAAGAGCCATGAAGAGGTCCTCACTGAACTCCTTCTGCCTGGCTGCAATGGGGAGAGGAGGAGCTGCTGGCAGAGGCTGGTGGCCTTCAGAGTTGTAAAAATGTTATCCGTGGCCTTGAGCCTAAAAGGTTGGGAACCACTGCACTAGCAAGTGAGCCCAGGACCATCCCTATGGGGGTGGTGAGGCCCAAGTCCAACTGGGGGACTCCCCATCCTCCCCTGCATTGTCAAGGGCAGACAGGTTGGGCCAAACCAAAGGCTGGGCCCTGCACTCCCCTGGGCTGGCCGCTCCAGTCCAGTTTCCATGTTCCTATTTAGGCTTCCCGCTGAAGGCAGCAGGGCAGGGGTGGGAGACAGTGCAGTAGCGGAGTGGCAGCGGTGCGGGCCCCACACTTCCCTGCTGGAGGCCAGACAGTGCAGGGCCCGCAGAACAGTGGGGCTCGGGGTGAGTTGCCCCTCTTGCCACCCTCCCCTAGGGACAACTCTGAGTGAGCTTTGCCCCACGCTACAGGGGAAGATGAAAACCCCTCAGGAGACCTTGTCAATCTGCTCTGGGGGCGAAATTTCTCTGAATGGACATTTAAAATGTCTTCATTTACCATATAGTTTCCAGATAAAATTCTCTACATGAATTATGGTTTTAAAGCTATTACAAACCTGTAGGAAGATTTATTTCTATAGTTGTGTACTTTAACAGCCAAAACACACAATCCTGTTTGATACCTTTATCATGCAAAACTCTCAGCCTTTCTATTTATTTAAAACTTCAAACAGCATCTAGAATAGAATTCTTAAAAGGATACAAAGCGCACCACTGATCAAGCTGGTGACCTCCTTGTCTTAATCATCACATCAACTGACTAGACTCTTTAAATACACTTTAAAGCACATCATGATCACACACAAAAGATTCTCCTATAACAGCACAACTCCTAAACATGTCCTTTTCTTTTTACATTTCCAGCAGCCCTCTTTAAAACTGAATGCTAGTGTTTCTTTCTTCTAGTTTGCTGACTACTTATCATTTTGAATGCTTGTTCATAAGCAATTGAACAGACATTTAAATGCTCTAATTAAGGCAGCAGCTTTAATTATTTGCATTTTTCTTACTCCTTTTGTATAACTAAAGATCATTTAAATAATTAGGCCCTGAAATCATGTTCCACAAAGTAATAATGTGTCTTCATTTCTCCCACATCCTGCAAATCTTCCCATAAGTTTTGTATCAGTTTTTAATCATTTGTTTTGAATTCTTTTGCTAGGACAGCTTTGATCAGACCCATAATTTCCTAAAATAAATTCAGATTTATCTAATCACTGTTTTAGTTTCCTCTGCATGCAAAATATATACTAGCATTTAATATGTTTTGCATGTTCAGAGCACTGTACAAACATTGACTAACTCAGCCTTACAACAGCCTTCCAAATTTGTTGACTAGTTATTTTTATGCTCATTGTACAGAGAAATAGGGTAAAGATATGAGGCCACTTCCCCAAGGATAAACAGGAAATCAGTAGCAGAGCTGGCAGTAGAAAACAAAGGTTCTTGACCCTCAACTACTCTTTCTACTCTAAAACAATGGTTCCCAAACTGGGGCTTGGGACCCTGTAGGAAAGTGCCAAAGATTACAGAAGGTCCATGAAACTTCAATAATATTGAGGTCATTTAGTCCCCTGAGCTGCATGACGGGTGCAACCTCCTGCAAGAATATTCTATCATAAACATATGCACAAACATGTTAAAGAGCGCTTATAAAGTGAGCAAGCCAAGTACTTCATGCTGAGCTCCTGGGTTACCTGGTATTGAGCATCTTCCAAACACTAGTTAAACCCTGATCATGGAGGACACCACAGCACTAATCGTGGCCAACCAGCCTTTCAAGACTTCTCTATATAGCATAGCAGAATTAACCTTGCCAGAATAACAAACTTTGGAATGCTTCAGCCTTGCAGTGCTTGTTTTTATACAATTAATTCTCTGAAACTACCTGTTACCAGCTAGATGGCAGGAGGCCATTGTTGTGCTTCCTATGGATGCCTCAACTGGACATTATTTTGCTAAACTTTTATTTTCTGCTATTTAAGTTGTGACTATCTATCTGCAGTGTATAGCTCACTTAGTTCAGTTAGTAGTTTGGAAACGCGTTAAAAACACAATGGAAAAGGACTCCAGACTAGAAGGTCTATTTAATGGTTCTCCGACTGCTTCCCCTGAATTTCAGATGCAGACATTTACTTATATCCATTGTTGTTACCTCCTCCTGTTGGTGGAGAGCAGGGTACTACCCATGGGTACTACCTATAGACTTCATCTCTTTCTGAGTAGTTTTGAGATGTATTCATGTAGCCATGTGGATAGGCCAAGACAAGGGAGTTGCTTTTCTACATACTCTGCAGGCTTAACAGTTTGCAAGACTCATTCCTAACACAGAGAAGCAACAAACCTACACCAGGCTCTTCAGCCACCCACCAGTCACTAGTGAGTCTGCTCTTTGCTCATCTTAGTCCCAAAGAAAACAAGTACATGTACATGTCCACGTATAATATGAGTTTTCTCTTTCCACTGCTCCCCGCAAAATGACATTTTCCATCCTAGTTGCTATTCTGCCATTTAGCTGATGCCTGAAATTTCATGAGTGGCTTTTTACATTTTTCCATGTTCTGATGTGGGGGTTAAAAGAAAATAAAACTCCACTACAATTCTCTCCCTCGCTTTTTATTTTTTGCAACATTTGAAAAGTATGAATCATCTGGAAATTGAAGTTCTCCCCATATGACATGCCATGAAAAAACGGTATTATATTCATATATTCCCAGTAGGATGCTGCTTGACATTTAAGAGTATTTTTCTTTCACTACAAATTCTAAAACAGCTCCACGTATACAGAAAATTTCCTTAAAGGATAAACATTTTTAAACAAAAAATAAGATTTTTAAATAGGGTGAGCATTTCTGAGTGAAAATTAGCAGTTTTCAGGACATGAAAAAGAAAGAAGAAACCAAAGATAGTTCTCAGTGTAAATAAGTCATATTTCATATTTTCACAAAGTTTTAGCACTATGAATAGAGGTAAACTACAACTACATTGTCATGCTAAATTCTCTGAAAGAAAAATTTTCAATAGTTTATCGTTCTCGATTAGAAACTGATGGAACAGCTCTCCCTGCACTATTATGATTAAATTCTTATAATTTTATATATTACACTTTTTTTGTTTATTTTGGAAGAAGGCATTTAGCTTTTTCCCATGTAAGCAGCAAATGGAATTAATCCACTTTCTAAAACTTTGTCACAGTAAAGCAAAACAAAACTCTGACTCACCGTCTATTTTCTGTTCTCAGATTTACAGTCACAAATACATCCTTGTCTAAAAATTAAGTTACAGTTTAGAAGGATTCAAAGACAAATTAAACCTTTACATAGATGGTGCTAACAGCCACAGTTCCATTAGCTAGTTAAAAATACGTATAAGGAGTATAAACTGTTATATTGATCGCAGGCCAATACCAAACACTAACTGCTGGGGATTAAAGAGATATTTACATGTGAATGAATTAACCCATAACTGGTACAGACAGATCGCTGGAGATGTGGGATGAAGACTGTCTGAGATGCCATCTGGGCATCTTGCCCAGTAGGACTTTGTTAACCCAGAACAACGGTGGGAGGGGATGAAACAGTGACTTACACCAAGTCACGGGGGGTATCATCCCAAATCAGAGACATACAGACAGAGAAATATTGAAATATTAATGCCTAGACTCAGCCACAAGGATATGCATCTGTAGTGAGTGAACCATTTTGCACTACCCAAAATGAATTGGTTTGGTTTGTTTCCAATCATTTAACCTTTTGCTTTTTAATAAAAGCAAAGGAAATTAAGGGCTAAACTGACACCCCAGTGGTTAGGGCACTTTCCTTGGCTGTTGGAGACCCAGGTCTGAACCCCTCTTCTAAAACAGGGATTTGAAGTTTTGTCGTCCCCCCCCCGCAGGTTAGTCCCTAGACAACAGTCTTCTGGCTATTCTGGATAAGTCTCTGTCTGCCATTACTGTAGAAACTATTCCAATGAATATTTAATTATTTACAAGCAGTGAATATTTAATTATTTATAAACAGTGGAACAATTATCTGAATTTGGGTAGAGTGCTCACCTGGAATGTGGGAGACCCATCAGGTTATGGAGTTATTTACATGCTAACTTTGACCTCAGTGATTGAAACCTAAATCTTTATGTAAATCGCTACTAAATTTTTATCAAATGAATTAATAGAGGGTTTTTCCCCCCTCAAATTGCATTTTTGGGGGGTGAAAAAGCTCCACTCCTTATTACATGCTGCTGGATCCCCAAATAGCCAGGGTATCGAAACTCACAAGTTTCCATCTGCAACAGACTAGAAGATTGTGCCCTACCATATCAGCCACAACTCTGGTCACAATAATCCACATTTTACTTGACACAGTTAGTTAGATTTTCATAACTAATTTATTTAGGAATTAAACCTCACGTCCTGAAAATGCTCAAACAGTAGCAGTGATCAGCCAGTACAGAAGGTGTGCATAAGTGTTCCACTTTATTCCGTGTCTGGTTTCATTTGGCTGTGCATAATAAGAAAAGCTTTACAGCACCCCACTTAGGCATGGTCTGGGAATCTCAGGTTCTTAAAGACAAAGCCCACAATACCTCACAACTACCAAAAAACACAGCAGTCCATCTGCATAGATTCATGGTTCACCACAAATGCATCACCTCAGTGCTATGCTCCTGGCAGAGGCTCCCCACTAGCTACAGTCTAGAATGAAGTTCTTCGTACTGATACTCAAAGCCGTAACTACCCGCAAAACCCTGTTTCCTCCATGACTGCAACCTTCAATACCAGCTTCATTCCACAGAAGACAATAAAAAAGTTAGCCAATGCAAAGAGGCTTATGAGTTGGACAGAGAATTTTTACAGAAGCTGAATGTAGACCATGGAATTCGCTCCTACAAAACCTAAGTTTGGTCATAAACTTCACCACTTCTGAGAATAAATGCAAAACTCCTTCCTTTAAGTTACCTCACTTGCTGTAACTTATTCAAAATATTGTTTATTATTGCATGAGCTTTCATGGGAGAAAATCCCACTTCATCATGTTCCTCCCCACCAAATAGCAAAAAATCCCCAAGAACTAATCAAATTGTTTCCTCTGTTATTTACTGTTTTTATTTCTGTTAAATTATTTGGGCAGGAATAACATAATATGGTGAAGGGGGTCATGTTGGTAATTAGATAGCTCTTATGAAACAACTTCCCTGGAAAACCTCTTCTATGCTAGTAGGCCAGTGTCATTCAGATCCTGAGTTTAAGATCACCCCCTCCCAGTCCACATACCAAACACTTTATTTTAATAGGAAGCTACAATTATTAGCTCAGGGAGGAACAGGCCTTTAAGAACTCTGAAATCCTCATGATGTTACAAGTTCTTCTGTAGAAAAAAATTAAACCATTTGCCATCTATCATTTTATTTCAATGGTGTCATGTCATTTGTAAAGAGTCACAAAATGTTCAGTCCCTCCTTTCCGAAAGCAATGAATTCAGCTAATAATCCACTGGAAAAATAAAATCTTCTCCAATTGTTATTCAGTCATCTGTAATCTAATGCAAGTTCCTTACATTCAAAGCAAATAATAACAAATCTTGATTGTGTCACTGGCCCAAAGGTAAATGCTAACAAATAACAGAAGTCTGATGAAAACTGTGTCTGCAGCCCTGTCAGAGGACATTATCTGTCATGCACAGTAAAGTTAATGCAGGTGCCTTTCACTTGAAAGAGCTCCTTGCATCAACATATACTGGCATCTTCACTTCCTCAGAAATTTAAAACTGTCAGTAAAATGTTCCTATTAGCTGATAAAGCCACAGCTTAATTACCGGTAGGACAATATTTAAAAAATTCTGTAAACTTGCTTTAAAACAACCTTTAAGATGTGTTTCCAATGTGTTACACTATATATTGTCTTACCTTTCGCTGGAAGCAGTATAATGCATATTATCAGAAAGGAAAACAAAATGCATGTGATCCCTCCAAATATGATTTTTAGCCTGGTCTGTGGGATAAAAACAAACAGTTATCTTTACAATATCTTCTGTAGTAGTTATATTATGACTCTGTTTGTAACTAAACACTCCCACCAAAAAAAGGAAAAGTAACCTATTTAATTACTGATATCTATCCAAATCAACAGGCATAAATGTTCCTGCAGTATATTTAGTATTGTTTTTCTTCCTCTTTCCTGTGAAGCAAACACAGCTCAGAGCTCAGCTCTGCAACAACGGAAAGTTTAGAAAAATAGATCCAACAGGTTTTTAAAGGTTGAATTTGGTTTTCATACAGACCTTCATTTTTCCAAATGCTTTCTAAAAGAATATGAATTCTCTCTGCTGGGTGTTGGTCAGTGGATCTACGAAAGAAGTCTGAAAGAGCAGACTCCGCTTTCTGCCAAAAGCCAAACCTTCAGAAAACTTTTTTTCCATGTACTTCTGAAAACTGTGCCAAATTTCCAATGTTTTCCAGAAAATTAGAAACAGATTTTTGGGGGCGTTGTTGGCCCAGAAATGACCTGTGGGCTGCTGTGGGAGTGGTAATTATATTCTCCCGCTCTATAAATTGTAACCAACATCTGCTTATGGTAACTTATGGGTTTTATGACTCAGCAGTAAGTTTGAGATACGTGGTTTGCCTCTTTAAAATATTTATAATGTATTTTGGTAAACCTCAGGAGTTTAGAAGTTATTGACGATAACCTTATTTCTATTCTCAACAAAGTAACAAATTAATAAAAAGCAAAACACTTCTTTTTATTTGTATATGGTATGCTTGTATGTTTAGTTTTCAGGAGGAAAAAAGAAATGAAGGCTGTAAGAAATGCAAAGTGAGGAATGGAAACATACACTTTTTAATCTCTTTAAACAATGGTTCTTTAGCACATGAAAAAAATTATTACATGTATGTCTGAGACAATGGTCATTTGTGTAATAGACCTTACAGTATAGATTAGACTATGGGCTGATCCAAAGTCCATTAAAGTTAGTGGAAGTCTTTTAATTGATGTCAGTGGGCTTTGAATTTTACTTCCATTTGGCCTTGTCTCTGCTAAAGACACTTTTTAAAAAACTTGATGTTTTAGTGATGACGAAAAAAAACAACACTTTTTTTTAAATTCAGTTCATCTCATTTCAATGAGCCAAACAAAAACATATAGCTGGTTGTATGAGTAGTCTAACCAGGAAAATGCATGCCCCTTTCATAGGCATATAGGGCCTGATCTATAGCTTGCGGAAGTTAATGAAGAGAAGTAAAATCATGCTGTTGTAATTGGAACATAATGTAAATGTATAGTTAGACTCGTGCCTCTCAAATTTTCTGATCGCTGCTTTATCCTCAGTACAACTCCAATGGTGACAGGAAAACATGACAGCACTAGCATGGACTGGCCACAGGTATTTTTACTTTCATGTCATTTTAACTATACTCAGAGGGAGATTAGCAGAGCTGTAATGCTCTGTTTCGGTACCCAGGGTGCGTTCTGATTGGAACACACCCTTTGCAATTAGCAGTGCTTGGGACCAGCAGCGCAAAACACACCCTCTAATAGAGCAGCTCTATTGAGCCACTCTGGGCTGCCTGGGGCAAAGCCCTGTTCACCTCAGCGTAGTTACAGCCCTGGCGATTAGAGAAAATCCTAAGTGTAGACACAGCCCTTTTAGAGATAATGTCACACTGAAACTGTGATATTCCAGAATACTTCTTTAAAGGCTAAGCTTCTCAGGCAAGGGAGTCTTGGTGGGCCCAGTAAAGTTCCAGCTGTTGTTATGCACAGTCAGCTGGATCAGGATGCAGAATAAAAAAGATCTCTTGCGAGCTGCTTAAGCACTTGCCAGTGAACTCTACAGAAGCAAGCCTGCATTTACTTTATGCAGCTCAGGTTGCTGCTTCAAATTATGGTGGTCCTCCCTGGGCTACCTCTAGACCAGTGATTCCCAACCCGCGTGCTGGGGCACACTGGTGTGCCGCAGCAACACCCAAAGTGTGCTGCGAGCACCCCTGAGAGCTGGAGTTAAAGTTCCCTCCCTGCTCAGCCCAGCCATGTGGGCTGTACAGGGCTGGGCAAAGGCAAAGGGTAAAGTAAGGGGGAAGGCACTGGAACACAGTTCCAGGACCCTCTGTTTTTAGGCAGGCAGCATTCCAGCCCCCCTAAAAATAGAGGAAGGCACCAGAACATGGAGTTCCCAGGGTTCCCCTAAAAATAGCATGAGCAGCTGGAAAGCAGTGTTTCGGTGGCTCCACCTTAAACCCCGCTCCACCTCAAGCCACCCAGCAGAGAGCTGCAGGAGGCTGGGAGTGTGTGACTCTCCTCCTGCAGGGTGGAGCAGTTTGTGTCAGCCAGCTCACAAACAGCCCATGTAAGGGCTTTGGGGGGGGAGGGCTGCTGGGGGTTGTGTGGGGCAGGTGTAGTTGGAACATGCGGGGGGAATCAAATAACCTTCTTAGATGCTCTAATGAAGCCCTAATGCCTGAGGCAGGTGGGGGAGGTCAACACCAAAAGAAAATGCAGGGAGGTAGATACAATAGAATTGAAAATCAAAATGGGAAAGTAGGGCAATCAGCCGGGTATCTTAGGTGCCTATACACAAAAGCAAGGAGCCTGGGAAACAAGCAGGAGGAATTGGTAGTACTGGCGCAGACAAAGAACTATGACATGATTGGGATAACAAGAGACGTGGTGGGATAGTTTGCATGACTGGAGCTCTGCAATAGATGGGTATAAACTGTTCAGGAAGGACAGGCAGGGAAGGAAAGGGGGAGGAGTAGCACTATATGTAAAGGAGCTTTATGACTGCTCAGACCTTTATTATGAAAGTGGAAACAAGCCAGTTGAAAGTCTGCGGGTTAAGTTTAGAGGGGAGAGCAACAAGGGGGATCATGGTGGGTGTCTGCTATAGACCACCAGATCAGAAGGAGGAGGTGGATGAGGC
>ML681984.1:34413658-34706150 GCA_007922195.1 Podocnemis expansa
TTTTTTTGGCAGGGGGTTGGACTAGATGGCCTCGTGGGGTCCCTTCCAACCCTATGATTCTATGTGTGTATGTGTGTAGCAGAAGGTGTGTAGCTGGGGTTGTGGGGTGGCTGTTCGGTTGGGGGGGTGTAGCTGAGGGCTGGTTCTGACCCCTGCGGTGATGGGAGGGTCCATCACAGGCAGCAGGGGGCTGGGAGAGGGGAGGACAGGACCCACTGGGGTGGGAGGGAGCAGCAGTGGGGTGAAGATTTGCCCTGGGTGGCAGGGAGCCACTGTGGAGAAGGGGGGAGAGGGGCTCCCCTGCCCTACCTTCCCACTCCCCAGGTTCCCCTCTGGCCCCCTCCCACAAATCCACTCTTGTTTTCCCTTCCTCTCGTACCATCCTTGTCCTGTTTCCCACATGGCTGCCCTTGTCCTCTTTTGCCACCCCTGCCCTGCTCTGCTCTCCACACTCACTCCTGCCACCACGCAAGTCTCCTGAGTGTCACCTCCCCTCTTTTGCCACCTCTGCTCTGCTACCCCTACTACTCCACACAGGAGCACTTCTGAAACGCTGTGCCATAGTTCATAAATATGTATAATTAATTTAAGTTAATTTGAATATTCATGAGTTTTTTAATGGTGGCATGCCTCAAAAAATTTGAAGGTATCAAGGTGTGCCGTGGCAGAGAAAAGGTTGGGAACCACTGCTCTAGACAGCTCCACAAGTCAGAGCTGCCCATAGTCTCCCATAGAGTGATGTGCTGTGGCCCCCACCTCAGCATGGCCCCGTCTGTTCCCTGCCCCAGCTTCAATGTGTTCTTGGTGCTTGCAAGGGGCCCTACAGGATAGCTTATCTGGGTGTAACACAGTGCCTGTACTGACAGATTTGTCTACCAGCCAGTCAATGAGCTTTGCCAACATATAGGGAGTTGTTTCTGTTTTGTTTGGAGTTTTCTTGGTAATGTTAAATCTTCCTGGCAGCTGGCTTCCATTCCCCTGCACCCTTCACCGGCTGCACAGAAATACTTCACAAGAGCATTTCTGAACTGAAAAGCTGACCTCTTCTGAGATCTCTGCAAGGAATCATCACTGGCATTTTCAGCTAAATATATCAGGACCAGGCTGTTCAAATATGTCTCCAACACTCCTGGGCCCCTCCTTGACTGAGGCCTATGGAGTAGCCAGGGCGAGGGGTCAGAAACTGTACTTTGCTGAGAAACAGATAACAAGGGCTAGTAAAGCCAAGTTGTTGCCAGTCAGTCCAACGCAGCAACAACTGACCCTCTATGAACACACAAAACTAGGAACTGACTCAGTTTTAGCAAACATCTGAAAACCCAGGACAACTCCCCAAACCCAGAGATTCCCAGAATGCTGGGACATGGGGTTACCCAAAATAGGGTTGAAATCTATTAGCTGTCCCCTCTTCCCCATACCATGCTGATATGAGTTAGCTAAGGAATTACCTGCTTCAGCCGATCAATTATTTTAGCTGGTATCTGCCTTTCAAATGAAGGCCTTAACTGAGATGGACTCTGAGTTTTCCTCTGCTTTGTCTCCATACTCAGACAAACAAGAAACCAACATCCTCAACTTTGCCTCTGTCTCCCCCTTTTGGCTAGGAAGTTTACCTTACAGATCTGAACTAGTGCCAAAAGTGTAAATTTAATATCTAGGAAGTGATCCCAGGACAGCCACGCTATCATTAGATGATACACAAAATTCCTCCCTTGCCATTACAGGACCTAGAGTGGTTAAGATCTCTTGGATCAGTTAGTCTAGGACTGCCAGATTGTTTAGTAATGTGTTTTAAAATGAAGACAATATTTTATTCATAATCTCACACCAGTAAATGCCTTTCTTTGTATGTGCTAGATGCCCTCACATAATTCAAATGAACAATCGCTTGGGTAACTGACCAATACACACTACAGTCACTCCCTAGGTACCTCCTCATAGCCATACAAATCACTCCCACCATCACCTCCTCCTCCAATGTCCTAGAGAAGTTGTGGGCTTTGTGACAAGTCCTGATGCTTAACAGATCCTGGAGGTAATGGAAAAGTTGGGGAAAAGCATTCCCAAGCAGATAGCCTTTTCAGAGAATGCCCTGCCAGCAGCTCACCATATTCTAATCTACAGCAATAAAATGGAGTCCAGCTAGGGTCACTTCTTCCATTAACAACCCCCAGAACCCAGGACTGTGCAGGAGAAACCTTCACCACTCTGGAAGCAGGTGGTGATGGCCTTGGGGACACTCACAGTACAGAAAGGAAGCAGCCAGATACTTTGGTCACGCGGAGAGAAGCAGGCAAAGCTGGGACCTCTGGACAGTCAGAGAACCTCTAACAATTTTAATTGTGCTGAATTGCTGTTTGCTCCAACAGCCTCCCCTCCATAAGTTCTGTAACTAGGCGTCAACACCCCAGGCTTGAACTGGTTTACATCAAATACAAGGTTTACAGTTTGGTTCAATAGGTCTCACCACCCCCTGCTAAACAAATTGTTCCAGCACCCTTCCTAACCTTTCCTTGCCTCACTAGCTCTTCATCTCATCTTCATGCTACCCTTGCTGTGCAGACCCTCTTCTTCCCCTCCTTTGCCCCACCCCTCCCCTCCCCTTTCACCTTATCCCCTAACTAAACCCACTCTCTTTCCCTCGCCCTCACAAAAATCATGGTACATGCTACCACATTGTTCACTCTGCTTGTGTGTGCTACTACTTCGCCCCAACCTTCTTGTCTGTTTTGTGCAGTAAGAGTTCAAACTTTCTGGGGCAGGATCGGCTGCTATTCTATGTCAGTGCATCATGTAGGACAGTGGGTCCCAAACTTTTTGAGCAAAAAACCTCTAGTTAACAGTTAATAGTTAACAAAACCATGAGGCCCCCTGCTCTTCTGCCTCCCCACCCCTGCACTGGCCATAAACACATATAAGCCCTATAAACACAAACACTAAATTACATCATAATAATACATTACTCTTACCTGAGGAAGAACCTAAGCCTACCTTGGGACAGCTCCTACCACACACCCTGTGTGGCCCCACCTCTTCCCATCCCTCATGGACCGAGATTAATGGAGTTGGGCTCTGGTGACTTGGCCCAGGTCCCCACCAGCATGGGGCTGCTCCTCTCCAGCCAAGTGCTGGGGATAGGGGAGTACTCCTCCACTCTGGCAGGTGCACAGGCCAGGGCTGCTGCTCTTGGGGGCGCGGCTACATGATTTCAATGTTACTGGATTTTTGGCCCCTCCAAGGGTCTCACCCCCCAGGCTGGGAACTGCTGAATGGGGCTCCGCTGTGCTGGCTGGCCCTTGAGCATTACCATAATAAGTATGAAACTAGAAATTTAATCAATGGGACTACAGCATGAATGACTCTGAAGATAACAACTGTAGTACTGTGGGAAGAGACAAAGGTCACATCCATTGACTGGTCCCAAACCACATAGCAACTGCTTTCGTTCAGTTAGGGTTGCTGATATACTGCCTCCAACCTCTAACATAACCTGAGTCCAATATGCACTGAGCCGCAGCCAGCTACTCCTTTTCTAATTTCCTATGGTTCCCCCCCCCCCAATTTAGTTTTAAAGGTGCCACATCCACTACATCTCTTGGGAAAATATTCCACAGGAATTGTCTGAAAGACCCTATGACACACTGGAAATGGACTTTAGATTCTTTACTTTGCCTGTGTGTGTTAGAGTATTGTCATAGCAGGTGTCCTTCTCAAGGGAAATGAAGAGGAATAATATACCGTCTAGCTGACAGTTGTAACTCAAGACTTGGAGGCTACTTTTCTGAGTAGTACTCAACAGCTGTGCTCAAGCAAGTCAATAGGCTAGCAAGCCTTCAAAGAGAAACAGCTGAACTAGAACTCATATGCAGATTTGTGAAAGCAGGATCAAATCGTGACTATGGATTCTTTTCCCATTACAAGTTATTTGACTTCACCTTCCTCTGTGTGCTGTTTCCCAGCATCTGAATCTTAACAACTGGTTTGATTTACTGTTACAGTATGACCTGGTCCCATATCTTACACTCTCCTGCATTTATGTTCCTCCCATTCTGTAAGTTCCCCCATCTTCAAAGCATCTGACAAAGTGGGATTTTCTCCCATGAAAGCTCATGCAATGAATAAATTTGTTAGCCTTTAAGTGCCACAGGACTCCTTGCTTCTTTGCTGAACTAGATTAACACAGCTGCCCCTTTGGAACTTGTAGCTAAACTGTCATTTCCTTCCCTTCTGTTCTGGAGAGCAACTCATCTACTAATTGTTCTGGGACAATCAGCATTTACAGAAGTCAATTTTTTTCCCTACTATATTTGGCATATCTAACCCAATCAAAAATTTCCCAAAATCTCAACAGGAAGAAATAGTTAATAAACAGAAGATCCTCCCATCCCACAATCCCCCTGCCTCTCCCCAAGCCTCCGTGTTTGATTAGAACAGCTAGTTTCCAGACATTTGGCTGCTTCTAATGCACGGATATTTACAGCCCTCCACAGAGGAAATGATTCAAACTCATATGACACATACCAAGACAAGAAGTTAACTCAAAGATGATGAACCCACACAAATGTGTATTTTTCCAATCTGGAGGTCTAATCATTTAAGCATGTGTTGTAATAAGCAAACAAGTCAGGTAGAAATTGTTGCAATATTAAGAGTAACATGACAACCTGTATAGATCTACTGACCCCCCCTTCCTAGGGCTCTCTGCTGTTTCTTCCAGTACGTTAGTCTCAGTACCACATGCTTCAAAATGTTATCGTCAATGTTCAGGCATGTGAAATTGGAAACCGGCACTAAAAGAGGAATACTTAGTAACCACTGCAAAGCTGCCTGCACTTCCATATATGTAGCCATATAGTAACAGTGAGAAAGAGGAGCGTTGGAAAGAAGGGTCAGAGAACAAAACAAATGCGCAAAGGGAAAAAAGCTAAAAATTAGAAATAAAAACAGTTCTGCAAGTGAAAGAAAACACTAATCAGATGAAAGTTGAGAGACCAGCAAAGAAAAGAAAACAGTAATCTTTAGGTTTACAGTGAGGAAATAGAAGTGTGAATGTCAGAGCTGGGTTGTAGGCAGCCTGTGGGCATGGATTGAGCTGCTCAGTATTGGGGGCCAAACATCACATATCAATCCAGGACCATGCCAGGTCACAACTACAAAGGCAGAATCTGGTACCAACTGACATTGAGAGGCAAGAATCAGAGCTGGGCCAAGCCGATCAGCGACGGTCTTGTGATCAGCAGGTCCCAATCTGAAGGTTGGACCCCCTTGGGGCACCAAAGATTCCAGAGGGCCCATGAGCTTCAGTAATATTGAAGTCATGTGGTCTCCCCCCTGCCCAGCAGCAGCCTTGCCCTCCTGCCAGAGTGAGGGAGCAGCTCTCCTGCCACCCCCCAGCATGGTACTGACCAGGTGCCCCACTGGAGTGGAGGAACGCTGCACCAGTGGGGGCCTGGAGCAACCCCAGCCAACTTGCCAGAGCCTGCCTCTATTACCCTCAGTCCATGATGGATGGGAAACTGTGTGGCCACACAGGGTGTGTGGTAGGGGCTGCATCAGGTTAGGCTTAGCTTCTTACTCAGAAAAGAGTACTGTATTATTATCATCATTATATGAGTTTATGGGAGTTATGGGTTTCTTTTCCTTCAGGGATCCAGGCAGGATTGCCACCAAGTAGTGAGAGTGTAATGTAAGAAGTGCAGGAAGTCTTGCCCTAAGGGACATGAGTGACAGTCCTGTCTGATGCCCTGATTGGCTGGCACTGTCCTGTAACTCACCTTGATCCCAGACTCATAGCTCTCAAAATAGCCATGACTTCCAACCTTGAACCTGGTTTACTGTCTAAGACAATAGTTTCCAAACTTTTTGAATGACAGGTCCCCTGGTTAACACTAAATAGAAACACATGCTCCTCCCACCCCCACCCCCTTACTGGCCATAAGCAGTCGTTTTTACCTCAAATCCTGCAAATTCTCAGGCTAGGCCATAGGTTCTTACATAAAAAGTTAAAAAAAGAATGAAAAATAATGTTTTGCATGGCCAGACTACTGCATAATACACAAAAGAACTGCTTTGGAGGTCTCAGTACACAAGGCAAAACTCTCTCAGATCTGGCCACTGCCATTTTGCTCTCCCTGCATAGGCAGTTGAGAGCTGTACAGTCTCAGGGAGACCATACTTGAGCTGAAAAACTGTAGACACAAAGGTAGAATTTTGCCCTCAGAAACACACTTTTGACAAGCTGTTTGTAGAGCTTTGGAGAAATGTTATATAAGCAAAGCATTAGTTAAGCAGCCATCCTTTGCTGAAAGAATCTAAGTCTGGCTCTTCCTTGCTTTTACCAGGGCATAATCAAAAGGGGAACCTCACAAGATAGGAACAACTATTTCAACATGGTTTCTAATTACTTGGGTCTACTTGTTTCATCCTGTGTCAGTTTCACATGCTCTGAACTTACCTGGTCAGATTCATAGACTCTTAAGGTTGAAGGGATGAGTATGATCATCTAATCTGACCTCCTGCACAATATGGGCCACAAAACCTCACCTACCCACTCCCGGAATAAGCCTCTAACCTATGATGAGTTCTTAAATCCTCAAATCATGATTTAAAGAGACTTTAAGATTCAGAGAATCCACCAGTAAGTGAGCCACTGTCCATGCTACAGAAGGCGGTGGAAAACCACCAGTGCTGCTGCCAGTCTGTCCTGGGGGAAATTCCATCCTGACCCCAAATATCAGTTAAAACCCTGAGCATGTGGGCAAGTCTTCTGAATCTATTGTTATTGTAACATCCACCCAAAATGAAAAGGGGAACCTATTGATACTGTTCCTTGAAGACATGCATATATGAAAGGTACTTAACTGACCAGCGCAGTCATTCTCCATCTAAGCCAGTCAAGTCCTAACAAGTGGCGATAGGAAATAGCATGGAGAGGACAGGGTAGACAGCAAGTGTCACTAGCATTAATGAAACTGCAGTGAAGTCAAGGAGGATCATACCACAATTCCACAGGGGGTTTGCATGAACTTAGGGAAGCAAATGTCATTTGGCGGTACAGAGGCTCATCAGCTTTGTCAACAAAGGCACCCTTCAACCAGGTGCCCAAATATGTCTATTTAGAGGTCTAACTTTAGGTACCCACATTTCAAAACTGTGACTTTACACCTCTCTCTCTCTTCATATTGAAAGTACATTACTGATATATAATGAATTACTTATCGTAATACCTGTGCTTGTTAGTCAGGAAAAATATTATTCCCATTTTACAGATAGAGAAACAGAGGCATAGACCTGTTGTGCGCATGACACGTGACGAAAAATTAATGTGAAAATAAAAAGTACAATTAAAACCTACAGCAGAGGGAAATCAATGTGGGACAAAGTTACAGTTTACCTCACTTGAAGTATTGTGCACTTCTAAGAATCCAAAAATATAGCTAAACAAATTCCTGGAAGTTAAACATGTTCTTTTCCTCCCACATTTGTCAGTGAAAATCAGAACTCTAAATGCAAAATACTATCAGAAACCTTATGTGGATTTGCCACTCTCCTGGAAGACTTTGTGGCCATAACGCAATAAATGGAGACATAGCTAGTAGATACAGAGACAATTTAGCTCCATCTTTACAACTTCACACTTCTTGGATTAGCAATATGAATGTGAATTTTACAAAACCGTATGTGAACACAGACACACACTGGAGTGGAAACTGCCTATCCAATAGATGAACTGGAGCATCTGTATTTTGTGTGATATGTTATGCATAATAGGAAGATGGCACACATGCTTGTTTACTATAACACTGAGCTTGGGCTATACCATAAATCACAAGAGTGATGGAACAGCATGAGAAGACAAATATACAGTGTGACGTAGCCCCAATTCATAGCCATGCATACATGCAGCAAAATGAAGCAACCTATGCTGCACAATGGCAGAGCTTCCTTCTCTTGTGGAACTAAGGACTTCAGAAGAAGAGCAGCAGCAGGGGGTCTGCAGAGTTTAGGAAAAGAACACCTTGTTTTGGAACAAGATCACTTATGTGATATGGGAACCACCAGCAGGAGGCATTAGTGTCAGTTCTTCAGCAAAGCTTTGGGCCTCTCCAAAGCACTGCGTAATTGTCTGTGAGAACACTTGATTTAAAAAGGATTTCAGAAAGACCATGTAATCTGTGAACCACCATGGCAAAATAACAGACTGCCAGCTCTGGGGATTAAATTTCTGTGTGTTTAATAGCAACTTAATTATCTGACACTGAAAACATTGTTCAAGAATATTTTCAGCCCCAAAACCTCCCATAACAGTAGAAACAAAATATATTTAAAAGTTTTAAAAAATGGTACCAAAATTAGGTTGTGAAGTCCATGCATATTTAGGCTTGTAAAGTAGTCTCAGCCAGTAGTGTCACCTAGATTATGAGCTGTGTAGCTCTTCTGTTTACTTTTGCAGTACAATTGTGTGGTATGATGCCAATTACACCATGCAAGGTTCCCTTTTGGACACTATACCATACTGTTATGGCATCATGTTTCCTGTAGCATCATTATTTGTCCAGATGTGAAGCATGTTACATAGCACAGACCTCAGGACTACCTCTAGCACAGAGGCTGGAGAATTACATAAAAAAAGACAATGCAAATTGAGGTCTCTGGCTCAGATGTGACAAAGAGATCACCTCAGCCCAGGAAGGGGAGGGGGGGCTGGGAAGAGACTGGAAACTAATAAGGACAGTTGGAACTGAGGGGGCTTTTTGCCAGAAAAACACACTGTCTTGGAAGCAACAAAAAGATTTTTGGACCCTACAATGTGACTAGGAGGGCCTAAGCTGGCTAAATGCCACCAGGAGCCAGTCTTATGGGTAAGTATAAGGAGAATAGTCTAAAGAGTAGTCTTGGAACAATGTTATTAGTTTAGCTTGCATCTTATGTCTTATTTGATTGTGGCCACTTCTGACTGCTTTATGAAATGATTGTGCATTGATTTGCTATATGCTTAAAATCATGATCTAATCAATGAACTAGTGTTTGTTTTTTTCTAAAGCTGTGTGGACTTCAGAGGGTCAAAATCAGAGTGGCTGGGCCAATCTATTTCAGTGATGGATGGATGTGAGTTGATGATGGTGATCGGGGGTGAATCCCAGATGGGGGTTCCCTGTGAGGTATCTGAGACTGGGAGTGCTCACTTGAGGACTGTCGCCTGAGTAGTCAGATGGTGCTCATCCACAGCCTGGGACCAATTACAATGCAGGGGGCTGGTGTGGAATGACTCAGGAGTCAGGAGTGGAGATGGAGGGGAGGGGGTCACAGCAGCACACCGGACCAGATCCAGGGAGCGGCCTGTCACAAGCAGTCAAACTGTGGAATCAGGATTAACTTCACTGTAACTGTTAACACTATTATAATAAAAACTACAAAATGTGTATTGACATGAATACATTTTTAATTTATAAATTGTATTGTACTATACTCAATGCATAAGAGTAGCAATATCACCATATATTTGATATATACAAGTACATTCAACCTTCATATGCCATGTTCTATGTATTCTCCCCATCCCACTTTTTTTGTTTTAATAGTTCCATTAAAGACCCATAAAATATTCGGTCTCAGAACACTTGAGTGGATCAAATCTGTTGGCCTTCTCACTTTTGACATTACAGTTATTTCTGTAGTGATCATGGTTTACTGGAGTTATTTATAGGTCTAAATTCTTCCACACCAGTTATCCATTCCAAAATTTATGCAGTTTATGCACACTGTAATCTACAGCACTGTTGTACCAGAAAACTTAATTACCAGTATATCATCAGCATACAGATTTTTATAACCCTTTTATTCATTTAAAAATGAACAGCTATCATTTCATGTGAGTAAAATACCAAGTTTAATTGAAATATGGTAACAATTGACTGAAGTGAAGTCAAAAGATTTCTCTGTATTTCCCACCATTTTTGGCTTAAAGTAACTTGCATATCACCCTTCGACTTCACCATGCTGAGTTGAAGGGAGATGCCCTCCCTTTGACTCATATTACTCTGTTGAGAGGCTGGAGTTAAGGGACTGACTTCCCAATTGATTGAGTGGGTTTCACAAACCCCTCAGTTGATTTGGGAAATCTGATCTGATGGTGGCAAATACAAGCCCAAATTCACTATTTATACTGGAAGATAATAAAAAAACCTGATGTTCACAGAAACACAGCACCCCTGTAAGGCATTAAGATGTACTATCTAAAGGTTTTAATAAGAAATACCTGGAGATTGCTCAATATCAACCAGGAAATTTACTTTAGTGGTATTTTTAAACATTCACATTTTAACACAAAATGAAATTAAAGAGACCAACATATGCAAAATTAAAATTTAACATTGTTCCATACCACAGTTTTTGGCTATGATTTTCTACAGTTTTCAGCTAATGACAACTTCTGTTGCTGGTTTTTTTCGTATGTAACAATTTAATTTAATATACCTGACGTATGGGCAGAACTCTTTAACAGATCTGCTCCTTATGAACACTGATTCTTCAACAACAAAAATAAAGTTCACACTAGTTTTTATTCCTGTTAGCAACGTAAAGCTAGTATACATATGAGAAGGTAAACAGCTTACTTTCTGTCTTGTGCATAATGAAAAGGAATTTCAGCTATCTTTATCTGGAGTTGTAGAAAGGTGAAGAATGCACCCCAAATGCATTTTTGCAAACTTCATTTGGGTTGGGGTTATAGCAATGAAGTTCAAACAAGAAAGAACACAGTTTTACTTTCAGAGATACCAGAGGAATTTTATCAGGCTAATAGGAAGATAAGACACAAACCACAATTAATTTTACCTGTAAGGTGAGAAAACTTGTAATTGGTCAATGAGACAAAATATGGAATCATGTGATGCTATTTTTGCAGTCACTTTTGGCACAAAAGCTGCACTAAATCTAAAGTATGAAATTCTTGCCCTACTGAAGTCAATAGGAGTTTTGCCATCAACTTCAAATAGGACCAAGATTTCACACCACATGTTTAAAAATGTCATGAGAAGCTTCAAAAATTACTGTATATGAGTGTCTATGGACTAATGGGGACAGGAAATAAACTATAGCACAGTTTACAGAAATTGTTTATTAATGGACCACATTAATTTGTGGAAAAGGTTCGAGGTAGTTGTCTCATATTACTTTACAGGGAAAGTTACATTGGTCACTGAACTGCTAGGATTTGAGAGGCTGGACAGAGTAAAATGGGCTTAAAGACACAGATTTTTCAAACCATCTTTTACATTTAGTTTTCGTGCAAGGGTGGCCAAACTTATGGAACTCAAGAGCCACATAAGTTGATTATTAAACCTTCAAGAGCCGCACTGAGGCATATAGCCATATACTTTTATCTACTAAATTGATTTGCTGTTGTTCTTCAGCTAGCCACACTTTTTCATTCAAGAACCACATGCGGCTCCCAAGCTGCAGTTTGGCCACATCTGTTTTAGTTTGACCATGTAACACAATTTGGCATTCACCATCTAATGGCATAAATGGAGAAAAGAAAAGCATTGAAACAACCATTTTGGGAGACAGTACTTGGTAAATTTACTCTTCTCACCAGCCTCCTCTTCTAACATAGAAGTGGAGACAGCAAGATCATCTGTGCTTTTCAGTAGAAGCAACATGAGCATGGAGAAGGAGGTGAGGTAAATGACCAGTTCACATCACTGCTACTAGTTAGTGGCCTGCACCAACTTTTGCACTGGATTGTGCCTGCAAACCCTACACTCTTCTTCCACCACTGTGTCACTAAAAACCTGATTCCCAACCCCTCCTTTCATATGCACATTTGAACTAAAATCAAGTTTTGGTTTTTTTTTTTAAAGTGCTTCCTGAGGTTAAAAACCCACAAATATTTGAAGAATAGGCTCAGCCAGTGACAGACTCATTACAATAATAAAAACAACAGTTGCAACTAAAAAAGAAAACCAGGGAGACTATGATAATTTTTGATTGGATTCTTCTGTGTAGGTTTGTTCTGTGAAGCCAGATTAGTATGGACCAACCATGTCTTCTTTTTCTTGACCCATCTCAAACTTACACTGCATTCTGAAGTGCAAACAGGTGCCATATAGCATAGTCCTCTCTCATCTCCATGTCTTGCAGTTTTACTGCATTCAGGGCCTTCCACAGCCATTAGGATGTAAGATTTGGCCTTTTCTAAACAAACAGGAGTCTGATTATTGCAGTCAAAGTAATGTTGAAAATTTGCATTTCTTTACATTCTTGAATAAATTCTTAATCTTCATCACTGGAAATATAATGTGCTGCATAGTCAAAAGCAGGGAATCTGATGGGCAGGTCTCCCCATTTTTTGAAAACGCTGTTTGAAGTTTTCTTATCTCGAAATGCAACTACAAAATTTTTTATCTTTAAACAAGGCAGGTGTACCCCTCGGTGCACCATCATAGGTCCCCAGTCCTGAAAAATATAAGGAAAATTGTATTTCACTGAAATCTGACAGGAACATATTGGCACAAAATAGAAAAAGGAAGCGCACACTTACCTGCCCACAGTCTTTGCAGATAATTTCACTATTTGTTTGGTAATCAGCTTGTTTTTCTTGCAGAGTTCTATTTTCTCTTATATTGTAAAGGTCCCTAAAAATGGATGGGAAATATGAATCAGATTGCATTGTCCTTTTTACAGCAGAGATGGCCTTAAATACAGTACACTGAGACCATAAATGCCAAAAATAAGATGGTGTGTGTAAACTGGCTATCCTAGAGCCACCATCACAAATGCTCTGATACTTGTTCTAGTTTACAAGTAGAAGAGGATGCAAGGGAAAAAAACAATGATAACTGCAGTCTGTATGCACCCCTGAGTGTAGGAACTGCTCTCTAATAGCTCCTACTTCAGAGACAAAGGAGAAGTGGTGCCATAACTGACCCTCCCTTCCCTACCCACTGGCCATCAAAGCTTTAGAAGTGAGAGTACACTGCACCTCCTTGCTCTGTGTCCTGTAGAGCTTTGGGAGAAACAGCGTATGGCAGTGGTTGTAAAACTTAGGGTCAGGACCCAGTACTGGGTCACAGTCCCTCAAGCACTGGGTCATGGCACCCCTTTGTGCCAATGCCAAAAGACTGGACTGCATTGCACAAAGATGTAATTCCTGGGTTGCAGACATAAATGATTTGTTTTCAACTGAACTGTGAGGAAAAAAAGTTTTAAAATCACTGGTCTATGGGACTGGGTGGTTTTGCTTCCATAGTTCCTCTCAACATGGAAAAGGAAAATAAAAAACTACAGCGTGCACATAGTCCGCTCTGCTAATTATTTTATTGAATACATGACGTTTAGACCTCCTAGCCTACATGAAAGGGTTTCAAGAATGAGTCATCTATTGCTTGGGTAGGGAGCTGCTAATACTATGCTAAAAAGGTAGGTATGCTGCTTACTGAGCTCTTTTCGTGGACACCTTCTGGTTTGGTTATCATGGAAACTGATATTTACAGCGGGGCTGCTCAGCTTTCCTCCATCTCCCCACTTTCACCTTCTCATAAAACATTTTCAAAAGTTCTAGAGTGAAACCTTCAGTGAGTCGTCTCAACTGCTAAAGGGTGGGGAAGTGTCTGATACAGAGTTAGTTCTTAGTAAAGAATAATTGGTTGGCAAATTGGAAATATAACAAACATACACACTCCATTGTAAGCAATTACAACTTCTTTTGTGCAGTCCCAGCAAGACATTTCTAATAGTGTTTCAGTTACATTATGATCAGTGAGTGAAATTTATCCTAGCACATACCACCTGCCCGTGCAACATCCTTAAGATCTCTTCCTCATACCCAACTCTAAAGGCTTATGCATGGTTTGACTAGTGTATATAGTTTAGTGTAGGCCACTTTGCATTGGGCTAATTTCACCTTACAGTATTATGGCACTCCGGAACAATATCACAGCTAATTAGATAACTTCATAGCTATTTTATTGTCTTCTTCAGTCAAGGAAGCAATGATGTTTAAAACTGACAGCTGCAAAAATAATTGCACAACTACAGTGTGCCACAATCTTTTCCCCTCTAATTTTTCTGTCTAATGAAGATGCATGAAAGTTAAAGATTAGCTGATATTAAGACTGCAAGTTTAATATAAAATGCTACTAAACCAGAAAACAAAAGAAAATACAAACACACTTACTGGCTGGATTGTTAAATACCTGCAGTATACACAAGTGACCTAGTTAATATACCTACTGCAATCTAATCTCACGCATTGAGATTACTTTTGTTTGTCTAATTAGGGTAACCCTGCCTCACAATCTCCTCAACTGCATCAAAACCTTACACAGCTGAGAACTGAAGGCCCCCCTATTTCTTATTAGCCAAAATTTTGTTGACACACCCCCAAAATACTTGTTGATATTTTACTTTATAGCAGCTGCAATGTTACAGGCTCTTTGCAGACGTACTGACAGTAAAACAGGCTCCTTCCTCAAAAGAGAGCAAGTAGTTAGGTAACACTTACTGGAATTCCTTTTTCACATTGACATGATGCATGTTTTCGATAACTTGTATGTCTTCTCCAGAACATATCACTTTGTGGCAGTTTTTACAAAGAAAAGTTATTAGTGATGGGTTTTCCTTGTAAGTCTTAAGCTGATCTCTCTTTGCCTTCATTTTCTTTTCCATTATACTTTGCATCTGAAAGCCCTGAATCTAAAAGCAAAACATTATCAACAACACTGTCATATTCTGCTGAAGCTATAACAGCAGACCTATGGAATGGAAAGATTTATGTCCAAGCTTACTTCAAAAACTCCAAGCACTTGCAATGAACACAATTCTTGAAATGGATACAGGAAAAAGGACACAACTTTAGAAACCACCCTGGATTACCACTTTATGTCTGGCTATTCTTGTTACAAGTAACTCTTAAAATGACTGCCACAGAGATTTGAGAACAATAAAATATTTCTTCTAAATTTTCAGTTACTTTGCTCTTAGTCACTTCACTTATGTGAGTTTTTCTAACATCATCAACAGGAAAGAGAAAAGTTATTTTCAAAACAGGTAAATGTGATCATAAAACAATAAACACTGACAAGAGGAATCAGGGCAACATTTGTACCAGATACTACATTTAACTTCTTTTCTTTTTTAATAAGATGATTTCACGTTTACAGTGTTCCTTTTAGTTTTCAAAGAACAAAACTGTCTCTATAAGAAAAAGAATAAGTCAGAGGCAATACCTTATTTAAATACGTCTCCCATGGCATCTTTTGGACACGTTTAATAGCTTTATACATCATTTGCTCACGAAATATATTAACGTTTTCACGTTCAACAGCTCCTGATCCACCTGATGCCACCAGCACATAGGTGCTCTCATCAGCTCGAGCTCGTCCACGGGCCTGCAATTTGTAAGGAACACAGGCTAAGAAATAGTGTATAGACACTAGCCAAAATTCTGCATAGCCCTTTGCTCACCACTGTTCAGATAACTAAATATGTTCAGTGTTTCTTACTTTAAGATAATGAGAATCCCTCTGAAGCATACTGCAGTTAAACATTATATACCTAGTTCTTAGATAAAAGTATTTTGATACCTTGTGCTGTTTTTGTAGTTCCATTACAGAAGACACCTAGCATTTGGGTGTTAAGGAGATACAGTGCTAAAGGAACCAGAAGACTAAAGCTTTGAAACTTGGAGCTTAAGTTGTGCTTGGGGAAAAAAAAAATGCATGCAGAAACAAACCTCATATTAGTTCAAAAATAAAACTGTAGCATGGACGAAGTGGTATCTTGTGGTGAAAGTGTTTCTTTGCATGTGTTATTTACCATAGCATATGCCTTCACAATTGTATATTCTGTTCATTACTTAGACTGTAAACTTTTCTGAACATGGGTGCCTTTTGTTATGTATTTGTGTTATTTCTTCCACACCATGTCTGGGGCCTCCGGGTGCCAATGCAATACAGTCAGTATAGTCAGTGAATGAATTGGCATTTTTTTCCCCAATAAAAACCTTCAACATTTATCTTTGGGCAGGGGGAGGGAGGGAGAGAGAGAGAGAGAGTAAATAAAAGCTCATTACATCAGCAGCATGGGTGAGTACACTTCTCTTTCTGGAATCCTCTCTCCTACATGATACAAGGCTGCAAAGGCCAGCTCAGTATATTTGCTCTGCTCATCCTTCCTCCTATCTTCAGGAAGGGCCATCACAAAGCTTAAATATGATAAAGAGCTTTGAGCAGGCACTTTGCACCTGGGTGGTTCACACTGTGCACAAACAGACGATGATGCATGAAACTGGCCTTGGCATAAAACATGTTTCTGAGCACTATCCCTTCTAGTCCACGGGGGTCTGAAGGTTTGCTCAAAGTGTGTGTACAATTCTTAAAACACAAAACAAAACAAAACCCATCATGAGTATTTGAACTGTGGTTTGGAAATAACTGCCAGAGAGTGCATAACTCCTGCATATCACCTCTAATCTTCCTCTTGACAGAGAAAAGCTCTTTTGGTTTTTAGATACAACTATGAGAAATAAACAAATAAGGAGTCCTGTGGCACTTAAAAACTAACATTTATTTATCGCATGAGCTTTCATGGGAGAAAATCCCACTTTGTCGATGGGGGAAAGCATCTGATGAAGTGGGATTTTCTCTCACAAAAGCTCATGAAAAAAATAAATATTAGTTTTTAAGTGCCCTAGGACTCCTTGTTTGTTTGTTTTACCAAACTAGACTAACACAGCTGCCTCTTTGGAACTTGGCAACAATGAGAAATGTTGACCTTATTTAAAGCCACAACAAAAAATACACACCAAATTTAAACAAGGAAAAAAGAAGATATGTGGACATACCTGCACCATAGCTATTTCATTGGTGACAAGACCATAGCGGATAACAATGTTACACTCTTTGATATCCAGGCCTTCCTCAGCTACAGTAGTAGCAATAAGTAGATTTACTTTCCCACTACGGAATTTACTGATGATATCCTTTTGTTCATTCTATAAAAGACAATTCCATTACATCAATTCAAGATATTAGCTTTCACTGTTAACTTTCAGCATCTAAAACTAGTTAACCTTTCTTTTCTATAAAAGGTTCATTGAATTATTGCCAATGTTTTTAGATTTAGCTGCTTAATATTAGGGCACCATATTTAAGCATTTTTAAAGGGGATAACTATACTATTGGCTTCAATGGATGCTGTAGATTAACAACACCTTTGACAAAAGAAAAAATCAAGTTGCTTTTATTTAAGTACCTATTATTAAAATGTCCAAATGTGGAAAATCTTACCCTATAATCCTAGATTCAGAGGTGTTGGGTACTATCAGTTCTCTATTCTGTCATTAACAGCAGCACTGATGGGAGTGGGGGGAATGGTCCTGATCATCAGAGCTTCTGTGAACATCTGGAACTACTGCTGATTTCAACTGGAATGATGGGCTTCAACATCCCCTTAACCATGCCTGAAAAGGTTTTTTAAAAATTTCCCTACAAGAATTGTAACATTTTAATGTAAAACATTACTCTTCAGATAGTAAATCAACATAGTGACTTGGTAATGAAAAAACTGGGAGCGCTGATAAGGCTTTGAGAATAAAACAATATTTTGTGCAGGGATGCTGACAACTTCTGAAATCTCTCTACAAGCTGAGTTCAACTTTAGAATCTAACCAGAAGCTTTCAAAGAAAAGCTCTGTTTGCTCTTTTATCATATTGCAATAAATCTTCATATAAACCAGAATCTTATCTAAGGGAACAATTCCTAGCATTTTTAAACAGAGACCCCAATGTCAGTTGATTCTAACATGTAAACCACACTTTTTTTTGTAAGTGCTGAAATGACAGTTTCATTGGGAACCAGAACTGCAATAAAAGGGGGAAATTTAGCCAATCTGAACATTTACTTTTGAAATTTGAATAATTTTTGGCTGCAGAGAGTCACAGAGAAAGCACAGTCAACAAAAAAGAAAAGCATGAAATAAACCTAACTTAAGTGATTCATTGTGAATAATATTCATTGAGAATTTTTGCAATTTCTTATTCAATAATTAATCAGCCATGGTGTGAAGCATATGGGCCTGTGCAAATTAGGTAAACAGTAATACAAGGAAAAGACAGATCAGTAATATAACCTTTTCTTCTCAATTTAATACTAAATACAACAGGCATTCTTTTGTCTCTTAAAATACAATTTAAAACAAATTATTTTTTCTAAAATATAGTTTAACATCCCAGATTAGTATCAGAATATATGTAAAGGGCCAAGGTCTGTTCTGCCCAGGCTGTCCCACTGAACCCAAGGGTTTGTACAGAAGTAACAAGTGACATAATTTAGTTCATTGATATCAGTGGGTTTGTACTGGGTGTCAGTCAAGTGAAATTCCATCCATTATTTGAAAAATCTACCTTACCTACTATGACCTCAGTCTTTTGAAAACAACTGGGGATAGTTCTCATTACTGTGAGCAAAACCATTAAGGGAACTACTCATGATAGTCATAGCTACTCTCAGTGGCATCTGTAGGAGGGGCCATTTATTCTAAGTCATGTGTTCTTCCATAGAAGAGGGGATATTATGAACACCCAAAGCAGAGAATTCACAAACATTCCTTGCTCATCTGGCCTTTCTAAGATCATCTCGTCTTTCCAGGGGAACCTTGGGCATTCTCTTTACTGACAGAAAGGTGTTCTTTTATGAGAAAACTAATATATGGTAGAATTTTAGAGTGAAATACTTTAAAAGAGATGAGCTACTTGTAATTTTCCACTTGAAGATCTCACTGTACCTCCTCCACCATCTGTTACCATACTGCCTTGTCCCTGCTATGTCTGTATGCATGATAGCTAAAATGTGTTAAGTTGCCTTTTTTTTGGTCAGTGAAGACATAGCTTGGATTTCAGATCTCAGGACTCAGCTGGTAAGTGACAGATGAACTGGTTTTCAATTAACATGTTTTAAAATATTAACAGCATTTTGTACTTGTATATAGTGTTTTTCAACTAAATAGCTCAAAGGGCTTTAGTACTTTCTCCCCTTTAGATGGAGAAATGAGTCACAAAAAGTTTTATAGCAAAAACAACAGAAGTCCTGTGGCACCTTAAAGACTAACAAATTTCTTCAGGCATAAGCTTTTGTGGGCTGCAACTCACCTCATCAGTTCCATGATGAAGTGGGTTGCAGGCCATGAAAACTTATGCCCAAAGAAATCTGTTAGTCTTTAAGGTGCCACAGGACTCCCATTGTTTTTTCTATATACAGACTAACACAGCTACTCCTCTGGAACAAAAGGTATGTGATTCATACAAGATCACACAAACAGAGAGAGAGAGATGTGGGACTAGAATCCAGGTCTCCTGATGCTTGATCCTCTGCTCCAAGAATTAAGACAAGTTGCTCCCTCCAAAATTAAGCTCATTTTTAACAGCATTCCTGTAATTACATGCCACAGTTTTGTACCTGAGTCATGGGTTTAAATTCACTGTTATGCCCAGCTCCAATAAGGTAGTGAGCTTTAACTCCCACTTCTGCAAACTTTGCGTTGTCCTGAATCCACTGAAAAAGAGCAAATGCACTTTGCCGAGTCTTTGTGAAGATAATTCCCCTGGCTTCATCAGTCTTCGTGAATTCCTCCATTAACGTGTTTCGTAACTTTGTCAGCTTCTCATTTTCATATTCTGGCTTTCCAGCCAACCCTTTCAGCTGCTTCTTTTTTGCTGTAAAAATAATAAAATATAAAAATCAACAAGAAGCCATCATGTAAATAAATGCTTTAGAAAACTGAGGTCATGTAGTGAATTCGCCTATCTCCCACACAAGCTAATTCACAGCCCAATATAAAAAGTAAATTGGTATGTCTTAGCCCTTCATACTGCCTCATATTAATTAACACACATAAGTCAAAAGAAATCCAGATAACTCACCATACATTTCAGCTATGGTGACACTAAACCAGAAAGATGCCTATGTACCATGGGACTGATGAACTAAGAACACAGCTATACATATCAATAAACAAACAACATTTTGGAGGTCTCGGGCATAAAAGATACTTTAGCCCTTATACTAACCTACACACACACACACACACACACACACACACACACACACACACACACACATACACACACACACACACACACACACCCCTCCCCCACATTAAGACATACTGGACCTCACAAATGGAGTGTATTTGTGGGGTGGTGGCTTTGAAAGGACAGAAATCAGGCTCCTTGGATATCCTTGCAAAGATGGTCTCATCCCACCCCCCTGCCTCCAGCAATTTCCATACCATGCAACAGGCACCAGGATTAGTTTCTTGTTTGTTTAAAAAACAAAAACCACCATACACACACACACACACACACACACACACACACACCAACTACCTATCTGTTCAATGCCTTACAGAAGAAAGCTAAGTACATTGGGGACACTTTTGGCTGCATGGCCTTAGACATGTATATTATACAATATGTTTTGTCACACCATGGGAGGAGTGTATAATGTGCTTGCTTGAAGGAATGACACTTATTAAAATGATCTTAGAATATAATCAAACAAGTGTGACAAATTTTTTATTACTAATCAGCTAAAACTGGTACACAGTGCAATCTACAGTAAAGACCACTTCCTATAGGCAACCACGCATCTTAAAACAGAGAAACATTAATATAAAAATACATTTCCTTTCCAGTGCCACTAATACCACCTTCAGTAAACTGATCTTCTGTAACTGTTAATAGGTGCGCTCAAAGAAATGGATAAGAAATCGAAGCTTCAAAGAGAAACTACAAAACTGAAATTCATATGCAGATTTGACACTGCCTCAAGGTTAAATAGAGACTGTGGATTATCTTCTCATTACAAAAGGTTATTTGACTTCACCTTCCTCTATATGCTGTTCCCCAGTGTATGAATCTAAACAACTGCTTTGATTTGCTGTAACAGTATGACCTAATCCTCTGACTTGCATTCCCATGCATTTATTTTCCTCCCATTCTGTAAATTCCCAATCTTCAAAGCATCTGACAAAGTGGGATTTTCTCTCACAAAAACTCATGCAATAAATAAATCAATCAGTCTTTAAAAGCACCACAGAACTCCTAGTCTAGTTCAGCAAAACAGGCAAACACAGCTACCCCTTTGGAACTCTGTAACTGTTGTTTGAGTGTTTGCTCATGTCCATTCCATACAAAGGGACTCACAAGCAGTGCTTCTGGAGTTGGACCAGGTGGTCATGGATGTGCCATTTCTGATACCACACTGCCAAAGCCGTCATTGTCCCTGGCCTGTTTAATGGCACAGAGGGATGTGAAGGTATGGACAGACTACCACATTGTGGTTCTGCAAATATTTTGTATCAGGACCTGAGCTTAGAAAGCCACCCCCAGTGCCTGAGCTCTTGTAGAAGGAGCCATCAGCAAATCCGGAGGTATGACTTTTGCCTCCTGTAGGAGGCTCAGATGCAGGCAGTGATTCACAACGATCCAATCCTTTCATCCTTCCAGCAATTGCAACAAACAGTTGTTTGGACCAGCAGAAATGCTTAGCCCTCTCAGTGTAGAAAGCCAGAGCTTGTCTACACTTTATCTAGTGTATGAAGACACCTTTTCTCACTAGACTTGTGGGACTTCAGGGGAAAGACTGGCAAGAAAACAGCCCTGTTGACATGAAACCATGATACCATCTTTGCTAGGAAAGCAGGATGAGGTTACAGCTGGACCTTATCCTTGTAGGACATCATACAACAGGATTTGGAAGTCAGGACCTTCATCTCTGAGATTCTCCTTGCTGAGGTAGTCACCACCAGGAAAGTGACTTATTATGATAGGGTATAGAAGACAGCAAGATGCTAAGGGCTCAAAAGGTGGCCCAGAGAGCCTTGATAGGATCAGGTTGAGATGCTACTGAAGAATTGGTTCTCATACCAGTGGAAAGAGCTTCTTCAGGCCCTTGAGTAATCTGGCTGTCATCTCATGTGAGATGACTGATATGGCCTAAACAGCAGGATGAAAGGGCAATAGAAATGCCAGGTTACATGATGACTATGTCCCCTGTGGGGTTGTGTCTATGGTACAAAGGGTAAAACGAAGAGCTAAACTAACTTTTAACTATGTACACTATTACTATATGAAAAAAACACTAGGTTAGAAGAGTTTGCTGAAGCAAAAGAACATTCCAGCACCGTCACAGGCAATAAGAAAGAACTAAGGGGAGAAAAAGGCAGGAGGAACCTCCTATACCTGTGTACATGCATGAAACCCCAGAGGGCACTATGGACATCATTAAGAGAAAAATCTCCAGGACTAATACATGTGGTGTGCACACACACATCTGAGATGAAATGGACATGATCACTCATGCAAAGAAGAATAAAATGGAATACATTTTTAATCTACTTTTCTCTCATTAGGCTGTTTGAATTTAATTCACTTTTAGCAATGAAAAACAGGCTAGTCTACTCAGTTTTCTTTCTAAGCCGTGTAACTTTGTAGTTCTCAGACATTAACCTGATGTTGACATGTTTAGGCTGTAAACACTGGAAAGGATTTACTTTAAAAATAAACCTTCCCAGTACAAATTCATTTCTATTGTGACTGTTGTGCCCATTATCTACATTAACTTGTTATATTTATACTTTGTAAGGCACCTCTCATATTGAGATGCTATTGAACATTCTGCAATATTATTTTCTGCCACAATGGTTTGGATTCAAAGAGTCATAAGTCTTGCCTTATTTATTGCACTATTTTTATAACACTGTCTGGTTACTTTAGCAGTACTAAATTAGATCTTTAGTTCTACTGTAATGTGTCATTCAACCTAAAAATAAATTGGGCTAATTTTTTTCAAATTATAATTCACTATGCCAACATAATTATTTAATATTAATAAAATTATTAAAGCAGCAATACAAGGAAGTCTATTTCTCAGCAAATATGCATGATGATGAATATCACTGATTTTCTAAAATAGTTTTTCAGATTAACAGATTATAGAAAGCCCTGTATATATTAAAGGAATATATCTACTACTCTGACTCTGTTAATACCCAAACTACTCTATATTACAGTACTGATAAAGAGACCTATTGACATAGCTTCCTATCTGTCTCTATTGCTGAAATCACCATTGAGCCATATTTTCCTCTAGATACAAATAAGCAACTCATTTTTATGCCAAATCCTGCAGACTTCACAAAGACAAACCTCCTCCTTATTTCATCAGGAGGTTAGCTAGAGTGAGCCTGAAGGATTTGATCCATAGAGCTACTGAGTGGGAGGAAAGGTGTACCACTGAACTTCGTACCCAGTGATATAAACTACTAGTACCTTGTCTCCTCCCTTCCACCATAAAAAGATGTTGCAAAATACTTCTCACACTGTCATACTTCCATGGTGATCAGCTGGGTTCTCAAGCTCACACTCTACATTTAAGCGGACAGGGAATTCTCTGGACTGGACAAACTCTGCAATTTGCTTCTTCCACTGGTGCAGCTGAGTCAGAGTTTGTTGATCTTTAGGTCACAGTGTTAAATACTTCCTCTTTCTTCCTGTCAATTGCTTGGATATTGAGTGACATGCATTTTATTTAAGGGAATATTTACGCACCTACATAACTGTCTGGATTATCAAAGTGGCTCATCTCTTATTGTTCTGAAAGGGAGATTCTGGGTGCTCACCATTTTCAAAAATCTGGCTATTTCATTCTAGGTGCCTACATGGGAGTTGAGATCTTTTGAAAGATATGGTCTTCTGGACCTAGTTTTATGAGAAGTTAAGTACTCTCTGAGGTTCTTCATCTTCCATGATCAAGGCCGGCTTAATCCCCCCACCCAACCTGGGCCACACAGGTCAGCCCCTGACTGCCCCTCCTGTCATGGGGGCAGGACCTGGGGCCAGAGGGCTCTTCTGCGCCTACCCCGCTCTAGCCACTCTGCCTGGAGGGGGGTATTACAGGGTGGTTGGAGGGGAGCCAGCATGCTCTGGAAGGTTGCAGCTGACATACCTTGTCACAAGCCAGCCAACCCTGCCCCCCAGCTGGAGCAAACAGGTGCAGGCCTGCCCTACCCACACAAAGTCAGACGGGGTCCCAGATTATTGGGGTTTAGGGGCTGGATCACAGGGCACCCTTTTTGGCTGCAGCTTAAGCCCCTAAAGCTGCTTTGATAATCCAGCCCTCTCCATGATCATTAAACCTTCTTGGCCCTTCTTCTCAGGCTGCCAACAAGGATGACAGTTATTGCTAATGGTAGGCATGGGTTTGTCATGAAGATAGTTTGGTGGTCTCTGCTTGTTGTAGCTAGACAAATCCAACACTGTCCATCAAACAGCCATCAGTCTATAGTGGATTTACACCAGTGACCTAGACATGAGAGACTTTTGGTCTAACAAGTATCAATTCCCTGAAGCTTCAAGTACCTGACTATGGTTAATGTGCAATACATGGTCTCCTCAGCTTTATATCAGAAAAATGCAAAATACTGAATACAGAAATACACTTTTCTACAACAGACTATGCCACTGGACAGGGAAGTACTGTAAGATCCTAATAGGGTGTTTAATAACATGCCAGCACTACAGCACTGAATGGCACAGAAGTAACTATGAATTAATGAGTACCTATACAAATTATGTAGTACAATGTCAGCAGGATATACAATCAGCTGCATGGATTTCAGATTTCTCCACATAACACTATGTTTCATGCTCACCATAAAATAAAGTCATCAGAAATTTATCTGTTTCATCTAGTTTTGATGCTACTGGTTCCTCCTCATCATCTTCATCTACTGTGGTTTTCTTGCTTTTCTCCTCCTTATAGAAGTTAATGAGGTGGTTGTATGCATCAATCATTCGAATAGTGTCATTAATTTGCAGGGCATCATTATATTTCTTTAAATGCTCGGCACAGACACGTTCTTTTCGTTTTTCTTCTTTTGCAGCTAAAAACAGAATATATATATATACACACACGTGAATCTGTGTCTGTATAGATGCACACACAGATAGCTAAAACAACCCTCAAAGTACAAAGTCATCACACTTGTTAAAATATTTTTAATAATACCTTTTTTCTCCTCTTTTACTACCCACTGTTCGTAAGGTTGAGTTCCAAATTCAGCGGTTGGATTGAATTGACAGTAAGTTTGAATCTCTGTCATGACTTCGATAATTTTCTCTCTAAAAGGATCCTAAAAGCAAATGGACAAAAAGTAATTAAACTTACAATCATTATTCTGACAACAACAAAAATGGATTGACTTTTTCCATTTAGTATTGTCTACAGAATATTCCTAAAATAAACATCTGTTTCAGAAAACAATTAAGGTTGCTGACTTGCAACTAGAAAGAACAGGGGATAGGCCAGAGAACTGTACCATGACCAGGAAAAGGTAGGGTCTGTGTGACTGAGGATTCCTTCATGAGAAGAACAGACAAGCTTGTAAGCAAAGCTGATTCAGAGAACAGAAGGGTGCACTGTCTGCTGGGTGATGAGATATGGGATGTGGACCTGGGGATGAAGTGGATCCTAATGTGAATGGAAAAGAACCCCACTGATCGTCCTTTATGTGGGAATGAATGATATAGCTAGATTCTCACTGGAATGTATAAAGGTAGAGCATGCCAGACTGAGGAAGAGACTCTTAACGAAATCGAGGCTCAGGTGATCTCCAGTGGGATTCTGCCTGTCCCTAAAGGAGGACAACAACAGTGTGACAAGCTTATGATGATTAACAGATGGCTCAGGCAGTGGTGCTATATGTTGGCATTTAATAGTCAAAAGTGAAGTTATGCATCTAGGGACTGAAGAATTTTTGATATAAACTGGGAATGAATCAGTTGGAAGTGACAGAGGAGGGGAAGGACCTGGGCATATTTGTTGATTACAGGATGACTATAAGCCACCAATGTGATTTGGCTGTGAAAAAAGCTAATGTGGTCCAAGATGCATCAGGACCAGCATCTGCAGTAGAGATAGGAAGGTATTAGTACCATTATAAAAGGCACTGGTGAGATCTCATGTGGAATAATGTATGCAGTTCTGGTCCCCCATGTTTAAGACAGATGAATTCAAACTTGAACAGATGCAGAGAAGGGTTATTAGGATGATCCACAGAATGGAAAAAAAATCTGTCTTTTGACAGGAGACTTAAAGAGCTTGGCTTGTTTAGTCTAACCAAAAGAAGACTGAGGGGAGATTTGATTGCTTTCCATAAATATACCAGAGGGATAAGTACATGGAGGGAGAGGAATTATTTAAGTTCAGCACCAATGTGGAGTTAAGAACTAATGGATATAAACTGGCCATCACAAAGTTTAGACTTGATATTAGATGAAGGTTTCAAACCATCAGGGGAATGAAGTTCTGGAACAGTCTTCCAAAAGGACCAGTAGGGGCAAAAAACCTAGCTGGCTTCAAGATGGTTTGATAAGTTTATGGAGGAGATGGCATGATGAGACAGCCTAATTTGGCAATTAGCTGATCTTTGACTATTTGCAGTAAATACACCCACGGCCTGTGATAGGGTAGGTTCTGAGTTACTACACAGAATTCTTTCTGGGTTTCTGGTTGATGAGTCCTGCTCATATGCTCAGGGTTTACCTGACTGCTATATTTGCGATCAGGAAGGAATTTTCTCCCAGGGCATTTCGGCAGAAATCTTGGGTTTTTTTTGCCAACCTCTGCAGCATGGGACATGGGTCACCTGCTGATTGATTCTCTTTACCTTAAGGTCTTTAAACCATTGTTTGAGGACTTCAGTAGTTCAGTTATAGGTTTGGGTTAAAGGAGTGGCTAGGTGAGGTTCTGTGACCTGCACTGGGGAGGAGGTCAGACTAGATGATCACAATGATCCCTTCCGGCCTTGAAGCCTATGCATCTATATGTATTTGCTTATCTAAACACTTAAAGCCAAAGAAATGAATAGTTAAGGACATCCTGAATATTATATTATCCAATTTAATATCTTCCTAATGAGTATAAAGTAATGCATATTTCCTTATAACACAACACCACACCTTAAAATATGACCCTTTCTGTTATCTCAAAAATTTATGGTAACTGGGATCTTCATCAGGCTATGGTATCTTAAAAGCAATTTTGTGTATTACTAGCAACCTGCAGGGCAAGTGTTGGCCTAAAACCTCAACTACAGTCAATACCACTTCACAGACTAATGTACTTTACTGCTGTACTTTACTGCTTAGATTTTGCAAAGCACTTACTCTTTTTTTGTCATCTGCAATCACAAATTTCTTATATGGTTCCTTCACTTGATCTTTCAGCTGTGAGGCATGTTCTTCAACAGTCATGATTCGACATGCATCAAGATTAGCACAAATCTGTAAGGAGAGAATTTTTGTTTTACTTTTCATATATTTTATGAGTTATTCTACATAACAGTTGGATGAATATAAATGTGCCTTTTTTAGCCTTTGAAAGCAACAAAAAGCAAACACATAGGAATGTGAACTTAGACTGCAACATAGGAATACAAGAAGAGAAAAAAAGGACATCATGATTTAGACATGAAAAATCTGGAGCAAAAAGGCTTTGGATACATGTAAGATAATAAACTGAAATATATGAAACTGGGGCTCAGGGAGTAATTATAAAAGTAAAAACTGGTCCTTTTTGGAACATGAAACATGTAGACACTTGCCTGTTAACTGCACAGATTGAGAACTTTTTTTTAATTTTGATGTTCTTAGCAGGAAAACATTTTCCCTCTATTATATTAATCGCAGTGCCGATAAAGGGAAACATTATCAGTCTATTTGTAAGAGTCTAAAAATCTAAATTGCAACATATCATCAAAAATTAAACTAAAAACCAAAACATCATATTATTAAGATTTCAATACAGATGAAGACTATCATGCCACCAACTAACAGTGCTGAATTCACAGACGGATCATCTGAGAGGTACTGGTGTAATTGTAGAACCTGCCCAACCTATTACATAAATTCACTTCTATCCATAGCTTTACTTTCTGGCCAAGTAGAATGATCTCTGGTTTTTCTCTAGGACATCATTAAGGGACAGTATTTTTAAAAGAACCTCACAATTCTGTCTACTCTACTAGTTTGAAACAACATAACTGCTTGTTAGAGGCTGCACTTATTTAACAGCAGTTGGCTAGCCCATAAATTTTGCTAAATTGGGCTAAATTTATTTTATTGTTTCACTAGTATAATTCCAAGGAAGTCCATCTAAAACAGAATTATACTGGATTTACAGCTATGTAAGAGGAGACGTTGGCTCACTGTCTTCTGAGTCATCTACTCATCTTATGCAAATTACCCATTCTTCCTTCCTAATTAGCAGCTCTAATTGTTAGAAATTAACATATGATGGCTTATTGTTCTACCTAGACAACAATTTCTGTCTGTAAATATTACTGCATGGTTTTCTACCTTCTTTGGCCCACACAAATATGAGCCTCAACAGCCTTAAAAACACATCTAAAAAAGAACATGTTCTTGCAAGCCATGAAAATATTCTACAATTTCCAGATGGGATTCATAGGTTTCTAATAATGAAGTAACACTGCTTTGATTATACACAAATATTTAATTTGTTAATTCACCATGCTTTTCATCTGAAGCCAAAACTATTTATTTCTCAGATCATGAAGTTCTCACTAATTTCAGTCGAACAACCTACTTACCAGTCTACAGAATCAGTTCTTATGCATCCAGCAAAAGTTAGGTGATGCATCTGGAGCCAAACACTGACTTCAAAAGGAATCTTGCTTGAATAAGACAATATTCTCTTTAACAGCTACTTACTTTCAGAATATGTTCTTCAGCTTTCTGCGGAGTTCTTGCCCCTCCCACGCCAGGTGAAGCAGTCAGTCCCAGGATCTGAGGCTGTGGAATCAGGGGTTTGTTTTCTTTTCTTAGTTTATTGTTTTTCATCTTTTCTTTTAAATAACGCCGCATTATATTATTATAGACTCCTTCCTTCTGGGTGTGATGACATTCATCAATAATGATAAGAGAAAAGTCTGGAAAACATACCCAGTACAAAATGGCTGGATTTCCTTTGAATTCACTACTGCACTAAATCAATACTCTTACAACAAAGGATACCACACCAGTAGTAAAGAGGCACCCCATCAATCTTTTGGGGATCAAAAATACATCTGCTTTAAAAGAAAGTAAATTTAATGCAATAAGCCTGTAAGATTGTGTTTATGTATGTGTATGTATTGCAATGTGCTTTGAAATCTGTTTGAAATAGCACTATTAAATTGTGAAGTATTTTTACATTATATTAATTGCCTTTTGTTTTTGCAAAGACTATATGAGGCAAGAATGAACCCCAGAAACAATTTTTACCAATGTGTTCAACAAACCGTATTTTATTAAATTATTCATGGAAGCATCCCTGATGTGTTAGATGCTTTCCAGGCATTTGGGAATGGGTGGCCTTGCCCATGGACCTCAGTCTAAGTTGGCAGTTCCCAACCTGTGGCTCAGAGGCCAAAAGTGGGCTGTGACTCCATTCCTGCTGGCCATAGAAGGGGGCCACTGCCTCAGGACCCAGGCAGATGTGTTTCTGCAGGGCTAAAAGTCGGGTGCAAGCTCCTCGCTGTCCTGGTCTGTAGCAGAGAACATAGCAAAGCACTCCACCTAAGTCCAGAGGTGCTTGGTGTCCCTGCTGGACCCAGAGAGAGGGGAACACTGATCTTCCATCCCCGCTGGCCGCAGAAGGGAGTCACTGCCTAGGGACCTAAGGGAAATACACAGGGCATTTGTGGCTTTCCTGCTGCAGCCAGGGAGATGGGGGATCAGTAAGGACACAGAAACTGGTGGCCCTTCAGGATTGTAAAAATGCTATCTGTGGCCCTTCAGCCAAAAAGATTAGGAACCATTGGAATAAGAAGATAGATGGTTTTTTTCCCCCCTTAAGGAGGGGGAAAAAAAAAGAGCAGGGGAAGCTACATATAGAAGAGAAACACAAAAGCCACTGAAAAACATACAAATGTATTAAGTTACTGTATCACTACAAGTGTCATGTCATTGGGAAAATTTAAGATAAGTATGTACCATTTGCTGGTTTTTCAGTCAAATGTTCATTTAAATGTGTAACAGGGCATACTGGCCCTTTAAGACCCTATTCCAGAAAAACTCTGACTAAACAAAGGCAGGGACCAGAAGCCCTGGAATACAGTGGGATACAGTTTCTTTACCTCCCAGGAAACTGGGGGAAGCTCTCTGAAGCAGGGCAGTATATATGCTGCCTTCTTCAGAACAGAGAATGTGGAGAAGAAAGCCAGAGCTGGAAGACTGAGTTCCACTAGTAAGGACATGATCAGCAGCTCCATAAAGAACAGTGTATGGCAGGATAAGAGCTTCATGTATGGCAAAAGAACCAGAAAGGAGTACAAATTTCTGTGTTGCTGTAATGGACTTTATTTTAGTGACAACAAAGACCATTTTGAACTACTTTTGGCTATTAAACCAACCATGGGGAGAGCTGAGTAACACAACAGGGAGATTCACAAGGGACCAAAAGAGTGGGATGATGCTGAGGGACCTCTGGCCATGAAGGTGGCAACCCAGCTACAAAGACATATAGCAGAAGCATGCGGTACTCTAGAGTTACAAAAGGGACCTTGTCAAAGGCTATGTCTACATCTGAAATCTTATTTCGGACTTGATAGTTCTCACTAAAGATGTCCAAGGTTAGTCCGAACTAACCCTGGGCTAGTTTGAACTAACTGCAGCTTTTTAGTTCGAACCAGCTGTGCATTCTAGTCCAAACTAAAGTTTTAGTTCAAACTAGAATGTGCAGCTAGTTCGAACTAATGCCTTATTTCAAACTTTTTAAATTCGAACTAACCATTAGTTCAGGTCTTGCCAATGCTTAGTTCAAACTAAAGTTTGAACTAAGGCAACTAGTCCGAACTAACCCCTGGCTACTAACTAGTTCAGACTAAGCTTTGCTTAGTCTGAACTAAGAAACTTCTTAGTTCGGGCTAGGCAAAGCCTCGTGTAGCCAAGGGCTAAATTAGTCCAGACTAAGCTTCCTTAGTCCAAACTAATTGGCTTGTGCAGACATAGCCAATGATGTGTGGTACGACTTTAAATCACTGGGTATCATTCACGGATATAAAACATCTCTCTGTTCTACTTACATAGGAAGTGGAATAAAATTTAAAAGACTCTTGTTTAAAAAGGCTGTGCGAATGGCTAAGGCACAAGAGAGGTGATGTGGAGAATGAACAACAGGCACTTTACCTTGGAGCTGAAGACTGACAGCTAGAAAAGGAGAGTAGCTTGCACTATATATTCATGGAGGAGATGTGACTGTCCTCACACAGCATTCCAATATGTCAGAATGGCCTGAAGCACACTCCATTCTGATCTAGCCCTAAGTATTGCAGGACTATTGTTATAGTGCTAATCCAGGTTATCAGAGTCTCCTGAATTGGATTATGATGATACCTATTTTGCCCTTTCCCTTTGAACATATGTATTTTGGAGGCCAGTAGTGCTGTTATTCAGAGGGGCCTAGGCTACCAGAATAGGTGCATGTTCACTATAGAAATGGGGCACACTGTGGATCCACATACAGCAATGTCCACCACTTGTGTGAAATCGTGGCCCCACTGAAATCAATTGAGTGCGGCCTTTGTTGTAGCTTCACTGCTGGTCTATTTCTGGGAAATAGGAAAAATTCCTTCCCACTTTCCCACACAGCTCTCTCTAACCATTTCGGCAAGCAATTTAACTTCTGTGGATCTTAGTCTCTCCAGCTGTACAATGGAGTATTTTTTATAGATGCTTACCTTACAGAGATGCATCTGACTAACCCTATTTCTGTCTGTGCATTTGTGAAGGGAAAGAAGGGCTAACGAGTCACATGCAATTAGGCTTTGAGAAGTGACCGTGTAAAAACAATGTTACTACTCAAGAAAGTGATTCCCATTCTGTTATCAGTCATATCTGCTCAACTTCATGACTAAAATAATTATTTTTTTTTGTCCTTCGTTCCTATTAGATCAACACAGCTAATATTGCATCAACTGGATTCCAATCCCTCTCTTGCATTTTCCTTCATCTTGCATCAATTGTTTACTAAGTTCCAGGCAGTTCACTTGGGCAAACATGTTAAAGGGAATGAACATGCAAAGGTATCATTCTGTCTAATTTGTCTGCCAAAATTTTTATTTCCAGTGATGGTGCACAAAAGGGAAAGAACTAATCTTGACTCTCAGCCTAAGCTGAGTTTGCAGAGCTAATGATTAGAAGAATATCAGTAAGAAGCAATAAGCAAAGCAACCCACATTGTCATTTTCACATTGACCCTCTCCAGACTAGAATCACACTTTAAATCTCTCTAAGAAAACCTAAAGTGAACAACTTGCCTGATAACTGGACACCTTCTTCATCTTCATTAGTTGCATTCAGCAGTGAATTTTCAAGGATCTGAGCAGTACTAATAATGACATCATTTTTTCTTACAACTTCAGGAAATGAGATTTTCAGCTGAGAATCCCCACTTAATCCCGTAACATGATACCAGCGCTTCAGGAATGGGTTGAACTCTTTTCTGAAATGCTGTTCCACTAATGGTACCTAATGAAAGATTCCAGAGAAGAATTTGAACTACACAGGACATGCAAAATGAATTCTACAGAATATGTATCGCAGAATGACTGTTAGCTAGAACTTTCATTCTGTGTAAACCGGTATGTATTCTAACACCTTGGGTATTCTGTTCTACAGAGCTCGGAGGAAATGCCTAACAGCAAACTTATAAAATATATTAAAACATACATTTTAATGAGAGTAGTTTACTGGATTTTTACATCAACAATGAAAAATCTTCTAAAGGTTTCAGTAATTAGATATGTGGGGCATGTCTTCCTGCTCTTATGCACCTAATAATTTGGTTAAAAATAGCCTATTCGCTGACTATGTTAATAGTAATTTTTATTAAACTCTAGAGAAATATTTTAAACAAATAGAGCTTAAAGACACTGACAATATATTACTTTTTTTTTTAATTAAGGGCATGGGCTGTACTTTTTGTCTATTTACAAAATACTAATGGGAATAGAAATATTTTAAAATTTCTTTGAACACAGTTAATTTATACATTCCCTTGTAGCACTATGAACTGTAACATTGTGCTCTCTCAAAAGAACCAGAAAAACTGGCTAAAAATTGTCTACCAAGAAGAGCCAAATCCACCAGAAGACCTTCATTATCAATCCCAGGTACAAAAATAGCATAATGATGACATATAAATTTTATTTTTAAAAATATTTTCAATTTTAATCATCTAACAGTTATTAGTAACAGTTAGAATTGTGATGTTTTCTCTGTATAATTGGTAGGGCAGAGTAGCTTCTCAGTGGCACAGGTGTAAATGGAAGTCCTTTGGATTTACACCAGTGTAATGGAAATCAGAATCTGAAGCAGCTGCCCTTTTAAACATAGCCCAATATAGAGAGTTACTGGCACCCTGATTTGTGCTTATTTTAAAAGGTCAGTGTTAACATGTACATGTGGCTCCTTCCCCAGGATTCAGAGCTGGATTAGATTACCTGTTTGCAGGTCCCTTCCAAATCTGCATTGCTATGATCATGCAAAAAGCTTCAAACTGCTGTTCCCATTATAACAGCACAGGTACCTTATTAACAAGTACAATAACTTTTCCAGGCTCTGATGCTTTCCTCTTCTTATCCAAATGTTCTTTGGTGATGTAAACAGCCACTCTGGTTTTACCACTGCCTGTTGGGAGACATATGATAATGTTCTCCCCATTCAGCGCTGGTTTTGCAACCTCCATCTGGTAACTTCTGAGAATCAGTTCTGGTTCAGGGGAAGCTCTTTTGTCTGTATCGTCCTCATCTAAGAGGATGGAAAAATATAACAGTTAAATAGAAGAAATTACCAGCAAGTTCTAAAAACAACATATGAAAAGTTCAAATATAATGCAACTTGAACCATGACATATGTTTTCAGAGTAAAATGAAGGCCCCTCCATGTAACTGCTTTTGTGTTGGGCAAATCTGAACAATTTTCCTTATATTAACAGAAAAATCTGGGGCAGATCACTGAACATAGCAAAAAGTTTTACTTCAGTTCATCTAAGAAACTTTCCAAGTTCCAAAGCAGCAGTCAAAGGCTCATTTAATGTGAATGTGGTCATCAAGAAATAGACAAGTTAAGTAATAAATCAACATGTATAACTAACGCCCATAGACCCAAATCCTCCAACGCAAGTAAAGGCAGTGGAAATGAATCCTTGTATGCTGTGAGCTAGTGTAATTATAATTGATAGATGTTAAAGGAAACAACCTCTGCACACCACAACACTCTGTGGATTCTGTCTGTCTTAACATGAAGCAAAGCTTTTTAATGTAAGACCCACAACTTTGAGAATCCACCACCAAAATCCTAGTGTGAGAAGGGAGCACAGTAACTGGAAAGGCTCTGGCAGAACTGGGGCAGTAGTAGCCTTTGTACAACTGTATTGCTGCTCTGTATTCAGTTAGCTGCCACTGAATCCTCCCCCACTCTCTTTACAAGCCCCATTTGTTTGGGCTTTGTGCAGGACAAGGATTTGGTCCATAACAAATAGTCCAAGTTCTAGAAATCTACTTCTGAATGACTGCTAACCTTTCAGCAATATGTATAATCCCATGTGAATTACATCACTACCATACCTTCGCTGCTGCCGTTACCCATGCTAGCTAGAGTACAGCCAGCACATGTATGCCTACCCATGCTGCAATCCCACCTCTATTTGCCTCCCAAGGGGATGTATATAGTGCAATCCAAGGTTCAACTGCAGCACGGACAGGCATATCCATGGCTGAAAAGGACAGCACAGATGCAGCAGCAGGGATTAGCAACACAAGCACTTATCCATTGTCCCAGAGCACTGGTACCTGATACACTTGGCCAAAGCTGATGTCTGTGCCACCACATCTACACTACTGCTTTTAGCAATTTGAGCATGAATATGTGTCTATCACACCCCATGTGTGTAGACGTAATCCAAACGACATTATGGGCTCAGTGCTCTGTGCACATAACAAAGACAGCAGGAACAGAATCGAGCCCTGTGTTGAAGCATTTTAAGACAGAATTTAGTTCTACACTATTGTATGTACATGTATGTGAAAATTATTTTATTTTCCACCATACTTTTAGAGAACTCTCTGTAAATGTTTTCAAAATGCTCACATTCCACATCAAAGATAAAGACAAAGACGACAATCCACTAAACAAAACCAAACCCCCTGCTCATTGTCTGATGAGATCACCAGACAGAATCACAGGGCTTTTGTCATCACTGTCACATTATACACAAGTGTCCCATTTCTTGTATTTGATTCCATTAAATAAAACTAAACTAAAAGAACTTAATGAACCTTGAGAAAAGATTGCTGATGGAAACATCCGGGTTCCATTTCTAAGTGTTTTTCGTTTGTTTTATCTTTTAGTGTATGTGCAGCACTATCTGAACAAAGGAAAATTCACACCAGAGAGTGCTTGGCAGAAGTCATCTAACTACTACTGCTCGGTATTGAGGAAGAGCATTTATTTGCTTTTATGCCTGGCTAAACCCAATAGATTAGTCATATTGAAACTAGCGCAGTTTCACCTGTCTGTTTGGTTAAATATCGTTGTCTTGAAATCCTCAAACTAATCTAACTGCTTTAGAAAACTCTCTCTTCCAGATCTTTTCTCTCCCTTTTGACAAACATACAAGATTTAAAAAATATGCAAAGAATGTCCTTTATGCTATGCCTTTTTCTCAGTTATCTATTTACCTGAAAGGCTCATATGAATTGATGTTCTGGGTGATACTCACATGATCAGTATTCTTTGCTGTATCCTTTTCCTAACCTCCCACTTTTATAAAACACAAAGAAAAATGATCTTTGAATATCAAGTTCCTATCAAACCTAAGTGAAGGACACAAACCTCAGTACATTAAGATGCTGTTAGCAAATTGCTGATTTCAGCATTATAAGGTCCCTGACCCTTGTTCAAAACACCAAACTCTGTCACTACTAGGACGTCTATCTCTCCTTAGTTTTACTACTGACTTTCACTACCTTTGCTGGAGAAGGTAAATTCTGTTTTATTAAAAAAGAATTGTATTAGCAAACATATTTTAACTAATATGTTTTTCAAACTGTAGATTAACGTGTCTTAATTAGTCCTGGTGAACCCCAGAGGGGGAATATTGGACTGATCTTCTCAGTAGTTCTCAAACTTTTGCAGGTCACGACACACTTGGCAGCATACTGTGACCCTACAGGACACACTAGCCCATCCACCCCAGGCTGAAACCAGCTGTCCCCCTGACTCTCTGTGACACCACTGTGTGGTGACACAGTGGTTGAGAACCACTGAGCTAATACATTAAAATAAACAATTAAAACTCCACCCTTCATCCCATACTCTGAGTCATTAATGGTTGTACATTTTGAATGCACACAACACAATGGTCTAACTCAGCGCCCACTGAAGCCAATGTGATTCTTTTTGTAGACTTCAGTTGGGATTAGATCAGGCTCTATGTAAATGCTCCATATTATTAATATTGGCTTCATGAACCTGTTACATTGACTTTATTAGACAGACTGTACCAGCTGGTTATACCTGGAGACCTAAACTTTTCCCAACTCTCACACCAAGGGGAGCCGGTGTCCAATCTTCGTTAGGGCTAGATCTCTGAAGACAAAATGGATCCCTTTAAGGCGACAGTGCTCTGCACAAGCAGACCCATTTGCAAGATCTAGCACCACTGACATTCACAAAACCACTGTTCAGCTGCCGCCTATGTCCCCATGACACCTAAGTTTCCATAATTCAGCATTTGGTGGCTAATGGCCTGAATCACAGAGGTGCTTAAGTGTTGTTCTGCTCAGTGTTGCAGCATTTAACCCGTTGGTATCCTTCTGCCTCATGGAATTCTCAGCCTTAAGTGCCTGGGCCACACACTGTGTAAGGGAGAGTCTATACTCACTGCACTTTTCAGCAGCAGTTGATGGGAGATATGCAAGGTACATAAAATACCCTGCAAAGATCCCATTGCTTTACTAACTCCCACTTACCTCCCTGTACACACTGCACTAAGGCAACTGGAAATGCTGTGCAGTTGACTTAGCAGTACCCAGTTATGGGGCTGGAGTTACAGCACTGAGAAGCAGATTGATTAAGCACATCTTGACAGACCATTCAATTGAACCCAGATGAATGCACTGTTAGTGGCTAATTTGCTGCTGTTAGTATAGACATACCCCTAGACACCTAAGGAGAAGATCCTCACAAGCCAGCAATCTGAACAGCAAGCCAACTAAGCCAGTTGGAAGTGAAATAAAGAGGAAAGAAGCAGGGCTACGGGTACAGAGATCCAAAGTTATTTAGATGCCTAATTACTATTGATCTAAGCTGTAGGTCCCTAACTGATGGGCCAGAGGCCAGGGCTTCCTTCAAAGCAGAGACCCTTCTCACCAAAAAATCCAGGTGGAGAGCACAAAGAGAGTGCGTGCTCAAGAATAGCTAAAAGCCAGGTGATTGGAACATTGGGATGTCAGAGACCACAGTTCAAATCCCTGCTCTGTCTGACCTTGAGCAGAGGCTTGAAATGGTCTCCCCCACTTCTCAGGGATGTGCCTTAACCAGTGGGCTATAGAATCAGCCTCTTCCTGGCACAATCAATCAGTCCCAAAAGGAGAGTCACCCCCCACAATATTCAACAGTCCAATGGTTAAGGCACTCAGCTCGGATGCAAGAAATGTTGTTAAAGTTCTTGCACAAGACATTATCACTCAGTCTGAAAATCCTGTTTTGGGTTCTCTAGGATTAAGACTTCGAGTAGCTATCTTGCTGTGGGGTGTTGCCAACACTTAGGGCAGGTGTACACTGCTCGCTGTTTTCAGCAGCGGTCAAAGGGAGATAAGCAAGTTACTTAAAATAGCTTGCATATCTGGCTTCGACTTCCCTCTCTCTGCTGCGCTGAGTTGAAGGAAGGGCCCTCTTTTTGACTCTGTGCTACTCCAGGTGCTAGGACGGTCTTCAGCAATCAATCCTCTCAACCAGTTGATTAGGTTTGTGCAAATTTGCCACCATCAGTGAAGATAAGCCCTTAGCTGGCTTTGCAAATGCTGAAAAATGGAAACTCAGGAGTCATGGGGACATAGGCAGCAGCTGAACAGTGGTTTTGTGAATGCCAGTGGTGCTTAAATGTTGGATGTAGGTGCCTAAACAACATAGTGTAGGTGACTTAGGAACACAAACTCCTCTGACTTTAGGTGGAACTTGTGCTCCTAAAGTCATACAGCTGCTTCTGGAGAAAAAAAAAAAAAAACTCTCATCCCTAGCCGTTAGATCTCCTAAAGACATAACCTGTCAACGTGCTAGTGAAATGTTTTCCCTCTCACTCCCTTACTCGGGGCCAAGCACAAACTGGGTTTCTCTCCTGGGCTGCACACTACTTGGAGGGAAGTTGCAGAAAAGGCAAGTGATGAAATTCTTTACAGCATATGTCACATGAGACATTTACACCATACTAGAGCTGAAAGATCCCCAGTCAGGATTCCACTGTGTTATGTCCCTGCCCTGAAGAGCTTACAGACTAAGCCACAGCTCACAACAAAACCTTAGTTATTGATACAGAACTCCCCATGCGCTTGCTCCCATAGATTTTACTTTACATTTACTAGAGTATATAAAGAAATCATACCTGAATCACCACTTGTGCTGCTACAATGTCCCGTGCTTTCATTTAAGCAACTGACACTTGCATCAGGCAAACTGACATCAGATTCTGCAAGAGATAATATTAAAGTAAATCTAAATATTTTATGGCATAGGAATATTTCCTTGATTGCTTATAGTTAACACTGTATTTCAACAGACATGCCAAAAAATTAGAGAAGCTGAGGGGTGTTCTAAGTTATGCTGCCTGTAGCAACAGGCTATGATGACTGACACTCCAGGGGAGACCATGCATTTTGTCACACGTTAGCATGTGCTCTTCCTATTTCTATCCCAAGATAGTGGTGGGCAGGAGGATGGATGCAGATGCTGTAGAATCAGCTATGCCAGTGACTCTTCTGTGCCGCTGAAGGATTCCCTAGTCAGGAGGAATCTTTGCCTACCCTGTTAGGACAATTTTTCAGCATTTTCTCCATAGCTGTCAGAGTTCAAAATGGTCAGAGTCAGGTGCGCCATTTTGCTTTAGCAAATCAGGACGTTAGTAATTAAATGCCCTTTTGTAATTGTAATCACATTACAACCCTCTTTTATAAAATCTGCCATTTGCTTCTAGAAAGTTAGTGTATTTTCTCAAAAAACAGATTAATGAGACTCCAACAACAACAAATCTCAGTTTCTGAAACTGTGTTTAGTTCAGTTCGATGTTCTATGTGCCCTGAATCCCTCTGGCTTTTTTGTATTTTAACCTTCTCCTTTCATACCTACCTGTTACTGCACAACAGAACAGTGGCACTGCCTAATTGTATCTATACAAGAAAAAACAATAAAAATGACTATATGCAAATGCCGCCAAATGATCCAAGAAAAAACAAAAGTTCCCTTCTACTCTCTTTCAGCCAGTGTAATCCTAGCGGAGTATTTGTACCTATGGCAATTAAACAAAAACATCAGCCAGAAACATGACTTTCACATCAGTGTTGTTTGCTTATTTCTCTTAAGCCTGAAGACAAAGCAGTAACATTTAACTTATTTAAAAAATTACAAATAAAACTAGAAGGTGACAACCATGTTATACCTAACTAGAAGGCTTGACCACTGCAATGAAAGTCTCCAATATGACAGACTTATTTCAATGTTAAGCACGCCCTCTCCTGGACGACAAAGATACAGTCAACTTAAATTGTATTACAAACCTGACAGATATGGTCAGATTTTCAGAAAGTCTCAACTATTTTGGTGTCTAAATGAGTGGAGAGCTCTTCTGAAAAATCTAGCCCACATGACCTGATTCCCCACTGCTTGGCTACTTAAATATGTCATTTCCATCTCTGCAAAGTGAATAAAAAGCAAGTGCAGAAAACCACTACGATGGGATAGTAATGTTTACATCTACTTTGCATAGGTCTAAATGATTACACAAGATGCAAAGCACTAGAAAACCTGGCCCATAATACATATTAGGGGGGTTTCAATGAATAATGCATTATTAATATATGTGTATTCTGCAGTAGTCATCTAAAAACCATATAAAAAAACCTAATCATTATAAATAAAAATATCTGGTAACAATGAGATCTAGTACCTCCTGGATAAAGAGAAGTTACATTTGCTTCTAAGAATGGTCCTCTTTAAATATATGATACAAAGCATATTAATGAGAGTGGTGGGGGAGGGGAATGATAGCTGCTTCACTGTTAACACGTCCCAGGCCAAGGAATACACGACAGCTTGGTTTTGCTCTCTTTTAAGAAAGTTTCAGTGTCCTTGAAAGGTGGCTGATTACCAAAAATTAATCCTTATTTGTCCACAAAATAAGTAAAATACAGGGCAACTGCAGGGCAAGCTTTAAGTTTTCCCTGGAGTTCCACCAACAATATCCACTCTTGATTCTTCCTCTCTGATAAGATCAACAGGAGTACAAGCACAGATTGCAGCTCTATGATATGTCTGACATTGGGCCAGACATGGCTAACAACTTGAAGTTACATGGCCCAAATCTGACCTTTAAAGACATATTATAGGAAAACACAATGGCAGCAAGAATTATTCTTTACAGGTGACTAAAGCTTTGATTATGCAAGTGTATGTTGGTAGTTACTGGATGATGTTTACATATATCTTCTAAGGGATTAACAATGTAGATTAACTGCTTTCCTGTCTATTATTACTATGGTTCTAGTGACTAAGTGATCCAAAGGGATTATTAATATTTAGCTGGAACCTGAATGAAATAATATTATTATTTTCATTTCTCTTTGAAGTTTAAGTAGTAAAATAGCTGTGAACGGTTGTAAACGGCCCAAGTACCTTCTGCAAATGTTCATAGTTACTGGCATCCCAAGTAATCATCTTTTAATTAATTAAGAAGATACCTGCTGCCAACATGATACTGATCAGCTGGCATGCATCTAGGAAAGCCGCTGAGACTGATCTTTTATTTATTTATTTATTTAAATCCCAAATCCATCTAAGGTTGTCAGCGAAAGTTTGGATCACAAGACTAGGATCCCAGCACCAGCCTGGAATCACCCTGCTAATTTTCATGAGAGGCTTTGTATAAACTCATGCATGGACTATTAAGTCTTCATTTATTTGGATTGAATTTCTAACAAAAAAAAATGCTCTAAACAAGACCCAATGACCCCCTTCCCACAAATTCTTAGGGTGTTTTCACAGACTTTACAATTTAAAAACTTTGCAACTCACTTATCATCTCTGCTTTGAAACTTACATAAGAACTTTATTTTCATCTGTTTATGTAGACTAACCTTTTAACCATTACTATTCTTTAGAATAAATATTAGTTTATTAATAAGCATTAGCTTTAAATGTGTATCTCTGTACAATGTGAACTACTCATTGACCTGTTTGGTAATATGCCCCATCCTTTGGGATTGGGAAAACTTTTTACACATGATGGATAAAGATTTTCAATAATTCTCCTCATATTTGATTTGACTGTTTGGGTGCTAGCCAAAGTGCTGAATAGTTTTAAAAAACTTGTGTTTTGTCTTCTGAATAATCAGTAAGATCAGAAACTGTTTGTTGCTTGGTGTATCTTACAGAAGAAAAAACACCTGCATTTAGGGTTTTGCCTGCCCTATTCTTTGCAGTCTCCTTGTGTAAGCTATCTCAGCATGGCTCCCCTGGAAGCCACGGTCACAATATGATCACTTCACCACTAGGGCCTAGAATGAGTCTACCAACCATTAGAAGCAGGCCTTCAAAATGGCATTATAATCTGGTCTAACCTCTAATTAGTGGCTTACGAGAAGAGCTGTACAAAATATCTCTAGTGCAGGTATCAGCTATTCCACTATCCCACCTGTGGCTGTTGGTTTTCTGGCACAGCCCTAAGGGCAGCAGGTCCTATAACCTAACCCTAAAAATGTAAGTGTGCTTTCTGTGCAAACTACTATATGCATTACAAAGCTGTCACTCAAGAGAATCTATTAGAACCAATGTGAAAGAGTACTCATTTTCCAAAATGGAAGAGGGCTTTTCTCATGAAAAGTAACATTTTCCATTTTAAAATGTTCAACATTTTCATAAATTACTTCAGAAAAAGTACACATTCCCCAGATGATCAAAACGGAGAGGCTAATATTCTGACAGTTTTCATCTGTCTTATCATCTTCCCTCAGAGTTCTCTTTGTGATCTGTTCTTCGCTGCACCTTATGTTTTTTACACCCACTTTTCACAGACAAACATCTACACACCTGGTGCAGGACAGTAGAGAAAAGGACCCTGCTGCTCTTGATAAAAAGGAAAAGAGTGTCCCCTTAAGTTGCATTTTACTGCAAAGTATATCTAAAACATGGAATATGGAGACAAACAAAAGAGAAAGTATTGGAATCAAAATGTTTGTAAATCTAATTAGCTGGAGAAGAATATTAAAATAATTTGAGACATTTCTAACATGAGGGAATCAGTCATTTGTAAAACATAACTGAAACCTTCCTTTTGAACTGAAAACAATGGAATCAATTTATAGTGAACTCAGATGCAAGATCACATTTTCAAAAAAGCTCAACACTCAGTAGGGTCAGAGGTTGAAACGGGAGCAGCTGGATGCAAAGTACTTTTGAAAATCTGGCCCACAGTGCAAAACATGGGTCTATAGGCTCCAATCTGTTTTTTGTATGGAGGAGAAGACAGCATGGAAAAGAGACTACAGCAGTTACTTTAAAACACTTTGGGACATGTTTGTATCATGCTGAACAAAAAAGAAGCTGTCTTGTTCTCTTTGTCAAAAGATTACAGTTTTCAAAGCCTCACTCACATGAGGAGATCCATTATATATCATTGACTGAATCAACTCATATATGAGTAAGGCAAGGAGGGATGATCTTGACTATTATCACTAATATCAACTGGGGCTCCATCTTAACTTGTAAAGATATGACAGTCTTCCTAGCTCACAAACATATATTTGACTCATTTGATCCCCTATGGGCCTGTATTCCTACTTTTTAGGATTCAAAAGCCATGTTTTTCAAAAGTGAATTCACACAAACAATAGGAATATAAGTAAATAAAACCATTATTTCAGATTCTGGGTTTTTTCATGATATAGGAAGTCAAGTGTGATGATGCTGACTTTGGTGTAAATCTTTTTTATGTGTTAGATAATCACTAGCGGAAGATCTAGTGAAGACACAGTGGCTATGTGTACACTAGCGAAGAAGTCTGGATTAAGAAGACTTAAATCAGGACTAATTTAGTCCCTGTCTACATTAGGCTTTGCCTAGTTCGAACTAAAAAAAAATTTTAGTTTGAATTTAATTCAAACTTTAGTTCGAACTAGCATGATGTAGCCACGCTAGTTCGAACTAAATAAGTTTGAACTAAGCAGTTAGTTAGAACTAGCCACACTTTTTAGTCTGAACAAATGTTTAGTTTGAACTAAAAAACACAGCTAGTTTGAACTCAAAACCCATGGTTAGTTCGAACTAACCCTGAACTAACCCGGAACTGCTTAGTTCAGACTAAGCAAGTCCAAACGAAGCTTTCAGATGTAGATACAGCCAGTTATATCAGCACTAAAGCGTTTCTGCCTGTATAAACTGCATCTATAGAGTTTGCCAGTATAGTTATTGTACAGACCTTGCAAAACTGTCAGGCTTCTAGGAGCCCAGCTTCAAAGGAAGGAGCCTGCAATTTTATTTTTGGACAGCAGAAAGCACTCTCTTGCATTTTCCCAACAAAGCTAGGTGCCAGGCAACAAATTCTCGTCGCCATGCTGAGCTGGTGCCTGGGATTTGTTGAGGCCTGCTACAGAAGATAACTATACAAGCAAACTTCTTCTAATGAAGCCCATGCTAAAGTAATGAATCCTATGCGTTCACTACAAACCTGCACCTGATTCCGCATGAATGATCACTGCTCTGTGGAAACTGTAGACTGGAGTGCTTCAGATTGCCTTGATGCAGTTCTCCCTGAACCAGTCTGTCTTGTGCCAACAAGAAGGCTCCTGGATCCCCTACTGCTACCTTAGGGGGAGAATTTTCTCTACTTCGGTTTACTTAATCAGTTCAGCTTGGCAATATTTACTCATTACTTGTTCTGCTGCATCTCTCACTGAATTCAAGTGAGAAGGACTGAATAAAAGCTGCAGAATTTGGCCCGAAGTGGATAAGGACTTGTTTATCAGCATAGTTACTATTAATATGGACTGGGATTTGAATTTGCCATTTCTAAAAGAGAATACTTTCTCCTTTTTATACATGTGCTTAGCATTGATAATAGCATACATCCAGTTAACTGAAATTTCTAAGCTCCAGGGGAGCTCACTGTAAACAAATCTATTTCCGATATTTTATAGATCTTGGTTTCACCTGAAGTCTTGTCAAGTTATGCAAAATATAAAACAAAATACCAATTATTAGATTACCTAAAATGACAGAAGTATCTTCATAAGAAGTTTCTAATGTAATGCTCATACTGGCCAGACTATCATTCACTTCATCTCCCTGCTTCAGCTCCTCTCCCACTTCAGGAGCCAATGGCTGTTCAGCTTCCAATTCCTTATCTGTAGTAGCTGGCTCCTTGATCCCGTTTTCTTTATTTTCTTTTTCTAGAAAAGTAATACAATTTGAACTGCATTACCAAATAAGCTGTAAGCTGTTTCCATTTAAACGTGAAGCCCAGTCTCCAAATGCAGGCAATTAACCAACAAATCTACTCTCACATTTGGATGAGTAAAGACACAGGGCATAAGTGTCCTTGTTACATGTCTTAAGTGCTGAACTGAAGGTTCAAATACAAGATGTAAATTATCTATTTAGATACCTACAATTATTAAATTATCTTTTCAGGTCCCTACACTGGAAAATTGGTTATTGTGTTCATAATACTTAATGTCACCATTTCTAAGGGGGGAATATTTGCGCTATTACAGACTGAAAATAAAATAATGAGTCAGATTCTGCTTTCCATTACACTAACAAATTCTTGCTGAAATTAGAGTGGCTGTATGGACATAAAAATGATCAGGATTCATCCTCATTTATAATTTGGGTCCAGAAAAAAAAAACTCCCCCACAAAAAAAAAAAAAAACTGACAAAAAGAAAAAAGAGGGTTACTCTGTCATTGTTCAGCCTTCTTTTTCAATAAAAAGACCGTCTCTTTTTTAGACTCATCTCTTCTTGCACTGTCAGCTTTCAATGCGGATACAATGAATGTATAAAATAACAAAGTGGTTTGATTAGTTACATACATGTTGTCATTTACATAGAAATACAGGAGAAAAATGTACTCTGGGGTTTTCCATGTTAGTAAGTAGATAATCGTGAAAAAGTCCACTTTTTAAAAAAATAAATAAATATTGAATTAGGTTTATCCTGAGGTTTTGGGTATTCTTTTTTTCTGCCAAACTTTGTTCATCTTGCATACAACTTCAAGAAGCCATTTTCCATTAGCAAGTCATTTGGGATCAGAGAAGAGAAATACTTAATTTATCACTTTTTTTCCTCTTTTACAAAGCTATAGAAGAGAGCTGGCTGTCCTTACAACTATGAAGACATGTACAAAAGATGGGCAGACCAGCCCCCTCAGGTGTCCTATCATACACTACCATCATATCCTACATCAGGGATTGGCAACCTTTGCCAGCCCCAGTGCCAGCCCTGCCCACTGCACCCTCAGTGGGTGCTGGGGTCAGGGCCAAAAGGGGGTGGGAGAAGGTCTCCAGGTCCCAGCCCCACTGGGCTCCTGCCCCACTGATGGGCTACCTCCAGTTCCAGGTTCAGAGCCGGAAGTGGGCAAGCCAACCCACCCTGCTCCTCGCTAGCCTGTCCCAGTGGGGAAGCGCAGCCAGCAGGGGTCTGGAACCACGGTACGCGCCTCTTGCGTCCCAGCCACACAGCGCTGCGGTACTGGGGCCAGCAGGGGACCCTGTCCCACCTGAACATGGCATTCCTGTCATAGGAAAAAGAATAAATTTTTTGGCAGTAACTTGATGTACTTGCTGCATGCTGGTCTGTTTAATGTCATCTTGAGAACTGCATTAGCTGTGGTCACTGGAAACTTCCTGAATGAATGTGCTATGATTCAGTGTAGGTCTATACTACTTTTCTGCACCAGTGTCACCACACCCATGCCATTGCCTCTCTGTAGTGCTTCTGGGGAAGATGCTTCAAGTCAGTGATTCCCAAACTTTTTGGCCAGAGTGCCACAGATATCATTTTTACAGTTCTGAAGGGCCACCAGCCTGCACCATCAGCTCCCCCTCAAAGTAGTCTGCCTCCTCGCTTGCTGATCCCCCATCTCTCTGGCTGCAGTAGGGAAACCACATGCATCCTGCAGCTCTGTGCACTCTATCTGCATCACAAAACAGTGGCTCCCATCTGCAGAGAGGGGATGGAGGATTAGTGCTCTCTGCCCTCTGGCTCTAGCAGGGACCCTAGCACCTATGGACCTAGGCAGAGTGCTTTGCTGCACTCCCTGCTACATCCAGGGGAATGGGAGCACTATCATTTTAACTGTGGCAAGGAGCCTGGACCTGTCTTTTAGCCCTGCGGAAACATACTTTGCTTAGGTCTTTAGGCAGGGACTCCATTCTGCAGCAGGAGTGCCACTAGCCCAGAAAAAGACCTGGGACTTGGTGCACTGAGATTCGAGGCCTGCGCACCACTGCTGCTGCCAGCCTGGCAGCAGACCTGGGGCTCAGGTGCTGGGACTCAGGGCTTGAGCCCCGTAAGCCCTGTGCCAGTGATGCCCCTGTTCTTCAGGCAGCAGGAGGGAAGCTGAGGACCACTCTGAAAGCCCCCAAAGACCACTTTTGGGTCCCAGAACACAGGTTGGAAACAACTGCTCTAAGCTGATGGGAGAGAAGCTCTCTTACTGACGTAGCGCTACCTACATGGGAATGAAGGAAAGGGAGGGTTAAAGTTGATTTAACTGCATCATGCAGGGGTGTGGATTTTTCGACTCCCTGAATGATGATGTTATATCGAAGTAAGCATGCAGAGTAGATCTGGCTTCACTAGTGCCCTGAATAACAGCCTTTGTGAACTCTTTATTCCACCTAGTATTTGCACTGCGCAATGTTAAAGCTGATGGTTCAGAAAGCTGAGTTTGTACTCAAATAACTTAATGCCCTAAGTTACATATTTGAGGAAAACGCATTATTTTGTTTACATAAATGTCAGCAAGGGTCCTAATGACTGCTGCATGAAATGAATTTTATGAACACAGGAACAAATGCGCTTCTAGCTGGCACTGGCATCTCCCTAGGTTGACTCCTTGATGCTCTGCCCTGGTTGCTTCCTGTCCTGCATTGGGTGGCGCAGTGGTTCTCAACCTTCTGTGGTTTGTGACACATCTGGTAGCATTTTGCAACCCTACAAGACACACCAGCCCAGCCCCTATTCTCCCCAGGCCAAATACAGACACCTTCCCAGCTCTCCATGACACACTTGCTGCTGTGTGGCGACACAGTAAAGTGTCCTGACACAGTTCTTGAGACCTGTTGGGCTGGAGGACTGCGGCTGAGTTGCTAATCCCTCATACTGGCTGCTGCTTGCCCTAGTTTGAGAGAAGGATCTGATTGCTTCTTGCTGCTGGGAAGAAGATGCCCCATGAGAGTCCTGGAAGACTCTAACCATCAGACAGCCTCACTTAGTGCAGCCCTAACTAGCTATAGACATACCACTTAGAGCCAGTATCTCCTCAGTTTTTCAAACTGGGAAGCTGAAGCTGCCATGCGAGAATAGTTCAGAAAACTAATGGAAAAAACAAGATCTTCTTGGCCAAACAGGAGACTTATCAAATCTGGTACTAAACTTCTAAAAGCTCTATAAACTTTTAAAATGTTGCAGCATGTATTGGGTATGATGTAAGTTTTGGAACAGACATCTGGACTGCTGTTTCTTTTTCAGTCACTGAAGAATCCTGGTCAGCAACCTGGAAAGGTTGAGCCTAAAACTTTACAGTCATTCTGTGGTAGTACGAACAGTTAATATCAATTGAGACAATGTAGGGCAAATGGAAGATTTTGTGATGGTGGAACACTAGTGGGTGGTGGGTCCACCCAGACCAATTTCCACTCTGCCAGACTACATAGTAAACAAAGTGTGTAAGTAATAATCTGTAAGAGTTATAGCATTAAAATAAGTGTCAGATTTTTGACAGCAGCAATCAATGCCCTTCAGCAGCAGTTTCCGTGACCAAGAATAGGGCCTGATCACCCATCCCTGTGAGTAATGGGCTATATAACAATAGGTCATTTCCTAGGCCTTACTGGACTTCACAGCAGGATCTCGCGCAGAGGTGCCTTGGACAACACACTCCCCCGCTGAAGCCCCTGTCACCCGGGGTCCCTGACTACTGAAGGCATGTAAGCTGTGTAATTCTTGCTTTCATACTAACTTCAGTACTTTCACTGGTATGACTAACAGGTGGTTTGTTAAGTAGTATTTTAGCTAATAAATCTGCCTTATCTGTTAACTGTGTCTTGGTGTTTGCTGCTGCTGGACCCTCAAACCTCCTCCCACTGGGGAGGGGAATACAGACACTAAAGCCCTTTCAATTGTGTCATTTACTTGAATGAACTAATTATTTGTTTACTATGTTGTATTTAACTTCTGAGACCTCTGATTGTCTAAATCATATGGTGATCTTCCAGATACACATTTTTAACTAAGGGTTTTTAGGAAGACAAACTTTTTTGTTGTGCAAGAAACTTGAAACTGTAATTCTCAGTTTGTCAAAAACAATTTTCAGAAAGACTTTGTGCAGAAAATGATATAGATTTTGAAAATACTATGTTCAAAACAAAGTTAATAAAAGTGGGCTGAAAACGTGCAATAGAATTTTAAGTACTTCATTAAATTTGTCATTTGTTGGGAAATGGTGTTTGAAAACCCCTTGCATAAGAAGTTAAGAGCCTAATCCTAATATTCTTATGTGAGTAATCCTTAAGTGTTCCCACTGAAGTAAATTGACCCCAAAAACTCAGTAGGCACACAAAAACTCACAAAACTAATGAAAAGTTGTAATTTAAACTAGTGAAATGACATAATTACCTGTTATAATTCCACCTAGTTCATTTGCGAGCTCTCCATGTTCAGTTTCATGTAGGGCATCCAAAAATGGAGAGAACCAATCTTTTTTCTTCACTATTCTACTTAGAAACTCCCGGGCACCTTCCTTATTCCCATAATTTTCGATTTTAGCACAGATCTGGTTAAAATAGAAAAGGAAAAACAAATCCGCAAAGGAAGAAAAACATCAGAACAATAAAAAAAAAAAAAAAAAAAAAAAGGCTCAAAGCCTTAAAAGTGTAGTACAGACAATGTACCGAATTCTCGTTGTTTTTTGCCCCTGACGTTTGAATAAAAATACAAAATAGGGGAGCCAATAGCTTGTTAACCAAGAGAACTTTACTGCATACCATCTTGTCCACCTTCATGAACATGCAATATTGCTCCCCACATAGGATATAATCACTTAGTTTTAAATTCAATTCAAGATTTGAATAATCTATTGTCAACTCCTGTTGTTTGTGAGGTCTAGCATCAAACAATGATTTCTTTGCAATAGTCTGCCCCAAGGTATATTTTAGGGTAGAAAGTAGACAGTCCTGTAAAATGGAGGGAATGAGGTTGTAGGGCACAGCCAACTGCAGGTTGAACCCATATGACATGACCACATATTATGGCATGTGTGTGCACACAAACATACACATGTCTAATTGAGAGATGGACATGGACCATCTCCTCTTTCACAGTTGGGTGCCCATATCTCATCCCACTTACAGTTATTAACATCTCCATGGCAACTAAAGCACTTGCTTACATGGAACAACGTACGCATTTTAACATGGTTGATGCCTTGCCCTTTTGCAGAAAGTTTATCAAAATTTCTAATGATATTCTTTTCTTTCCTTTCCCATCTGTTCCATTCCTCTCGTCACTTATTTCTCCACCACCCCATCTCCTTCTCTTTCTCTTCCTCTCCCTATCTTTCTGTTACCAGATCCTCTTTAGTCCCGGACATGCTTTATGTGATCTGAGAACAGCTCCTGTCTCATCTCCTCATCTTATGCAACAGTGGACCCAAAAAGGAGACTGCTAGCTAGGCTCCTCTTAGTCTCCAGGTATATCATTTTCTGTCATGAAGAACCAGGATGTTTGGAGAAGCTACCGGGTTCATGTGACCTGCCAGTTCTCCACAGACCATTATTTGAGAGCCACTGGATTAATGTATTCATTGACAAAACTAGAGTACCAAAAACACCAAAACAAACAAAAAAGACAGACAAACACAATAGCAAATCAGATTTTAAAAATTCTTTCATTTTTAATCACACAGTAAGGATAACACAGATAAGAACACTAACTTCGACAACAGAGGATCTTTAACTTTCCCACCAAACACTTACTATTGAAGTAATACCAAAAAAAGTTACTGAAGCCATTTGTTTTCACGGTCTCCTCAGTTGGTTACTAGAACTGATCCCATACTTGCCTACAAATAAAATATTAAAAGAAACTCTCTCTGCTTTTAGAGGAAGAAAAATATCTGCTACAGTTACATCTTTCCTATTACTAATAATTTGAAATACAAGAGCACTGTGAAACATATAAGAATGCGAGCTCAAAGCTCTTACAATCCAAGTTCTTGGTTCAGGAAACCATGCTCAAAATTAAGCATGCATAAATCTCACTTAAGTCAATAGGATTTAAGTACATCCTTTAAAATTAAACACTGAACATGAACCTGCATTTAAAGTCTAGCGTGCCTAGGTATACGCTCCTGAAGTTCAGGTACAAAGATTGTCCTCTTCAAACTTGCTTGTTAGAATGCAAACACAGTGATCTAGAGCAGGGATCAGCAACCTCCTGGCACATGTGCCAAATTGGCCCTGTGGTGCCCCAAGTGCTCCCCCTGCTGCACGGCTCCTGTCCCCTGCTGGCCCCACTCCCCAGGTGTGTGGAGGGTCAGCAAGGAAAAGGAACACACGGTTTCAGTCCCTTGTTGGCCCTGCTCCTGGCATATGCTGAAGGCTCGGGAGGCAGGGCTGGCAAACCTTGCTAAGCCCTGAGCTACAGGAATTCAATGACCCTAGATAGTCCACCATCACTGCCAGAGAGCTGGAGTAGTTTGCCATTGACATTGTCACGCTTTCTGAAACAACTAGCTGACGCACATTCTCTAAGCAAAATGCAATACTATCTCTGGCATCGAAAAAGCACAAGACTGACAGAAACACAGGCTGCATTTTATAGTCAAATACTTACTAGCATGCGTGTCGAATCTGTTGCAGCATCAGACTGCATCATATCACTAAGAATACCTACCACAGGTAACTTTCCCACCATCATCAGTCTATAGAACTATCGAAGTTCTCAGGCTGCTGATGGGCATTGAAAAGTAGGTTGCCTCATCTGCCTAAATTGGAGTCCCTGTAACACAAACTGGGTTACATAGCCTTTTGATGGTACTCTTAACTACCTTGGTGGGGTGGGGTCTTTTGGCTCACACTCCTCTCATCCCTTTTGTCTCTTCTCAGACTCTCTAACTCAGAAAGGGGTAAGAGCAGCATGAACAGTAATCACCTAATCAGCTTCCCTTGACATTCCCAGAACTCTTTTACTTGGCCAGAATACCATAGTAGTTGTCTCCCTTAAAACACAAGGAAGGCTGATAAATGACCTTCCCAAGGGCAGTTCCTCTGAAGCTCTCCAGGAATCTCTATCACAAGTCACCATTTGCACTCTCTCAGAGCTGCCAAGGAAGTAGCAACTCCTGACAATATCATGTATTTAAGCCCTTATTCCACACTTCATATGATTGGCAGAGCCAGCGGGGTAGGACCAGCCCTGCCCACAGCAAGTTTGTAGCCCCTTCATCAGGGGTGCAAGATTTATACACCCCATCACAATGCTCCAACACTTCTATTTCTGAAGTGGGTTACTGATGTAATCATCCTTCTTTGAGATGGGCTGCTCACACACATTCAGTTACAGGTGTCTACATGCCACTATGCACGGTAATCCAGAACATCTTTTAGCCCTAGTCTGTCAGGTCAGGGTCAGTGGCCAATGCCCCCTCTGCATCGTGATTGCAGCTATATATACAACCCTGGCCTGACCCACCCAGTCCCTTCTTTTTTCCAACTCTGGTTAGTGGGGATGGTGGGAGGGATCTGAATGTATGTGAGCAGCCCATCTCGAAGAAGGACAGTTACATTGGTAACCGAACACTCTTCTTCAAGTGCTGCTCACATCATTCAGTTACAGGTGACTGCTAGCCATACTCAGGACAGTGGGCGGAGTTACACCTTACCCACACTGAGTATGGCTCTGTCCAACTGAGCATCCTCTCTTTGTTGTTGGACGATAGTGTAGTGCACTGTGAAAACATGCACTAATGATCTCTTGGATCGGGACCTGTGCCCAGAAGGCCGCAGAAGAAGCCTGGGCTCTGGTTGAGTGGGCCCGGACCCTATCTGGGGGGGTGTACCCAACTTCCTGTAGCAGTCCTTATTACAACTCACTATCCATTTGCAAATGCACTGCGTTGTTACTCATTGTCCTCTTTTCCTCTCTGTTACGACGATAAAAGAGCTGGGAGAACTTACGGAAAGGGCATGTACGCTTGATGTACATCAGAAGTGTTTGATGTCCAGCATGCATGACCTTCTCTGGTTCTCTGTGACCTGAGGGTCTGGGAAGAACACCGAGAGGCAAATGTCCTGGTTCAGGTGGAATGGTGAGGCCACCTTTGGGAGAAAGGCAGGGTGTGGACGTAACAGCACCTTGTCTGTGAAGAACCTTGTAGATTGTGGTTCTGAAGAGAGGGCTCTCGGCTCTGAGACCCACCTCACTGAAGTTATTGCCTCCAGAAAAGCTACCTTCCACAATAGGACTAGGAAGGTACAAGAGTCCAAGGGCTCATACGGGGACTCTGTCAGACGTTGGAGTACCAGGTTTAAGTCTCAGTGAGGGGTGGAAGCTCTAGGTTGTGGGTATATCCTCTCAATACCCTTCAAAAACCGTGTGGTGCTGGGTGGCAAGACTGGGAACACCTCCACGTTGCTATGAAGGGCTGAGATCGCTGCTAGATGGACCCATAGAAAGGAAGTTGATAGGCCCTTATCCTTAAGGGTTAGGAGATAGTCCAGAATCGAATGGATGGGGGCTGACTCTGGTACCACCCCCCATCCCTGGCCCAAAGGGAGGAGTGTCTCCACTTAGTCAAATAGGTAGCCCTGGTACAGGGCTTTCTGCTACCTACCAGTATTTCCCTAACACTGTCAGATCAGAGTCTCTCAGAGTCACTTAACCATGCAGCCACCATGTGGTTAGGTGAAGCAATCTTGGGTTTGGGTGCTGCAGCAGGCCCCAGTTCTGCATCAGTAAGTCCCCCCAAGAGGAAGACAAATCAGGGTATCTATTGACAGATCCCGCAGAATCGAGAACCAGTGTTGTCTGGGCCAGTTTGGAGCTATCAGGATCACATCTGCTCCGTCCCTTTTTATTTTCAGAAGTAATCTGTAAATCAGAAGAATTGGGGGGGGGGGAAGGTGTACATCATTGGCTCCCCACCATGAGATTAGGAAGGCATCTGAGATCAAGCCCTTCTTTCGACCCCTGAGCAAACAGAAGAGTTAACACTTCCAGTTCTGGTGAGAAGAGAACAGGTCTTTGTGCTGGACCCTACTGGTCAACTATGTGGTACATAACCTCTTTGTGCAGTGACCATTCGTGATATGACAGAAAGGTTCTGCTCAATGAGCCTGCCACATCGTTTTCCATTCCTGGCAAGAGGGCTGCTGTTGAAGTGAGGTCTCAAGTCAGAGCGAGTTCCCCCAGACTGGTGGCTTCTGAACAGACTGCGAGTCCCCCCACCAGTTTGTGTAGAACATGGCCACTGTGTTGTCTGTAAGAACCTGGACTGTCTTCCCCTTCACCAGGTCCAGAAAAAACACTGCACACTAGACGAATGGCTGGGAGCTCCTTTACATTTATGTGGAGTAACCTGTCCCTGGGAGCCCATGTTCCCTGGGTTGAGAAACCCCCTGTGATGTGTGCCTCCCATCCTGCGTCCGAGACATCTTTTATCAGAGTCACTGTGGGGGTTGAGGTCTCAAAGGGAATCCTGGCCCTTGAAGAGAAAGGGTCCTGCCACATTTTGAAAGTTTCTAGGACCCTGAGTGGGACTGACAGTACCCTGTTCAAGGGGTGTTTCTGGGGATGGAAAACCGAGGCTATCCAGAGCTAAAATGCTCTCATTCTCAACATGGCCATTCTGATAACTGAGGCTGATGCCACCATGTGGCTCCACCAGCTGCAGGCACCGTCTGGCCATAGTCACCAGGGCCCTCTGAAGTTCTGAAATGAGACACATGGACTGAAACCTTGAAAGGGGTAGAGATGCTCTGCCCTTCTTGGAGTCCAGTAGGGCCCCAATGAATTCTAGCATGTGGGTTGGGACCAGTTTCAAACTTTTCTTGATTTAGGCAAAGCCCTAAGCGGCCGCACAGTCTTTTCATCAAGGTGACCCTGTAGCGAACCCGGTGTTTGGACTTTATCAGCCAATCGTCGCGGTAAGGGTAGATCTTCACCCTCTGCCTTCTCAAATAAGCTGCCACTGCTACCATATGCTTTGTGAACTAAGGCAAGCCCAAATGGGAGGGACACGAACTAAAAGTTCTCTCTTTCCACCATGGATCTGAGGAACCTTCTGTGTTTTGGCCTTATTCCTATATGAAAACAAGCATCCTTCAGGTCAAGGGCCGCAAACCAACCCCCTAGATCTATTTGCACAAGGGACAGCATGCGGAACTTTATTTTCCTTAACTGCTTGTTTAGAGACCTGAGGCCCAGGATGGGGCTCAGGGCACCCTCTGGTTTAGGAACTAGGAAATATCTGGAATAGAACACCTTTCCCTGCTGACCTTTTTGGACCTTTTCTATGGCCCCTATGGACAGTAGTTTTTTGCATTCTTTTTGTAACAGAAAATCTAGCTCTAGGTTCCCGAGATGCAGATGGGGGGGGTTCCTCTCTCAGGGTATAGCTTTGAATTGGACTGAGTAACCTTTGGATATCACGTCCAGCATCCAACAGTCGGTGAGGATTCTGGCCCATCAAGGTAGAAAGTGGGCCACCTGGGCACGGAACCACAGGGGATGAACAGAGTGACAGGGGTGTTTTGGCTGGTTGTCAAGAATGCTGTTTCTGACCAGCTGACTGGAAGTTGCTGTTTCCTTGGCAGGAAGTTTGGGCCTAGAATTAGGACTTTGAGCCCTTACCAAAATGGCTCCTTTCCTTCTCCACTGTGGCCATTGGTGGGGCCTCTGATAGGACCCCTGTGCATAGTTCTGTTGCTGAGGCTGCTGTTGAGGCACCTGGAGTCTGAAGGGGTGCCTAGTTTCTAGTGGCACATACATGTTCAGGGACTTTAGGGTGGCCCTAAAGTCCTTCAGCCCATGCAGCTTAAAGTCCGTGGATTCAACAAACAGCGTTGGACCCTCAAAAAAAGAAGGTCCTGAACTGTTTGCTCCACCTGTTGAGACAAACTAAAGCCCTATAACCAGGCTGCTTGGCTCATGGAAGCCATGTTACGAGAAGCAGTATCAGATGCATCTCATAATGCCATTAGGATGTCACGGGCAATGAGAACCCCTTTCTCAACCAATGTCTCAAAATCCCTGACATACTCCCTAGGAATCACATCCCAAAATCTCTCTAGTGCCCCCAAGATGTTGAAGGCATACCTGCCCATAAGGGCATGATTGTTTGCTATGCAGAGCTGGAGGGCTGAGGTGGAGTAAACCTTCCTACTAAAGAGGTCGAGTTTCTTTGCCTCCTTATTCTTGGGAGCAGAGCTAGGCTGGCCCTGTCTCTCCCTGTGATTGACTGCATCTACCACAAGGGACCCAGGTAGGGTGGTTAAAAAGGAAAGAGAATTTATCTCCACTCCGCAACCTAAGACACCAGAAACAGAGCCGTAACTACAGTGGGGCCAATGGCGCAAAGTCTCGGGCGGTATGGAACAGCTTAATGGACCTGCACTATTAAAGGGGTGGCTTTGCAGCGCTGGCTTTAAGTGCCACTACTGGGAAGGGGCACGTTCCAATTGGAATGTGTCCCAGCCAGCAAAAACCAGTGTTATGGCTCTGACTGGAGAAACAGAGGAGGGGTTTTGCATTGCGCCTTTGCAATGGAGCACACCCCCTCATGAAGAAAGGTGGAGATTTTAGCAGGTGGGGCTCCCTCCCCCAGGTTGAAGAGGGGGCTGGACTGCTCCTGCACAACCCCAGGTCTAGGTTCAAATTAGCTGCCATGCGCCTAAGCAGAGCCTGTTGGCCACAAGGATCATCCCTGTATGTCAAGGGCCCTTGCTAAGTAGCATCATCTGGAGATGAAGAACAGGATATTCACAATCTATGGTGCCGTGAGGTGCCAGAGTCAGGTTCATCACCTGCATTGTCCAATGAACCGGGGGTTTGAGAAGACAACAGTGCTGAGGGCTGCGACGACGCAGGTTCATCCTTGGAGTGGTAGTTGAGCCAACTGCTGGTCCATTCCTGGAAGAATTGTAGGGTAGAAGCATGGTGAGCCCTGATGCGACCACTTGCTTTGTGAGAGCCACCCTCACTTTACAAGCTACTCTGGGGTCTATTCTGCATCCCCCCGGGTGCTGATGGAGTCAGCAGAGGGGATGGTCTCATCGCTGGTTGCTCTTCAGAGCCGAGGGGCAAGGTGCTTCAGTGGTGAGGAGTTGGGGATCGTTTTCGGCGTCGCCTTCCTGCAGGTTATTCTGGGGCAGGAGCTGGTGCCAGAGATGATGTGGATCTACAGAGCTGTGGCTCATTGTCAGACGGTGCCAAGAAAGTTGAGGATGATCTTGTTCTTTGTGATCCCTGCAAACACAGTACCAATGGTTCACGTGCTGACACGGAGACAAGGGATGACTATTTGTTGAAACAACCCAGCCCCCCTCCCGGTCCCAGGGTGGCAGTGGTTTCCTCCGGTACCACTGAAACTCTTGATGGTGCTGGGACCAGTGCTGCCCCTACCATGGAGGACCATTCTTTTGCTGAAAGGGCCGGCTTACCTCTGGACTGCACTGCTCTGTGTGGTGCCAGGGGTGTCAGCTCTGATAATATCTTCACCGCCACAAATGCCTCCGGTGTTAAAGGGGTGGATACCAACTCCCTTCCCTGAAGCAGGGTGGATGGTGGAGAAGCAGCACAACGTGGAGGCAGTGCCAAGTCTGAGGCTGATCGCAGCTTTTTAGTAATAGCCAGAAAGCAGCGCTGGGTATTCTCCGGTGCCGATCTGGCACATGGTACTGGCCAGCCCTTAAACTTGGCGGACTTACCAAGAACTGGTAGCACCGTTTGATCCTGGATGCAGTTCTGGAGCCTCCACTCCCTGTCTTTGCAAGTTCCTCTTTTGAAGGACTTGCATATGGGACATTTTTCTGTTAGGTGCAATTCATCCAGACAGGAGCGCCATTTGTCGTGGAGGCCATCTATCTGGAACGTCTTGCAGTAAACTACACAGGTTTTAAATCCCAGCATACTTAGTTTCACAAAAATAAACCTAGATAATGAGACAGGCACTTGCGTGAACACAAGGACTGGCTGTTCCAGTACCGTCACTGAGGGTGGAAAGAAGGAACTAGGAGGATCAGGGTCAGGGTCGCATATATAGCCACAGTCACAGCGCAGAGGGGGCATTGGCTGCTGACTCTGACCTGACAGGCTAGGGCTAAAAGACTTTCCAGATTACCGTGCATTGCACCACGTAGACACTTGTAACTGAATGATGCAAGCAGTGCTCGAAGAAGAACAAATAGTTCTATTAGCAACTCACCCATCTCATTAGTAAACTACCACCAGGTGAGTGACTATATCCCAGGAAACTTCAACTTTGGAGTCGGCTCAGATCATAAGATGTGGCCTCTATTCACTCGCCACAATGGAGCAGGAAAAATAACATTGGGTAAACGCTACCAGAGCTGTGCATTACCAACATCTACTTCCAAGGAAACTGTGCTGCTCTAAAAATTCATGGAGAAACCACTGGCCTGGGTTCGAGCCAGTGGCGACACTAGTGCTGGGCACAGGGGGCACTGGGACTAGGGGCTCGTGTCCCCAAGTTCCCTGGTCCCAACCCTGGCCAGGGCTGTGGGGAATGGCCACTGCAGTGGTGGCAGCTGGATCTGACCCTGGCCAGGGACACAGAGCTGGGCTGCTGATTTGACCCTGACCCCAGCTGGGGCCACAGGGCCCGGACTGGGCCCAGGAGGCAGGGCCAACATGTAGGGGGATGGGCCCCAAGAGATTTTTGGGGCCAGTGACAGCCCCAGTTCTGGCACCAACTGTTAGAAGAAAAGAAAGATCAGGTCCGCCCAGGAGTGATTGAGTCTTTAATAAAACCTGATTGTTCCCTTTATAGGTTTAGCCTAGTGGGAAGTAGTCTCATTCCCACCTGGGCCATATACGTAAGCCCAGAATACAGAGTTCATAAGACCTGTATAACTTCCTGATACTCTAAATACAATATGCGTAATGCAACAGGTGCATGCATAATACAAACAGGTTCCATCATGCCTAAATCATTACATGGTTTCACTAGGTAGGTTACATTATTAGATCATACTTAATATACAGCATGCAATTAGCCTGCTCATATTTGTTGTTTATGAAGCATTTGGACACAGTCCTGACCAACCGAATGTTCAAAGCTATTTTGGTCTCTCTTTTACCTGGCTGCCCCACCGCCTCAGCCTGTTTAACGGCTTTCTAACATGGTCATCACAGTAGATTGTTACCACACAGCTGTAAATGGTTTCCATTCACCTTTCCTTTGCTAGCTGTATGTTGGTGCTTTCCAGGCAAGTTGTTTACACTGTAGTGCCACAGCTTCTATAAACAGGTATAATTTCTAAGAAATCCATTGGCTAGCTACTCAGTTAATACAAAACATAAATCCCCTACAACTGTCACCCACAGAAATAACCTACAAAATATTCTTCATACAATCTGCATTGTGAAAATGATGAGTGGCACAGACTATCTACTTGCAAGCTGAAAAATAAGACTTTCACTACAGAAACCCCATCATGCCAAACAAAACTGTTGTCCGCACATTAAAATTAGACACCAACAAAGGTGCCTTCAACTCACTATGAATCTCAGGGACAATATGTCATTGACTGCACCTCTCCTGCATGGTGGTGCAGCATGGAATACACAGAGAACATCCATATAGCCCTTCATAAAAAGGCTGTACAAGATAAAGAGACTTTTTGGTGGCATACTCTAAAGTGATGCTTCCAGTTACTCTAGCAAAATAGGCAGTACACTTCTATTCCAATATGAGCTCCTCTCTCCATATTGCAAGGAATAGGAATGTGTACTCAGTCATACTGGCTTGATCGCTGTGGGAAGATACAAACATCCTTTAAGAATGGACTTCTAATATGATGAAATCAATAAAGCAATAGGTCCTTCAGCCAAGATGACTATCCTACTCAAACTTCTGAATGGAGACAACATCACTGACAGAAGAAACAAATGCAACACTGAATAGACCACCACAAACTCCGGTCATATGAAGCCGTTATTTCTGAAGCAGCACTAAATGGAATCCCCAGCCTCCACGCTATTAACTTGTTACAGAATCAACAGTAAACCATCTTGAAAAGGCCATTTCCTTCTCAGCATGAGGAAAGGCTACAGGAAAAAGACAGAACTCCAGGTAAGTACTTGTACAAGGAGGACAGGTTCTGCTTAAATATCTGCAATATTTGTTTGCCTGGATGGAAGGAGTGTACCACAAGCCATAAAGAAGGAACAAAGTATTAAAAAAAAAACCACACACCACCACAACACAGGCAATAGGAGTGAGTGTGACAGTACAGAGGAATCTCCCTCCTTAGGGTTATTTAAAAGGCATTTACACAGTTGTACAGAAGTTTTGCTATTTGAGATGACAAGCTTAATGTTCACATATGGAAGGTAGACACCACATTCAACCACCTGCCCAAGTGCATGAGAGATAATAGATGCTGGGAAGATGCAGCTAGCAAGAGCCCACACTGAGGGGCTGCGTTGCACCAGAACATTAAAGAGGCCGAAGAAAGACGGCTGAGACAAAGGAAAGTAAAGAGAGCAAAGAGGAAATTGCAGCCTTAATAGTACACCAGTTTCATCCTCTGATCCTGTGCATTATCTGTGGCAAGAAGTGTACCTCAAGAATTGAGCTTTTTAGCCTCTTGTGATACTAAGCATAACACACAGTAACTGATCTGCACCGGTGCTTGCATCATCTTTCAAGAAAGATGGTTCCCAAAAAATATGGGTGCTTTCCCATATTGCTGCAACCATTGCCCCATAAAGTCCACATTTATTTATTTGGCACAGCATATTCAGAACCATAGAATACAGAGAGTAAAGACTGGGGGCTTGTCCATGCTATAAAATTAAGTCAACTTAACATAGGTCAACCAATCTGTTGCTGGTGTCCATACTACTCTCCTCCTGTCAGTGGTGCATGTCCTCCCCAGAAGCACCTTCAGCTGAAGTGCAGTATTGGGAGATACTGGAAGCTGAGTGAGGGGCACAGCTGAAACCCCTCACTTGCCTGGAAGTGACAGTCCAAAGTATCAGCCCCACACAGGCTCAATATCACAGCATGGCACCTCCCAGCAGTAAAATTGACAGTTTCAGGCTGAATGGGGTCAGTACAGCACAGTGGGGCCCACTGCAGGGGCCATTCTGAAAATTAAACTTGCATGGGACACTCATAGTTTGGCTGTCACCCTGACATACAGGCTCCAGCTGGGCACCTGGCTCAGAGCTGGAAACCAGGAGGCAGCTGGAAGCCCTGCCTGGCACTTAAATTCACAGCACTGAGCTTACCTGCACTGAATCTGATCTTATCATCAGCTTCACAGCTGAGCCTCACACTGCTGCTCTAAGCCCTGAAACTGACAGGCAGATACAAATCATGCAGAATCCACAGGGCCACTCTTCTGCTCTAACACAACTAACTGGCATTAGCCTTATGCTCTTCTGTGGGTGAAATCACCACGCCACCGTAGCAAGCCATTTACCTCACCAGAAGCAGCATCCTAATACCAATAAACACTGCCCTAATTAGGTCCTCGCTAGCTGACTTACCTCAGCCTTACCCTTATGTAGGCTACTGCTAAGTCATCCTCTTCACCACAAAAGACTTAAAACAGATGCAAGGCCATCACTCACAGAACATAAACAGAGAACCAGAAAACTTCCAATCTCAAAATAGAGCATTTCTCAATCTCTCTCCCTCTACTGATTATTAAAAGCGTGGAAGACATGTTTTGAGAGGGAATTTGTATGAATAAGTGGTCATCTGGTGTGTTGTCAGAGAGGAGCTGCTCCAGGCAGAATACAGGAAAAGTGTGTGCCTTTAAAAAACACAAAAACAATACCAAAGGAGAAGTCAGATGAAAGGCAGGAGAGGGGTCCTGGACCAAGGGAGGAACAGGACAACAGGAAACATGACAGCAGACATGAGAAGGCACAGGGAGATAAGAACCTTGAGGAACATACAAGGAGTCCTGTGGCACTTAAAGACTTACAAATGTATTTGTTGCCACAAGACTCCTTTGTTTGTTTTACTCAACTAGACTAACAGGGGTGCCCCTTTTGCACTTGAAGAATGTGTTTGTTTGAATCTGACCTGTACAGATAGTCACGCCAGCCGTAAGATAGAGGGAGGAGGTGTCCTGCTGCTGTGACCTGCACAGTGAGAGTGGAGGGGAAGCTCTAGCAGTCAGGTGACTCACCTGACAGCATGCAGGAGCTGGGCACAGAGTCAGCAGGACTAAGCAAGACGAATGAGACTTCTGGCCAGAGCCGGAGCATGGTGTTTTGCCACCTGGGACGCATTCTGATCAGAATGCACCCCTTCCCATTCGTGATGCTCAGAGCTGGCACTGCAAAACTGCCCCTTTAATAGGGAGGCTCTACAGAGCCGCTTCAGGCTGCCCGCAGCTGTGCCCCATCGGCCCCGCCATAGTTATGGCCACTGTTCCCTCTTATTTTTCAAAGACTGTGTGCACAAAAAATTTCTTTTGTGCAAATTTTTGGAACCATTGTCCAAATTAGTTCGTACTCCAGTGAGTATGGTCAAACTTGTGAGTGCAATGAAATAAGTGTGTATGATGCAAATAATGTCTAAATTTTATTTTGATACAATTATGGGAATGATTTTATAAATTACAAAACCTTATTTGAAACAAACATACTACTTGAAACTGCCTTTTTAAAGTTGCATACAAATATTAGCACTGTTGAATTTTTCTGTGTGCGCTTTACTTTGTTGTGTGCACAGGTTTCACAACCTGTGTGAGTGCACATACACACACACACACACACACACAGCTTAGAGGGAACACAGGTTATGGCTCTGCTTTTGGCCTAGGCTGCAGTGAAAGGGCAGTGTGGAGGTGGAGCCTGGGCTACTAAAGCCTGGAAAGGAGAAGAGGGAAGTACAAAAAGGACGCCATTGGAGGATGCATGGAGAAAACATAGTATTAACGTAACAGTTGTCTGTCTTTTGCAGACGCTGAAACCAATGTTCCCTCTAACTACTCGTAGACTGTGTGCGCAAACAACTTTTTGAGTGCCAATATCAGCACTATTGAATTTTTTGGTGCACACACTTTATTTTGTTGCGAGTCAGGGTTCATGACCCATGTGCGCATGCTCATGTGCACAGCTTAGAAGGAACAGCAGCTGAAACGCTTTCCCCGCAAACAAGGTATTCCAGGGCATTCCAGCATCCCTCCACCCCCCGAAGTAAACAGCCAGATGCAATCCCGGCTTTTAAAACACCTGCCAGGCGGACGACACGAAGCTAACAAGGAGGACCCGTCCTCCCTCCATCGTCAGTTCACCCCTCTTGGAAGCATCTGACAAAGTGAGATTTTCTCCCACGAAAGCTCATGCGAAAAATAAATCGGTTAGCCTGAAAGTGCCACAAGGCTTCTTGTTTTGTTGCTTTTTTTTTTTTTTGCTGGACTTGACTAACCCGGCTGTCCCTTTGGAAACTGGCTCCTTTTGCCGGACCTCTAGTCCCCCTGGGTGCAGCCCCAGCGCCACCTACCCGCTCCCGGTCGTCGTCCAGGAGCAGCCCCTTCTCCCAGCACTTGGCGGTGACCTGCACGGTCCTCATGTTGTCCACCACGGTGGCGCACAGCAGCTGCACCAGGTACGCGCACGAGTCGGCGGCGGCCTCCTCGGCGGGCGAGGGCAGCTCGCTCAGGCCGGGGTTGATGTAGGCGGCGGCCGCCTGGCTGCCCCCCAGCCGCAGCGCCGTGACAAACTCCTGCACCCAGCCCTGCTGCCGGGGGCCCCGCGCCACCGCGTCCAGCAGCTCCGCGGCCGCCCGCACCTCGCTCTGCTGCGCGGCCAGCGCCCGGATCCGCTCCGCCTCCTGCGGCCCCAGCATGGGCAGGCGGTCCAGCACCGGCGCCACCTGGATCAAGCGGCTCAGCCGCGGCCTGAAGCAGGAGAGCAGGTAGAGGAACTGCTCCTCCAGCGACATGGCTGCGGATCTGCTACCTACGCGCGCAGCGGGCTTTTAAACCTCCCCGGCGCGCCGCTTTCGGTTTCGATTCCGATTCCGATTCCGATTCCTGCAGCTCCGGCTCAGTTTCCAAACGTGGAGGGAGGCGGCTTCCTCCAGCTAGTAAAAAAAACAAGAAGCAGTTGTGTGGCACTTTAAGACTAACAGGTTTATTTTTTGCATCAGCTTTCGTGGGAGAAGATCCCACTTCCTCAGGGCTGGGGCTGTCCAGGGTGGGGTCAGGCAGAAGTAGGGCCAAAAATTTCAATAAAAGGCCGCCCCCGCTGACACATATTAGGGGTAGGAGTCCTGTGGCACTTCAAGAGTCACAGATTTCTTTTTCGCATGAGCTTGGGTGGGAGAAAATCCCACTTCGTCAGATGCTTCGAAGATGGGTGAATTTACAGAATGGAATGAAGAGAAATGCAATAAAACATAGGCTCAAGTCATACGGGAACAGCAAAGCAGAGCGGTTGTTAGCTTCAAACCCTGGGAAGCCTGAAGTCAAATTTCTTTCTGTAATGGGAAAGCCTGGAGAGGAGGGCAGGGAAGTAGGAAAAGGAGGACATTGGAGGACAGGTGGAGAAAATGGAATAGGATTCTGGTTTTAGGCGGCCCTGGAACGCTTCCCCCTAAAAATAGGGTGTTCCAGGCATTCCAGCGTACTTGAACGCCTGTAAGTAAAGAGCCAGATAAAATCATGTATTTTTAAAATGCCTGCCAGATGGAGGATGTGAAGGGAAAAAGGAGGACATGTCTTCCTTTTGCTTAGGGTTAGCAGATGTCAGGCAAAGGAGGACACGTCCTCCTTTTTACTTTCACGTCCTCCACCCGGCAGGTGTTTTAAAAATACATAATTGTGTCTGGCTTTTTACTAACAAGGGTTAATGCAGGGGTCTCAAACTTAAATCACTATGAGGGTTACATCAGGACTAGTATGGTAGCCACACCACTGAAACCTTTTCATACAATGATATTGCAAATATCAGTAACAATAGTGTTGTTGCAGGCCACAGGAAATAGCTTTGGGGCTAAGTGTGGCCCTCAGACTGCGTGTTTGAGACCCCTGGGTTAAAGTGTGCTGGAACACCCCGAACACCTTATTTTTAGGGGGAGGCATTCCAGGGCTCACTAAAAGCTGAAGAATATTACATTATTCCTACATTTTCTCCAGGTGTCCTCAAATGTCCTCCTTTTCCTACTTCCCTGTCCTCCTTTCCATGCTGATATCTGGTAACCCTAGCTTCACCACAGCTGCTCTTCTCAGCCCTCCCCGAGTTTTCCCGTCTTTCAAATAGTGCATGTGTGGCAAACAGCCGGGGCACTTTGTTTCTGTGTCGATGGCCACGCTCTCAGAAACTGCACCAACATTTGGCAGATGCTGGCCAAATCCAGTTGGCTGGATCCAACCTTTTGTGAGGCAGTTGTGGAGGAGCACACACCTGGCCTCTGCACAAGGCCTGGGGGCGGAGCCATCTCTTGCCAGCAAATAGGAAGGAATGGGAGTGGAAGAGGAACTGTGGGTTACCTTTGTAACAGTCCTTCTTAGAGATGGGCTGTTTGCATACATTCAGTTGTAGGTGTTGACATGCTGCAGCACATGACTGGTCGGAAGCTTTTTGCCCTAGCCTGTCAGAGCACAGTCGGTGGCCAACTCCCCCTCTGGATGCTCCCACGGCTATATATATGGCCCCGACCCTGATCCTCCTCAGTCCCTTTTTTTTCCACTAACTCTGAGTAGCAGGGACAGAGGGAGGGACCTGAATGTATGCGAGCAGCCCATCTTGAAGAAGGACAGTTACACAGGTAATCCACCGTTCTTCGAGCGCTGCTTGCATCATTCAGTTGTAGGTGACTATTAGCCATACCTTGGATGGTGGGTAGAGTTTAATTTTTCCTGCCGTCAGCATGGCTACACTCCAAGTGGCATCCCTAAATCATGGTTGGGTGATAGAGCAGTGGGTTGTTAAGTCTACACTGACGAACATGCTACTGACCTGCAGATCCTTGTGGAAGAAGACCTGCATGGGGGATTCTGAAGAGGTTATCTGCCACTTTATCAGGAGAGCTTGAGGCTCTGGTAGGAGGGCAACCTTGACCTGTTATGGATGCCCTTATTATTCATCATTAGCTGATCCAGCAAAGGAAATCGTTGTCACCAGCAAGGTTTGACTATTCTGCAATGTGGCAAATGGTTGCAGCATTCCGAAAAGTGGGGCACATGGCATCTCCACCATCAGTGGTCTGGGTTTAGTCACCTCTACATGTGAAACACTGGTCTGATTCTCTGTGTCCAGAATTCTGGTAGACACACCAGGGGGATGGGTGTCCTGCTCCAGTGGGGAAGGACATGTGGGTAAGACATCCATGGAAAGAGGGAGCTGGCTCCGAACAGAGGGGCCCATTCTCCTGTCCTATAGGTATCTGAAGTGGGGAATCCCTGATTTGAGACCCATCTGTCTAGGTAAGGCCTGACCAGAAGGACCTTCAGACATCTGAAGGGACCCCAGTGGTAATGGCTACCTGGAGAAGAAAGCAGTGCGGGGGGGGGGGGGGCTTCCAGGAGGGCCCCACCAAGTGAAAATACTTCCTACTAACCATTGCAACAGGGGTGAAGGTCCCCCTGAAACAACGCCCATTCGGAGTTCCAGAAAAGAACTCTTCGAGCCCCTTATGGAAAGAAAGAAGGGGGTTGGACTAGGAGGATGGGGTGAGAAGGAAGACTGGACGAAAGGCAGAGGGGCAGTTGAAAAGATCCCATTTACTCTGTCCCCTATGGGCGCAAGCAAGGGTGGGTATATGTTGAATAGGGAGATAGAAGGATCCCCTGTTCTAGCAGTTATTAATGCAATTTGGGTAGCTAGTTTTGGGTTTTCCTTCCCTCTTCTTCTCTTTCCTTGGAAAGGGAACAAAGGAGAAAAGGGCTACCTTTACAGCCATTGTTCCCAGGGAGGCAGCGTTGTTATCAGTATGTGCCCACTTACCTCGGCCGAGGAGTGCTCAGTAGGCACGTAGCTCCTATATGACCAATTATTGATCCCCTGTCCCGACCTATAGATAGTAAGGCAGCAAGCATCTCTTGAGACAGGCAAGCCGTCTTGCGTCAGAGGTGGTGGATTAGAGCTTGGTGGGGGGGTTGCAGTGTCAGTTGTTAGCTACTTGAGGCAGTCTGGGATCAACAGTATGGTGCCCACCTTTGCCTCTTTAATTACCAAGGAATTCCTAGGGTTGGGGGGGGGGGTCTTTGGGGAAGGTACATGTCCCTTCCACAGCAAGAAGGTGATCTCTGTTGACGAACCCCACTGTGTGTTCCGCTAGTAGGTCAGAAAATGGGGTAATCCTGGATTGGAAATTATGCATGGAGACCCCGAGACATAGTGGTCCTCTTGTTAGGGTGTTCGGGTGTAAGACACCGTTCCCCTGTGTCCCTTGTGGGGAATGAAGCAAGGAGTGTTGGTGGGGGTCCTGTTGCGGGTTGTGCTACCAACAGTAGACTATGCGCATCTGGGTTGGTAGAGAGGCCTTGAACCAATTCCTGAAGGCTGAGGATGAACCTGCCAGGGAAAAAAGAGAGGTGGGTACCCCTAGGGCAGACTGTGTGGGACATAACCTCTCCCGCTCAACCAAAGCTTGGGCAGAATTCACCTTCCTGCCTAAAATGGGGGGGGGGGCGGAGGGACTCCACCACCCACATTAGTGAGCTTCGTACCATGCAAAAGGTAGGTCTTGCTGCTTGGTTTAGGAATCCCCCAAGGAGGGGATAGTTCAACTCCTAGTCAGGGCACAAGGCAGGGTTGTTCGTGGCCCTGAAGACTCTAAGGCAACCTTTCTCTTATGGGGCCAGAGTATTTGTTGGGCTTCCCATTAGCGAACTGGGGCCCTGGTCAGGAGCAGATAGACAGGGATAAGACAGCAGCCAGCTGGGCTGTCAAGAAGAGAAGGGGGAAATACCCCTCCTGCCTGATTGTCAGATCGGCAGGAATCAACAGGTCCTGTAGGGCAGGGGCTACTAGTGAGGTTTGCCCTATGAAGTGGCGAGCCATTAGTTGACTGTATCGCTTATGGGGGGAAAGAATGGTCACTCCTGGCAAAAGAGGTAAAAGAAGTCACTCCCCCTTGTGGATGTCAGTAGGGCTCTGTAAAACCTTCAAGAAGTTCATGGGAGGCCAGAAAGGTGAGGTAAACAAGGGGTGGCTGCATCCTCATATGGCTTTGTGTATGCCAGGGCCGTCGCTGGTGCCTGGCAAACGGGGCCTGTGTCCCAGGTCCTGGGGAGAACCCTGCCTCTCCTGGTCTCCAGCTGGATCAGGCCAGAGATCTGGGGCCCAGCCACCCGTGGCCACGGCTGCCGCTCCTGGGCCTGTCCCTGGCCAAGGATCTGGGGCCCAGCTGCCTGCAGCAGTGGCGACTGCTTCCTGCCCCTTCAGAGGTCGGGCAACCCTGCGGCCACGGCTGCCGCTCCCCGCCCTGTCCCCGGTGGGGGGCAGGGCTTGCGGGCAGGGCCTGGGCCCATGTCCTGGGTCATTCCCCGGGGCAGCGACACCCTGGTGTCCGCCAGCACAACTGCCCTGTGGTCCTTCCCCATGGGGCCGAGGCTAGAGGGGAGCAGTAATCCTCCCCTTGATCACTTCATAAGTGCGAGGGGTGAAGGCAGCTGCTTTCTTACCCACCCTGCCGATGTTCCCTGTAAGCTGCGCAGGTGCGCAGCCCACGGCAGCTCCCCAGCGCAGGGAAGAGTCCCGGCTCAGAGCTCCTCTGCAGCTGAGAGTTATTAAAACTCCCGCTCAGAGAAGCTCTAACAGAGCATGCCCAGAATGTCTGAGCATGTTCTGTTAGTGCTTCTCTGGCCCCAGGAGCTGTGGCTGGGCCATGCTGCTCCAGCGGCACAGTAAGATTGCAGAAAGGGGTTGGGCAGGCTAGGGGATTACCAGGGGAGTGGGCTAAGGTGGGAGGAGGGGATTGGGCTGGCTGGTGAGGGGGCTTACTGGGAAAGAAGGGGGGCTGGCGCAGGATTCGGCCCGTTGGGGACTGGCAGGATCGGGCCTGCGGGGGGGTCCGGCAGGATCAGGCCTGTGGGGGGGGCGCCATGCAGCGAGCAACATGAGTTGCTCAGCTGCCTCAGGCTCTTAGAGGGAACATTGCATAGGAAGGTCATCTGATGGCCACATGCTCACTTGGAACCAACGCCATAGAGTGGTATTGCTGACCCAACCACAGGCTCTAAGGTGGTTTGGGGTTGGGGGGCTACCGTTGTCCTGTTTCCCCTTCCCCTTTGCACCCTGGTTGGTTTCCTTAATTCAAACTAACAGAATCATAACGTGCTGTTTCGCCACCTGGGGCACATTCTGATTGGAATGCGCCCCTTGCTATTAGCAGTGCTTGGGGCCGGCACCATAAAACACGCCTTTTAAATGGCCAGCTCCGCTCCAACGCACCCGGGGCAAAGCCCCATTGGCCCCACTGTAGTTATGGCCCTGTGAACTAATGAAAGCCTAGTATAGAAACGTACTAAGTTAGTTCGAATTAAGCCTCCTTAATTCGAACTAACTTGCAAGTGTAGAAGTACCTTCTGACTGTTAGAAACAGATTAGACACAACGAGAAGGATCACTCAATAATAGACCCATTCTGTTAATTCCCTCTGGCTTATCTGGTGGTGGCTACAGTCAGAAGACAGGATACTGGGCTAGATGGATCATTGATCTGACCCAGTCTGGCTATTCTTATGTTCTTAAGTAGTGCAGTGAGTAGATGTGTACATAGGAACTGTCTTTTCTATTGATAGTCCTCTGTTTATTTTCTCTTTCAACACTGTTTTCTGTTTCCCTGTTCACATCCATTCTGGGTTTTGGTTTCATTTCACTCTTTGCTGTTTGGTTTCATTGTTGTCTCTTCCAATTTCCTTGTAATTTCTATTTTGTTCTAGGTTCCTTTATAAGCTTCTAAATTCTCTATGATTTCATATTCATGCCTCTCAGTATTTTCCGTGATACTATTTTGCAGCAGATTACCATCATTACTTGCTGCACTTGCCTTCCTCAAGTTTTTACATTTCCTGATTTTGACTGTCATTTCCCTTCACAATTTGAACAGAGCTCTCCATCCTAAAGATCTCCCTTGCTAAGTAACATCTTCACTCACCCTTACTTTTTCTGAGCATCTTAGTTGCCATGACACCTCTAATTAGGACAGCACAAAGTCATCATTTCTTAAACAGGGTTATGATGAAATAGACCTTAGGAATGGGGCCCAGCTTCTTAAAGATATTTAAATATGTGCAGATTCAGAAAAGTACCTAAGTAAGTCACCTTGTAAGATCTTCAAAAGTACAAAAAAAAAGAAGACAAAAATCCTTTCCTTTAAGTATGAGGGTGAATTTCTGTCAAAATAACTAAAACATGCTGACGCTAAGACATCCATTCCATGTATATGGGGCTTTATAGAAGTATCATAACTGCCACACCCGACAGCAAAGATATAGGTCAGAACTATGATTTCTTTTTTTATTATATCCCTGTTTTTCTTGGGTTAAGATTCATTGTTATAATTTGTAAATTAGGCTAAAATGAGATATAAGCATGATAGCCCGTCTCTGCAACTCTAGAAAGACTGATACTTCATAATGGGGGCCTAGACTCACAAAAGGACCTGGGCACTGTGACACGCAGCATTACATCATCAACTTTTAGATGCCTTGAAGAAAAAGGCACTGGAATTCAGTTCAGCATCTAGGCTCTCTATATGGGAGAAATAAGCACCTAAGAATGGGATTCACTAAAACCAGTATGTTGAGTGGGCAGCCATGTAAGCTAGCCAAAGGGAGATACTGATGAGAGTGGTGTGTCCAAAGTCCCATTCCTCACACACAACTGGGTATCCAAATCTACATTGGATGGAAGAAGGTTGCCAACCTTACTTTTTAGTTTTTACTGACATGAAGATCATTTTTTTTTTTATTGACAGGGTAAACACTTTATTGATGTCACCAAAAATACCATAAACAATATAATAATGTCACACTTAATGAAGACATTACCCTCCACTGGAGAAGGTACTACTACCCGAGGTGGCAGCTAAGTCAACAGTAGAAGCTGTCTTGTGGACAGCACTGTCTACACTAGAAGTTCAGTTGGTATAACTGCATTTCTCAGGGTGTGGAAAACCCTGGTCTACTACATCCTGGGTGAATGCTCTACCCCAGGTTAAAAATTATAAATTTATTCTAGAAGAAAGAAGTTTCACAGAAAGAGGTTTAGGAGAAAGAGGGACTATGATTGCTCTTTCTAAATGAATTGGGTGGGTAAACACTAGAGAGGGTAAAGAGCTGTTTAAGCTAAAGGATAACGTTGACACAAGAACAAATGGATATAAACTTGGACATGAACAAATTCAGCCTGGAAATTAGAAGGGTTCTAACCATTGGGGGGTAAGGTTCTGGAACAGCCTCACAATCAGAGTTGTGTGGCCAACTAGTTTCAAGTGACAGCTGAACAAATTTTACAGTAACCAACCAATGCTGTCTTCTTCATTTGTCCTCGACAGTCCCCCTTGGACACAAGACATCAAGGCTCTGTTTTCATGGGCATTAAGGGTCCCAATAATAGTCACCCTACATTTTCTGCAGCTTTACTTTGCCCATGATTTCTTGTAATTTGTTTTATTCATCTCCTCGCATAGTACACTATGAGATGTTAAGGAAAAGCCCAAAGGTCCCTCTCCATGCAGGGTTGTATTAAGTGGCCTTGGGGCCCTGAACTGGCCCGCCAGTGGCAGGGATCCTCCTGCCTGGGGCTGCTGTCCTTCAGCATGGTGGCTTGTGGGCAAGCCATCGCTGCAGAGGTGGCTCTGTCCCGGCCTAGCTCTGGCCAGTCTGCCGCGGAAGCAGGGGATCGAGAAGCCTCATGGGCCGTGTTTGCAGTGCTGGAGAAGGCAGGGTAACGTGGTGCTGAGGGGAGGCCTCAGAGGTATTGGGGCCTTCTTGTATGGGTGGCTCTGCTGCCAGGGAACTTGGCACCGAGACTGGTGACAGAGTTTGGTTTCTGCTTTCGGGGCGACCAGGCTCCTGAAGCGAAGGCTGGTTTACCCCTTTTCTTGGGGGGCACCACGTTGGGAGGCGCTGGCAGGAGGAGTGCCTTCGCTACCTCAAAGGCCTCCAGAGTGGTAATGATTGGCACCAGCTCCTGCCGGTCCCGAGTTGACCCCCGGGTGGGGGCATAGAGCGGTGCCGATGCTTTGGTACTGACACCGGTACAGAACTCGTTTTCTTTTGCTCTCGAGGAGAGCGACGCTGGGAAGGCTCCAGTGCCGAGCCAGCACGCAGTGCTGAGGGAAGCCCTGAAGCTTCAGGGATAGGCTGCCGCACTTGCTCTGAGGCCAACGCACAGCACCTTTGCTCTCTGTCCATGGTCTGTGGTTTGAAGGACTGACAGAGCAGTAAGTGACCAGATGGGCTTCACCCAGGCACTGGAGGCACTTCTCGTGGGGGTCGTCCTGTGGGAAGGCCTTGCTGCAGGCAGCGCAAGGTTTAAACCTGGCATGGCAGGCAGCGAGTAGGAGTGATGTTCCTGCTCCGAGGCTGTGTGCTTGCTGAGAGTAGCAGTTTTCGATGGAACAACGTCCACCAAGAGGTTCTCCCAGTCAAGTGAGTAGCTCATAAAAGAAGCAAAGACAGGCCTGCTTACATGATCGCAAGGAGCGGGCTGTTCTGATATTGTAGCTGAGGGCGGAAAATGGAACCAAGGAGGGACGGGGCAGCAGCCACATACATAGCCATGGGGTGGTCAGGCGGCGGTGGCCACTAGCCCTGTTTTGACTGGCTAGGGTAAAAATTTTTCTGACCACTCGTGTGCTGTGGCATGGACATTCCTATTACTTGAATGTATCTGAGCAGCACTCGAAGAAGAACTAAAAGGTCACATTCCTCAGTGACTTGGAAAGCTTGTCTGTTATCATTAGGTTAAAGTGAGGCCTGCTTTCACAGATGAGAAGTTTCAAGCTGTCACCTAGATTGCTACAGACCAAGGGGGCCTCAGCTGGGTATAGGTGGGAAAGCCACAGGCTGGGGGAGTTCTGATGGTGATTTGCAGGTCAAGTCCATGAATAGCCCAGTCAGTTTTAATTGTTTTTGAAACATTTCCATATTAAAGTAAAAAAAAAATCCCACATTACAGCAGGGCCCTCTAAGTACAAAGTGACAAAGGGGTGGTAGCTGTGTTAGTTTAGTTCTGTGGTTTTCCAGAGGTGTGCTGTGGGAACTGTCCAAGAGTGTCATGAAATTTTGTCCAAAGGTAATGAAAATCCATGTAAAATAAATATTATTTCACCTTAAACAATATTCTAGCCAACGCAAATTACAACTCATACAACTCATGAAAATTAATCATCAAATTAAAAGCAAGATATTGGTCTTTCGATTCTAAAACATGAACATTCTAAACACAGGTGGTCAAAGAGCAAAACTGAGATGACATTTATTTTTTTCTAGTGGATATGAAACATTAATAATTTGATCCTTTTGCTTGCTGTATGCACCATCTTGCAAACCTCTCTAATAAGACCATAACCATAATAAATTTAAGTAAATGTGATGTTTATGAGCAGTGGCGTTGCTAGTGCTGGGCTTATGGGGCTCAAACCCTGAGTCCCAGGTCTTTTTCTAGGCCAGAGGCCCTCCTGTTTATGTGTAACCAAATCAGCTGGGAAAAAAGCGAGTGTGCCAGGGAACTGTTTATCGCATTGAAGTTTGCCCTCTTACTGAAAACCTTGGGAATCACTAGTCAAGTTCAGCAAAACAAACAGGCAGTCTAGCAGACTTTTAAAGGCTAACAAGATTATTTATCACATGAGCTCTCATGAAGGAAAAAGCCCTCTTTATCAGCGGCTTGAAGAAGTGTGGTCACATGACAAAATTAAAGAAACTGAAAAAACCAAAACTATTCTGTCTTCTCTCCTGTCTTCAGTACCCCTCATAACACTAGGAGGAACATTCCCACACAGACCTTTGGTTTTGAAATGGGGGAGCCTTACAAGCCCATTTTGATGCCCATCAGCGCCTGAGGTAAGACACAAGGAGTCCTGAGACACTTCAGACTAACAAACGTATTTATTACATGAGTCTTCGCGGGAGGGTCTGACAAAGTGGGATTTTCTCCCATAGAAGCGCCTTTGACACATAAATGTCAGTCTTTAGAAGTGGCACCAGCTTCCCTGGTTGTTTTGCAGGACGAGACGGACAGGGCTCCCGCCCACCGCTCTCACCCGCCCTTTCAGACCCCCTGGCGCCCCTCTGCCTTCCACCCACGCGCCCCGCCCTAGCCAGCCCGCGGAGAGGGCGGGAATCCCCGCAGCCAATGGCAGGAGACCTCGGCTTCCGGACAGGAAGACGCGGAGAGCCGGCAGCCAATGGCAGAAGAGCTTGGCTCCCCGGATGGGGCGGTGAGCCGACAGCCAATGGCAGGAGAGATTGGCTCCCCGAATCGGATGGGGCGGGGAGCGCGGCAGCCAATGGCAGGAGAGCTCGGTGCCCCGGATCAGAAGGGGCGGGGCGGGACACTGAGGCGGCGGCGTTAGCGGACTTCCGGTAGCAGCGGCTGGCCGGTGTCTCCGCCATGGCGTACCCGGGTTTCGGAGCGGTGAGCGGCACGGCGGGGCGGGGCCGGAGTGGCGTTCGCGCGGCACAAGGGCGGGAGCCTCAGCCGGGCTCTCCCCGCCAGCTAGGCCGGTTCCGCGGAGTGGGGGTGGGGAGCGCACAGTGCGCAGGCGCAGGGCGGCGGGCGGGCGGGCCCGGCAAGGCAGGCGGCCGCCGCGCGAAGGCCGCAGCCCGAGGCCTGGCGACCTTCGGTTTCTCGAGCACGCTAGGGCCTTGGCAGCGCCGCGGGAGGCGGACGGGGTCACGGGGGTGAAGCTGAGGCGGGTCTGGAGATCCGCCCGCCCTTCGTGGTGCCAAACCCGGAAATGTGGCGCTTTAAAAACGAGCACAAAAAAAAAAAAAAGCCCACAAACCAGGAGTCGTGCGGCATTTAAAGACGAACAGATTTATTTTTCACATGAGCTTTGGTGGGAGAAAATCCCACTTTGTGGCACGCGTCGAAGGTGGGTGAACAATCTTGGAAGTGTCTGACGAAGTGGGATTTTCTCCCACGAAAGCTCATGTGAAAAATAAATTTGTTTTAAGCACGACTCCTGGTTTGTGGGCTTTTTGCTGAACTAGACTAACAGGGCTATTCCTTTGGAAATTTAAAAACGAGTTGGGCTCCGTGAGCCGGTTAAAGGCAGGGGGAGCAAGGAGTCATAGCACTTAAAGCAAAGGTTTCAAACTCAGATCACCACGAGGGCCGCACAAGTACCAGTAGGTTGGGCTGCACCACTGAAACCTTTTCGTACAGCCACATTGTAAATATCGGTAACAATACTGTTGCTGGAGGCTGCAGGAAATAGCTTTAGGGGCAGTATGCGATACTAGGCATGTGTTCAAGACCCCTGACTTAGACTAGCAGATTTATTTATCACATGTGCTTTCATGGGTGAAAATCTCGCTTTGTCAGATGCTTTGAAGATGTGGGAAGTTGCACAATGGGATGAAAATAAATGCAAAGAAGTGTAAGTTACTTATTTGCATCCCATTGTGCAACTTCCCCCATCTTTAAAGTATCTGACAAAGCGAGATTTTCACCCATGAAAGTGCATGCGATAAATCTGCTAGTCTTTAAGTGCCACAGGACTCCTTGCTGCTTTTTTTAAGCTAGACTGACACAGCTGCCCCATTGGAACTTAAAAGGTGCAGCTGTGAGAGGAGTTTGGGGGCCTCCAGCCTTGGGTCACTCACCCTTTATGGCCAGTTTTGCATGGCATCAGTTGTGGCCCCAGGCTCAGCTGCCCAGAATGTTTTCATGGCAGGGTCCTAGTGGATAGATTGTGAGACCGATGGAGCCTGAGCTGTCCTTATAGACCTGGAGTGGCCAAACTTACGGAGCTCAAGAGCCATACAAGTTGATTATTAAACCTTCGAGAGCCGCACTGAGACACACAACCACATATTTTTACTTACTCCAAAATTACTAAGCTTAAAATTCATTGCACACTTTAGTTTTATCATAAAAATAGGAAAAATATTGATCTGCTAATGTCAGATTCTAATAATTATTTAAGATTACCATGAAACTAGGCCTATACAGTAAAAATTTAGCTGTTGCTAGATGTAGAACGTTACAGGCTTGTGGCAGGTTTTTTTTAGAATCTGGGCAGTGACTTGTCAGTGCAGCAGGTAAAAGCTCTGAGATGCTGATCTCTAAGTATTGCACCATGTTTTAAATTTCATTGTGGAATATGATGCTTCACAGCAGTGAGTTGTGCCAAAAATTGCAAGTGATCTACCTTCAGTTTTAAACTTTTCTCCTTTGTATTTTCATTTCTCAATATTCCACATCATGTTTAGAACTTGTAAAACATGATTTTATTTTAACAGCGAGTAAGCTGCATTAGGGCCTATGAGAAAATCTAAATATGCTATGGCTTCTCTGACCGTGTCACACTTCTCTCCCCCACTCCCCTGTTGCCGCTTCCCTGCTCTGTCTTACCATGCTGCTGCTTCTCTGCTCTTCTGAACATGCTGCACTTCTGCCCCCACCCCAGCCCGGCAGCTACCATGCCCCCACTTCCCTGCCAATATTTCTGCCAGTAAACTTGTTCATTAAAATACTCATGGACAGTGAAGACAAAAGGTTTGAGGACTCAGACACAATTAATTTTAAAATGAGAGTAATAATGAGGGAAAATACTGCTTTCATCTTAATCCTGTGAAGAGATGCACACAGGGACACCTTTTCAACTGTTCAGAATCGCAACAGATCAATGAGAATTTAGGGGGACATAAAATGCGAGATCAGAGCCTGTTTCAGTAAGGGCTTTGGAGTCCGTGCACAGAAGATACTATGGAAAAAATCTCATTGAGTTTATTCCGTTTGGGGTCAGGCCCTGTATAAATTCTAAATATCAATATTTAGTTTTTATAATACAAAGGAAAATCGTTATTGGTGAGAGATTTTTTTTTCAGAAAGTTTACAAGACAATTTTCTGTCCTCAGCCCTTCACAACAATCACTCTTGTCTAATGGGCTCAGATACCCATAGAGTCATTCATGAGGACTGCACTGAAATAGGAATAGATTTTGACTATACAACAAAAAAAGAATTAATACATATTGAATGCTATTTAATCAGTAGAAGTATAGTGCTGCTTTTGAACTTTGCAGTGAATGTAAATCATCTTGGTAATTGACTTAGTTATATTAATTAAAATGTTCTTATAAATGTGCCAGCAGTTCTTTCTGCAAACAGATGACATACTGATATCTCAGGCACGCTTGTTCAATGGACTTAAGGAATTGTTTTTCTAAAGCCAGTTTTCTGTAGTGGTCCTAAGTCTAAATCATTTTGCATGCTGAAAATGAACCATGATCCATAATACGCACTTGTAACATTCTTTAAATAGAGGTGTTTTTTTAATAACCTTTTGACAGTAGTCAGTGGTTTTGGATGTAACACTTGTGTCAATTTTCAGTCATTTCTGATTATTCTTATTTAATTCTCAAAACAGAAACACAGAAATAATTTTGCATTATATTAGAATATCTGGAAATGCCAGGTGATTTTTAAAAAAGAAAATTAATTTGCAATTGCTTTTCAGGTTTAAATTGCTAATTATCACCACTTATCTGTAGTTCATTGTAGACTTGTTCCTAATCAGTTTATGTTGCCAGTTTTAAAAATATTTACCCAGAAAACAATATAAAAAAAAGTGTTTAAAAAATCATGCACTGATGCAATTAAAGACTGTATCATTATGTACACAGACAAGGAGCGTAGAAATTAATATTGTGGGGGTAAACTTGAATCTGGCAGTTACTTGCTCTGAGTACCTGTCTTTCCCTGCAGGCTCTCTCAATACAGCCCCTCCTCTCCCTTACCTTCCCAGCTCTGACCAGGCTGCTGTTTCCCTGCCTGCTCTCCCAGGGCTGCCCCTCCCCCGGCTCTGACCAGGCTGCTTCTTCCTGCAGCTCTCACAATGCTGCTCCTCCACTGCGGGCTCTTGCCCTGCCGCAGCTTCTCTGCTGTCCCCGAGGATTGCAGACTTCTCGCCCCTGGCTCCCGCCCTGCTGCCCTTCCCTCCTGCGCTCTCCCGGGAGCCGCAATTTTTCTTTAAAGAGCTGCATGCGGCTTGCGAGCCGCAGTTCGGTCACGTCTGTTATAGACAGTGGCTAACACCTCTGCTTAACATGCAGAAGGTCCTGGGTTCAATTTCCAGGGGGTTGGACTTGATGATCTCATGAGGTCCCTTCCAGCCCTATGATTTGATTTGATTTGATTTGACAGCATCTCCTTCCCCTCCTCCCCCCCAGTGGTGAGCAGGCACAGACACTTACAACATGGCCTGTGCAGATAGGAAGCCACTTGCGAGTGTTGCATGTGATCAGCGTTTTTCCCATGGGATGTGCTGTTGCTCCCGGTAACTCCACCCCCTGCAACTGCTGACCCCAGTGCCTGGCCTGCTGAGACCACATGGTGCTCTTCTCCCACTTTCTAGCCTGGTGCGGTGTCACTCCCATTCCTGAGAGAGGACATGGAGCTGCTGGAAGAGTGGGAGGTTAAGACAGGCCCCTGGGGGTAAAGCTGGTGCAGGAGCCAGCCCTGCAGCTCCTCAGGTTTGCTTTTGCAGCCCCTCTGTTGTGATGAGAGTGTGGGGCCAACATTGATTGAGTGGCAATTGACATAATGCAGGCATGTTGCAGCATCAGTCTGGGGACGGTCTACCCATAGAAGCAATCTTGGGAGTCACGTAGGGTGCCAGAAATAAGGCGGTGCCAAGGGCCTCCCTGCCATCCCCATGGTGGTGGCAAAGCTCCCCGTCTACCGCCAGATCCCAGCGGCAGCGTTGACAGTCCCCATCCATGGCTGTATCCCTGTGGTCAGATCTGGATCCCTGCCCAGGGCCAGTGCCAGCAGCATGGGTGGGTGCCAGCATCCCCCATCACCTAGGGCAGCTGGAAACCTTGTGATGACCTGCATTAGTCACTTAATTTTGCTACTGTTGTGTGTGTCACAATGGAGGGTCGGTGAAATTAAACCCAAGTAGGCAGTGGGGTAGCTAGTCCTGCTCCTCCTTGCCACTGCCAGCCCTGTGCACTATGCATAGCATGTACAGATGCAGGCACCACTCACTTCATAGCAGCACAAATTGTTTGTAGTCAACTAGTATCCAGTTCTCAATAGTAGAATTTCTTATTCTAGATAAGACATTGCTCCTGTTTGTAGCTGTGGCACAACAGCTTTGAGCTACTAAAGTGTTCACAGTCAAATTGAGCAAAATCAATACAACACTTTGGCAATCAGGATGCATACCACAGTCACTTTCAGTTCTGAAGACAATCTGTGTTTGTAGTCTCCTGACTTCAGGGGTCATGCCTCTCTTATGCTTCCTCCGGGAACCTCAATTGGGAGAGGAGCCAAAGCTGCAGGTGGGAGACCATGAGCTGAGGCCTGAGCTACAACTGGAGCTTTGTTGGGGGTTGGATCTGCAACTGCAGGGCTTGAGTTAGGGCCCAGAATGGGGCTTCCCAGGAACACGGCATGGACAGAAGACCTGACCAGGCCTGGGGCACCTGCGACTGCCGAGGAAGGGGCTGGGGCTGCAACTGGGAGGCAGAGCTGGGTGCTAGGGTGGAGATTGGGCAGAGTCGGGCTGGGTGGTGCTTCCTCTTCGCCCCCTTTGATGGCTGGTCTGGGACCTGCCATGCCCCCACATTAGGGTGTGCCCCACATTTAGGGGCTTCTGGGTACAGAGGTTTCCATGTTTTTTCTCTTGAGACTGTCCTTCAGTAGCTCCCTAACCATGAAATGAGACTCAGTGGGCTAGATTGGTTCAGGTGTACTAAAGAGCTCAGCTGTCTTCTTTCAGCTTTATTTAATTAGAAATAAGTCCATGGGTCCCAGCTCCCACTGGAGCATTTGGTCCTTCAGACCTTTTCTGCTTTGTTGAAACAATGTTGGAAAGTATTCATTTTTAAAACTGGAACAGATAGTGCCATGGTCTTGATGTTCTGAAGACCTTGGTACCCTCACTGCTTTCTTCAGATATGATACCACTGTCTGACAAAGTGGGATTTTCTCCCACGAAAGCTCATGCAATACATATATTTGTTAGTCTTAAGTTCCACAGAACTCCTTGTTTATTTTACAGAGGAAAGATTCTTTGAGGTCCTTTGGAGTTGCTTTTCAAAGAAGTATCCAGTGTTGACAGCTGCCCTGTGTAGTCTGTTTTTATTCCAGAATTTTCTGCTGAAACATCAGCGTCCAGAGTTCGTTTCATTTGCTTCTCAGAATGGCTGTGTTTGAGCTTCTGGTTTGGCAGTGGCATTTGAATCTGATCTGGTGCTGAATTATTTAGAAAAGTTTCAGATGATGAGCAAAAAGCGATTAGTATGTTAATTATATTTCCCCCCTCACTCTAATAAGTCAGTGTTTGAACAAAAAGCCTCTTCAATTTTGAAGGTAGTCCCTATGGTAGTAATAAAAAAAAAAAAAGCATTTATTAGGGGATACGATGTTCTGCTATATACAGGTAAAACCCACCAAACATGAATTTACTAATAAAAAAAACCTACCCCTTTCAGTGTCACATTCTGCTCAATCTGTCAAGTCTTTATGATTGATTTTTAAATAATGAAACAGTTTAGTACAGGAGGGAAGAATATAATGGAAATGGGAGGGATGATTAGATGGTTAGAATTTAAATATCCATTCTGGAATTAGATTAGAGTACCCAAGTTACTAATTTATGCAAAAAGTACCCTGGGATTGCTAATCCATTGTCTTTGGTTTATACTTCGTTTAACAGAGCACCATTGACAACTTTCATTACTCTTTTTATAAAACAATTTAACTTCTCTTACATAAGTTATTTGGTAGTGCAATTTATCTATTTGCAATCGTAGTAAAATATTAGTTTTAATTTTAGAACTATTCTGAAAACTCAGAATTGGAAGATGTGATCACACATGTATAACTTTTTTTTTTTTTTTTTTTTTTTTTCTAAAAAGTAGATAATACGCCAGCGTTTAGCTTTATGACCAATGAATTTGAGGTCATATGGTGGTTTGGATTAGGCTGTGCAATGGACATTTTCTTAAAAGTACATCATAAATAAGCTGACTTTGTAAATGGAAGTCTGTTATTGTGGATTGAATGAGTAAAGATACTGAAATGTTTCTCTTTTTCACAAAAGTATGGAGGTTACAGTGGTCAGATGCCAGGAGTGCAAATGACAATGGGACAGCCAATGCCAGGAGCAGTACCGAATATGCCTCATGGAGGATACTCTGGATATTCTGCATATTCTGGTACTTATTCTGCTGCTGCTGACCCCATGTGGACTTACTTCACTGCTATTGCTGGACAGGTATGGTAAAATACACAGTGTAATTAAGTATGTCTTACGAGTTGACACAGCAGAGTGATCTTTTAATGTGAAATAAAAACAGCTTGATTATTATTAATAAGAATTGTCTCATCAGGTAAAAATGGATTGAGTTTAACAATGATAACTAAACTGGTAGTTGAGTTTGATGTCCTCTATCCTGAATTAATAAACAGTGTTGTTCATGCATAGCAGAATAAAGCTTAATGTCAGCGGTGAGCCGTGAACAAGTTTTCGTCCTTTCTTCATCTGAAGAACAAAATTTACTGTTTTAAATACTTGAAATATAGATATTTTAGGAATAACAGTGATTGCCTAAAGGAAGAACCAGTTACTTTGTGTGTCCCCCATTCCTCAAAATAGTACTGCTACTGTTAATAATTAAAAGAGCCTGTTAAACTTTTGCACACTTGGTAGATTTATTAATGAAAGTCAAGTCTATCTAAACTTGTAGAAGCATTCCATATTTATGTTTTTACTGCGTCTTGTGAAGGTGATGGTCTCCTTCAATCTCGGTCTCCCCCCAAGCTACTTTTATAGTATTGTACCACAGTTTTGTGTGCAGATAGCAAAAGTAAACACCAAATCCTATTCAGATGGTATCTGAAACCAGCCCAGGATTCTGGTTAAACTAATTTTGGTGCTTGCATACAGAACAAAGTAGAAAGGGAAAGACAATGCAAGAATATGGCTTTTCAGAGTAGCGTCCAAAGGGTCTTGGGTTTTTAAAGTTATGGCTGCCTGAATTGTCCTCAAGTGTTTCTTTTAACCTGAGGTCCTAAATCAATATTAAAGACCCTCAGTCCCATGTTACTATCCAAACAATCTCTCTCATTGACAAAAGATTGCATAGTTTCTTGTAATGAGATGGAGTTGTAGGATGGACAAATAAATCCACATATTGTGTTTTTTTAACTAGCTTATTGTGTCAGCATGTTATTGCATAGCTTTGAAGAGCTATATAATATAAAACTTTAACACTGAGAATAACATACATGATGACCATATAGCATGGAAATGAAAACAGATACCATATTGCAATCTTTTTATTTTTCTATGATGGAAGCGGCAGCAACAGGATAACATAGAATCACATGATGTAAAGAATAAGAACCAAGAATTTCTATAGTGTGATCTGGAAATAGTGTTGGGGAGGCTGACAAGGATTCACTGAGGGCATGTGCATGGCCCACAGGTTACTGTTCTCTAGGTGGTTTGGGATTTGTGTTGACAACATGCACATTCCTGAGAGCGTGGATCTGCAGACGCAGTATATTTTGAAGATCTCCAGCTCCAGGTGAGTAATCTTCTCTTCTAGATTACAGAGGCTACATTTTTTTTGCTTTGGGCATTTTAAGTCACACAGCCATTACAGATTGAGGCTGTGGACCTCAACTTGTCTGTTGACGTCTGTTTTGAGATGGTGTTGTGCTGCCTGGACTCTGCTTGCCTAACCAGCTTTTGTCCTTTATTTCTCTTTCGGTGCAGGACGCTACTTTTTCTGTTTTGCAATTAGTCATAGTCTGCCTTTGGCCCTGCTAACCTTGTGGAAGCAGAAGCAGATGAATACACTAAATAAAATAGCATCACAGTGTATAGAGCAGCATAGACGTTCTTAATGCAATCCTGAATATAGTGTCCAAATTGTATTAAAAGTGCTGGACAGTTGAATGTGGTCCATGAGCAGTCCTTGTTCTCCATTGGTTTTGTTCCTTCTCAGAAATGCTTGAGACATAGTGACAATTTCTAGCAGGATGAAACTTACCTGGAAGGTATTAGCAAAGGCAATATTAATACTTTATAATTAAATGGCTTTAACTGTGATGCTCATGACTTTTGAAAAAGTATTCAGTCTCCGTGATTACAGGCCAGAAGAGATGCATGTTTTCCTCTTGACTTGCAAGCTGTCTGGCTTGTTAGGTCATATCACGTAAATTGGTACTGATAGGACCAGTAAATTAAAACTCACTTTGTGTCTGCTCCCCAGATTAATGTTAAGATTAATGTGATTCAGTGTGCTATACATAAGGGAAAAAGGTTATCAAAACATGTTGGATATAATACTAGAAAGTATTATCCTTAGTGCCATGAAGTGATTATTTCTGGTTCTTCAGGGTTTTAGAACTAGTAGACCTTGTCATCACACCTGGATATTATCCCTAGATTGGAAGAGGAAAACAAGCTTGAGTGTTTTTTCAACTTTCAGGTTTTTGTTTTTTTGTTTTTTTTTACTTTGAATGAACTAGCCATTGAACTGGACTGGTTAAATAAACTGAAATTAAGAACATATTTTTTTTGGAGATTACTGGTGTCAGACTGATTTAGCACTTCAACAGACTAGTTCCAGTTGCTAAGAGAGTGTCTTCCATCAGTTTAGTGGTTTCTGATTGTCTTTTTAAAACTTCAGTAACAAAGATGGACTGGATAGTATTTAATGTATTGTAAGTGTTTGTAATATAATTATTGTAATAGTTTCCCTGTATATTTGGGTCTTAATACAGGCTGTCAAATTCAGATTTAATTCTAAATATATATTTTTAAAAAGTATTTAAATACAGAATCTGAATTAAAAAAAAAAAACCTTCTTAACCACTCTGTGGCTATGTCTACACTTGCAAAGTTAATTTGAAATAGTTATTTCAAATTAACTGCTTTGACTTTAAATTGAAGTTATTAATTTGAATTAGAGAGTCTTCACTAGACTCCTAATTTGAACCATGTGGAAGCAGGAAAGTCAGTAGGTTAGTTATGTCAAATTAAGTCTACTTCCTGGCTAACTCTGGCTTGATTTGAAATAACTTGGAAGTAACTATTACTTTGAAGTTAAAGGAGGTTTTATTGTATCAAATTAGCCTTTCCTTTTTTCAAATTAAGGAAAGGCTTAATTCAATATAATAAAACGCCAGTTTGGATGGGGAGTAAGTTACTTTGAATTAAGTCTTCTTAATTTGAACTAACTTGTAAATGTAGATGCACCCAGTAGTGCTCAAAAAGGCCAGTTCCAGTCTGCTTTCCTGGAATTATTAAGGGTTTTGCTCAGGCATATGGGGATCCATACCCATGTAGATCCAGGTGCAGAACTATGGCCTAGTATATAACTTTATAATAGCCATTATGGAGAGTTGATAGTTTTGCCATTTATGGACCTATAGGGTGTCTTCAATAGGAGCAGCAGTGATACAAGTTAGGATTCTGTCAGGTTCACACTGCTGTTCCAGGTACAGAAGACATGCAGCTGAGCCATAATTGAAGGTGAAAGCCCAAAAATGGGAGACTCTGATGAGGCATAAACAGATTAGGAGAACCACCTGCATCTGACTGCCATAGTGAGTAATTGTGGTGGGGGTGAAGGAAGAAAGTAAAAGATTAAAAAAAAAAAAAATATGGGTATGCCAATGTGCCCTTGTCTTCTCCTCTAGAGGAAAAGTGGAGAAATGGGAAGAGAGGGACTGAATATGTGCTTCTTCACTGTAGGCTTTTACTTAGTATCACTGTAATATGAATATCTGGTATGCAAAAGAAATGCACAAAACCTAAAGGGTGGGGGAGGAAAGGCAATTACTTAATTGTAGAGTGAATTGAGTGCATGTTTTTCAAGTGTCAATCCAGTTATTGATGTAGTTAATTGGATTGGCAGCTGAAAAAAAATCAGTTAACTCACCCGTGCTCCCTTAATTGTGGGTTTTGCTTTACCCTAACACACACACACGAAATTCAATAAGGCAAAATAAATCTTTGTCCAGAGTCCATATTGTTTTAAACTTTTGGTGTAGAAGATTTTTCTACCTTTGAGGAATCTTATTTCTATAAATAACTTGTACTACAGGTCACTTCTTGTTCTGTCAGCCAAACTCTTTGGTAGTATTAACTAAAGCTGCACATCATTTACGATGGAGTCTTCCAGCAAGTTTGAATGAATTCAAAGCTAGATTAAATCAAGACCTTGGTTTATATGAATAACTGTTAAGCTTACATCATGTATGCCAGAGGATACGAAGATCATGCTTGGTGAAAGACACAGTTGATGGATGAGTGTATTCCATAAATAAAAAATCCGTGAACCTGGTTGAGCTACATAAAAGCTACCTGTTTGCCTTCTGATAGCATGCTTTATTACAAAATTATGAAAAATTGCTAGCTAAGTTTGCAGGAGTCATTCCATTCCCTTTGTTTTCATATTCTCATTCTCTCAAATGTGTTTAAGATGAAGTTTTTTTGAGTTAGTATCAGCCTAATGGTGGGGGCCTCAGGTTTCATGACTTTTGGATGAGCTGGTTTTGAGTTATGGAACTCAACAGATTCAGCATGTTTCTGTCATTTGCTGTCTGCCTTTGATAACTCAGCAATAGTTTGGTTCATTCACTGTTGTCTACCAAGTAGTGAGATAGTCAGAGAAACTTTAGCTTCTGCGTGTGAACCTTCATTGTCTTTGCTGTCAAAATCGATTCTATTCCAAATTTATCTACAGGAATTTTACAGCTGTAAGTAAAGTTAGCTTACAGTTATCAAAGGTATCTTCTGCTCATTCTTCTCCACATCTCTGTTCTAAGTACAGTATGCTTTGCAGCTTGACAAACCTTGAAACATATTGGTCTCTCTTCCTTGCATGCATGTGTACTTGTGTAACAATGTAACAAAACCCCCTATTGTAAAACATGGGTAAGGGACAGTGTTACAGTTTTTGTGAGCTCTTTTGGAATCCTAACTGAACGCCTGCTGACTTCTTTAGGGTTTTTTTTTTTTTTTTTTAATTTTCAAGTATAATTCTATAGTAAACTTAGTTTTTTGTAGGGGGAATGCACATTCACTCCTGAAGTACGAGGCACATAACCACAATCTGTCATCTACCATGTAGCAAGACCAGTGGGGTGATGGAAGCTCTGGCCTTGACTCTCAAAGAACTGAGCAGGTAGAAATTCACAGAAACATGGGGATTTAATTGTTTTTGGGGGGGGAGGGCAAAGGGGGAATTGTATTTCTGACTTTCATTGTGCTGTTAATATAATAAATGAGATTCAGAAATATAATATTCACCTCACTAAAATTTAAGCCATTCAGTTCCTTCTTTTTCTTTACTCATTTTTTTGTGTGAGCTGACCCATTGAAAAATGTACTTTTTTCCATCTGAAGATAAAAGCACCATACTGTGGAGACAGCTCAGTAGAGCTGATCACTTTTGTTTAAGAGCCTGCCAGTGTTGCTCCTCAGTCAGGCAGATGGGTGGCGATGAAGAGCATGTGACTGTGTAATGTCTACAGAGTGTTACTAGCCTCTGCAGTAACACCATGATGGGTAGAATTCAGTCCTCTGTGAGCTGCAAATTGAACATCTTTCTTTTCCCACTCCCTTCAAGATGAGAGTGACATTTCTGCTCCTGCCTGAAATCCAGTGATGTAGGCAGGAGCAAAATGAGTCTTAGCAGGTTGGGCTGATTTTGCTTTGCATCTGGGGAGTCTCTGAATGTGCTATCCTCATGGCTTTAACCTTAAGGCAGTATTAAGAATGGCAGGACAATAAATATTAAAAAAAAAAAAAAAAGTCTTACAATATTTTCTTTCAGATTTAATTTCTTCCTATTGATGGGACAAGCTCACCAAAAATTGGTTGTTCTGATTTTAAAGCTCATGTTTAATTTTGTTTATTTTATAAAAACCAAAGTTTAGCATTTTAGGGTAAGATACAGTAGCAGTAAAATAATTTGACTTGCATACTGGATTTCCTTATTTGTTTATGTTGGCCAATCATAATATCCTAGATTTATAACCTGGCTTTTCTAAAAGCTACTTAGGATGTATGTCTTAAGTACAGTGAAAAGTGTTGCTAGTCATGTCATGGAGATGTTATTCCAACTGGTACAGAATCTGCTCAGTGCATCAGCCATTTATACCTACTGAACAGCCATAAAATGTGTATTACATATATGCCATAAGTTTTCAGTTCCAAGACAGAATGGAGGGCCAGCTCACTGGACCTTTCTACAAATTTCTTAGTGAAGTATAGAAACTCCTGTTTAAAGTCCTTTGTCTTTTTTTCCTGTGTGTGGTTTGTTTTTTATTTTTTGGTTTTTTTTTTTTTTTTTTTTTTTAATGCAAGGAAGATAATTTTCCTGTTACACACACTTGCTTCCTGCGATTTTGGTTTTTAGAGTCGTCTTTTCAGATGATCAGATGTGGACTTCTTAAGAGTTTTTGTGTTATTTTGGTCTTGGCTGTTCAGAGAGCCAATCTACTTGTCTATATTGGATGTTTAGCTTCCAGATTCACCTCTTTATGTTGCTCTTATCTGCAGACTGCATTGTTGACTTAAGCTATAATCATTGCTGGCAATGAAATAAGCAAGTCTTTGGGGTTATTTTAATATTCTTCTTGAAGGCTCTGTGGAGATACTAGGTACAGAGCAGAGGAACGTAAGAGGGAGCAGACAAAGTGATAATTGGCTGACAGAAAAAGCACCCCTTTATAGTCACACTCACATGTTAAACAATCAACTACCAATCAGCTTTATATCCCTCTTTATTGCCTTTCAGTCTCAGAAGGATTCTTTGCAGCACCATCAACTATATTGATTCTGAAATCACTGAACCCATTACTGAAGTGCAGCTACCCCCACCTTCAATGGGGCTACATGGCCGCTTTCATTTTTGTTCTTTTTCAGTATGAAGAGTTTGTATTCTTCTGAAAAGAGAGTAACATCTGCTAGGTGTTTCAGGCTGCACAGCAACACTATATAATAGCTTAAGAAGTTAGTGAGGAATATGTATCCAAGTGAACTATGGAAGTATTTAGATGGTTAGAATAAACTAGGAATTAGCCAGGGCACTGGGAATAACATCCCTGCTTTTAATAATATCACTGGTTCTTTCACCAGAAAATGGTCAGAATGTTAGTTTTATTGTGTGAATCAATGAAAGGAAAAATATCAAAACTACAAGGGACTCGTGAAATATCAGTGGGAGATGTGGTGAGAAAAAGAAAAGGATCTTTTTCCAAGATAGAAATTCTCATACTGCAGAAGGCTCTCCTTATAATCATAATACAATAGAAATAAATGCAGAAAACATCTTAACTCATTATTTGATAAAACTGTCTGTAATGTAAATGTAATGTAAAGTATATGAAAATTATATACTGATTATCAGATGTCACTAACTTCACTACTACTGAAAACTCACTTTAAATATATTTTAAATAGGTATTTGATTCTAAGATAGAATAATTAAATTGCTGTAAGGAAGACCTCTGTTATGTAACTTCGGTGCTGCAGATTCTTGATTTAGATGATGTACCATTCTGTAGTATTTAATTGTTTTAAATAAATATCTTTATATGTTATAACTTACTGATTCATTTGTCTTCAGTTAGATTGTTCACTGACCCTTTGTTTTTGCATGGATTTGTATTGGTAAGTCCATGGCCACAAAGCTATGCACTTTGTTCTGCAGGATGGTGAAGTGGATGCAGAGGAGCTACAAAGATGCTTAACACAATCTGGAATCAGTGGGACCTATTCTCGTAAGACTTTGCATGTTGCTGCTGTACACTCTTTTTGTTTTTTAATCTGTGAATGATAAGAGATCAGGTAGGGTCTCAAGTACAATATAGACTAAAACTCTTTTTCAGAAGGCAAGATGGTATCTTTCTTTGTTATAAGGATTTGTTAAAACTCCTGGAATGAAAGTAAATTGTCTTTGCTTTATATGTTATGCTTTTAATACCAAATCTTACTGTTCTTAAAATTACTGTGTATTTAACATATGGAGCTTAATAGCAGAGCAGGCTTTCCCTTCACTGGTCTGCCAAATGTGCCTTCACCCTCAGAGACTGAGCTGAGATGATAACACGGTTTCTGCTGGCCTGTTTAATCCTTATTTTCCCAGCTGATACTGAATTAATACCAGTTGCAACAGAGAAAACTCTTCGTTATGAACAGGAGTTGGGTCATCAGGTCCTGGCTCAGTAGATGCTAAAAACCAATGTAATGTTGTGCACTGTGTGAAGATATAGCCCGTGCCCTCAATAACTAGTAATATAGAAGCAAATATCTGTCTTGTTAGCTATCCCCTTTTTGCTTTTCCTACTGAGCTTTCAAAATCTGTTTCAGAGGAAATAAACTCATGTGTAACTGTTGTCACTGAAACTTCACTAGTTATTAGAAATTGCAGCTCATTTTAAATATAAAATGATCTAGATCTGATTCAGTCTTTGACTGTATTTTTCAGCATTCAGTTTGGAAACGTGCAGAATTATGATCTCCATGATGGATGTATCCTTGAATGAATCTAGACTACGCTGTAATCTAATATCGGTTTAAACCAATTGGCTATCATGATAAGAAACTAGAATTTTAAAACACTTTAAGCTATATTTTAGAACATGATCATTGGGCTCCATTCATTTTTAATGTTGCATAGAAATTCATTAAGCTGTTGTTATGTATTTAGCAGTCCAACTGCCTTATATGACTTGTTGTAACTCAGTTTTCGTGAATTAAGTTATTTTTGTTGACAAAAGTACATCAGAGGGGTTATACAGGAAAAATGGGATTTAATGGATTCAAAGAACTCTGGGCAGCTCTGAATGCCTGGAAGCAAAATTTTATGATGTTTGATCAAGACCGAAGTGGAACTGTAGAACTTCATGAATTGACTCAAGCCATTGCAGCTATGGGTAAGAGCATTTGAAAAACTTCTGTAACCTCACTGTTTGTTCTGCTAAGACAATATATAATGTCCCCCTTAATTACAAGGATGTAGCATGTAGAACAGGGGTCTCAAACATGTGGCCCTTAAAGCTATTTCCTGCAGCCAGCAGTGACGCTATTGTTACCAGTATTTGCAATATTTTTGTATGAAAAAGTTTCAGTGGTGCGGCCCTCAGGCTGACGTACTAGTCCTCATGCAGCCCTCTACTAATCTACATGTGGCCCTCATGGTGATTTGAATTTGAGACCCCTGATGTAGAATATGAAGGTTGCAGTGGGTTGTGTTGCTGCCTTTGGGATCCAAGTATGGGACTTGTCAGCAGTTTTGTATAGGTCCTACGCTTAGTTTCTGGAATTCCTCACTATCAACAAAGTATGCCTTTCATCTCTGGCTAGCCCAGAAATAGTGTTGATAAGCTTTATAGGTTCCTGCATAAAGCTGTCTTCAGATGAAGGATGGGTCATCTTGATGTACATCCTTGAAGATTGGGAGAAGGCAGGAAATCCCTCTTAAAGGAAATGCCACATTCAGGACTGAACAGAGTGTTCTTTTTTGCATCACGTTTGTAGCTACGACCCTTCTTGGTATCAGCATCCACAGAGCTAATGCATCCATTTTGGGGATAAGAGGAATTTCAGTATAGTTTGCCCGTGAAGGAATCATGGGCGTGTGTCTACCCAGTGAGGCAAAATGTGTCCTAGGGTAAACAGCATTTCAGCAGAGTGTAAATGGAAACTGTGATGAATCTAGGTCATTTTCCAGGGCAGGTGCACACAAACCTATGTGCTTCCTATTGGATAGCAGGTTGCTAACCAAAGTATGATGACTAAAGGCTGCTCTTCATCTAGAATACCCCGTTTTAAAGAATTATACAAATCTATTGTAGCTGCTGCTAGCCAACAATAGTAAATCAGGAACTAGCTCCAGATGCTGCACTGGCAGTATAAAAAGGCTTTCTGTTAAACTCTTTTCTGGCATGTTGGTGTATAGCCAGCTTGTTCATTTTCTCAGCGTGGAGGAGACTGGGGCTCTTGTGGTGCTGAGCGCTAGTCACTTTGTGCATTTAATTGCCCTTATACAATCTGCTCTTCAGTGTTTGGGCCACCACTGTCAGCAGCTGCTGCTAAGTTAGTTAGTTAGTAGAGGTAGAGGGTGCACATTAATAGCTTCCGAGTTACTCTCTTAGGTCACATTAGGTAGGCATTTACTCCACTACTACATGACGTTAGTACAGCTCGGGTAGGCATGTCTGCCATTATTGCCAAAAATAGCAGTGTTGAGTAGGATCATGAGCTTCCTCAGTGCACTTGTACTGAAGCCTGTGTTGCCACATCTGTGCTGCTGGTTTTAGCAATGCTAGCATGGATCTGTCAGCTCAGACTGCAGTATAGAAATAATCCACAGCTGATTCTGAATGACAGGCCAGGAAGATGGGGAAGCTAAATTTACTAGAGACTTTGAGTCTTGGGTGAGATGTCTGGTCTCTTGGTTGAAAACATCTATTTTTAAAGGGTATGCAATTTGGAAAACATTAAAATCCCTAAATAAGATTGCGAGCCCCCTCTTTCCTTTGAGCCTGTTTGTTTCTGGAAATTATGAAAGGGCATCTGAAACATCCTGTATTGTGCCTGCAATAGCCATTTGTTGGTCTTTAAGCGCCACAGGACTTATTGTTTTTTTGCTGAACTAGACTAACACGACTACCCCTTTGGAACTATTTTTCTAGAGGCAGCACTTCATGTTCACAATGTTTCTGGCATGCTGGTTTTGTAATCTTTACATCTTTTCCTCATTTGACTTTGTGTGTTTCTCTAGTTTCCTCTCTCAAGCGAGATTAAAAGACAGAAATTTCTGTTTGCACAGTGGAGAGTCATACTGTTTGGGCGTGTTGCACTTTCTCACTGGTAGAAGCTCTGTGTTCAGTTAAGCCACTTTAGTAATAACCATGTTGAGTATGTTCCAGTTACGCCGTTTAGGAGAAGAACTTGCAAGCAGGTAGTAGGTGCTAAACGTCCTTGCTGAGCCTTTTTAGAGAAGTCCACGAGCCACTTTCTGGCTATTTGTGCTAAGATAATCCAAAAAAGTCAAGGATGGCCTGATTACAGAAAACTAATATCTCTGTCTAGCATGTTTGTTGACTTAATCTTTGTCTTAAGTGAAAGATAATGTCTGAAGTCATCGTTTCAGATGAATTTCAGGCTGGAAACACAATCTAACATGGAATTGTTCTTCTAATGTTAGGAAAATTTTAACCCTTTCAGTGCTGTATTGAACACATCTCCAGTGTGCACTCTATAAAGTTTATTGACCGCGGTTCAGGCTGCATAGTAACTGTTACTCAGCAGTTGTACTTTCCAAAGATTATCCAGCGGACTATTGCAAAACTGACAGTTTTAGAAGGCTATATCTTTCTGTTTTTGTCTTCTAGGTTACAGGTTAAGCCCTAGAACTCTAATTTCTATTGTAAAACGTTACAGCAAGAATGGCAAAATCTTTTTTGATGACTATGTGGCTTGCTGTGTGAAGTTACGGGCATTGACAGGTATGGAGTTTGGTGTATTTTGAAATAGAAAGGGCAGTCCTGGATTTATCAGTGCTGTGTTCTGATTTTTTTCTCAACTAAAATGTCTAATTGCAGTGTAAAGATTATACTTCAATATGTCCATAAATCTTTTAAAAATGTAAAATAGCATTTTTGATGATTATTTTAAACATGATTTTTCTTTATTTTGCCAGTTGTTCAGTATTCAGGAAATCTAGAAAGTATCTCTGTTTTTCTACTGTAACTTGTGATAGAATTTAGAAGGAAAGAAAGAAATGTGAAATGTTTAAACTGGTTCAAGGATGACAAATTTGCCTTGAAAAAAACGGAGACATTTGACAAAGTAATGCTGCCAACCAAATTTGCGTGTCACATCTGCATTAGTAAATATTTTGCTTTCGCAAAGCTCCAATTTATTTATTTTATTCTTTTCTAAGATTTCTTCAGGAGACGAGACAACATGCAACAGGGCTATGTGAATTTTGTATATGATGATGTAAGTATTTAGATAAAATACTGAATTGTCAGGGTTATATGGAAAGGATTTTATTGCAAATAACTGAATAAAGCTTCATGTTTAAATTTGACTTTAAAATCTTGTCTTCCGTTATGCTTTTAGTCTTAACAGAAATGCTTCTTTTATAATGAACTCTTTGGATTTGGAGGCAGGAGAGAATTAGCATGAATTCAACTAAAGAATGACTGAAAAACACCTCTTCTCTAAAGCTTCCAACCTGTAGTGACACAATACTCTAAGGCCTTCATCTTGCAAAATTTTAAGCATGGGATCAACACAGTGGGGCAGCTTATATGTTTAAAGATAAGCACATGCATAGGTCTTTAGATTTGAGGGCTTAGTTCATTTTGTGGTGTTTGTTTGTGGGCTATGGGTTATAGTTACTGCAGGGAGTATGCCCATTAACTTCAGTGGAACTGCCACCCCGTAGGAAGTGTTTGTAGGATCAGAACCTTAGATTGTAAGTCATGTTACCTGTGTGGCACTGATTTAGCATCATAAACATACGTGACATTATATAGTATTATATACATTAGTAGTAGAATTTAGCAATTTGAAAGCCTTTAATGCTGATGATTAAAAACAAAACAAACCTTTTGTACATTTTATCCCATTTTGTAATTCTGTGAGCCCATTTAAGGGTTTGTTCATCCAAGTCCAAAACTGTGTTTCCACATTTTCTTCTAGGCGTTAAGTATTTTCTTCTCTTCTTCACCTTGCCACCCCCCCCCCCCCAAAGAAATCTGGCAAAACTGAGACAGACAATTCCTAAACTCTTTAGATTACCTAATAATTTGTAGTGTTCCAGTAGCTGAGTTTTCATTTCCAGATGTGTTAGTAGCTATCTGACTACTTGATATTTTTTTTTTCTTCTAGTTTTTGCAGTGCACGATGGCAATCTGAGTGTTAGGCCACTGAAGGGTATATACTCTGGCCTATGAAGTCGTCTGCTCAGAAGGAATTAATTTACCCTGCTGTGAATTGAAGCTGTAGCAGACTCCCCCCATGTTTCTGCCTATTAAGACATCCACTTTGAATAAATGTTTTGATTTAGTGCACAGTAAAGAGCAATAAATAATTTCCTTTTTTATTTTTAGTTATTTTTCAGAAGTGTACTCTTTATATTTAGGTGCATAATTCCAGACAAACCTACTGTTGTTATGCACTCAGGCTTAATGAAGAGCAAACAAATTTTTGCTGTTAATGGTTGCATGCATAGACCATTTTTATATGTATTCAGACTGCATACATGAGTGAAGAATCAGACATCCTGGTTTTTAATCTAATAGAGGTACCTCATGCGAGCATCAAAGTGGTAGTACGTTGTTTCAGATGGCATACTATGAGGAATTCTAGTCACTTGGGGACACTAGTTCAGTATATTCCACCAGAAACACAGCTTAAAACAAGTCATTGGATAAATTATCTAGACATATTGCAATAGATTTTCTGAGGTAGAAAGTTAATACTTGTTCTTCTAATGATTTATTTATGGATCAAACAATGCTTATTAAGCACAACTGGAGACCACCTCTGATGATTATTTTGTGTGCTTTGTGCATGTTTTCTTATTTAAGGGAATATCGTGAGTCTTCTTAAAGTTCATTTTCCTTTCAGTTTGAAAGATTTCAAGCCCTCACCTAGTCTATAAAAATTGATTCTCAGTAGACCTTTAAGTTGGTGAACATGTTTGATTTTTGAGATCTCTTTGGAACATGTTTGATTATGAGATCAAAATTCCCTTAAGAAAATAACTCAGTGAACAGAAGTATCTGGATTAAGGGATTGCTTAAACACATCCTTATCTTGCTAGGATATTTCAGCAGTGCTTCTAACAGATGTATGATGAGTAGAGCTGACGATGGTTGTGACCCACATCTCATCAGACTTGGTTGTTTTGTTCAGTTCTAGGCTTTGTAATCATTCATTCTAGGTTCTGAATCTTTCAACAACAAATCTAGCAGGAGTAAAATTGGATGTTCTCATGTCGTGCTTGAAGTGGAGACTTACATTGAGATTGGTGTATGGTTAGAAATTTATGGAAATATTTTTTCATGCTAAGCAAAACACTTTTAGTCTTGTAGTTCTGGTGTGCGTGTGCATGTTTTTACATTTTGCCAATAAGCAGTGTTGTAATTCTCTGCTTTTTATATCTATGCCCATAGCATCGAAAGTATACTAAACCTAACAATTTAAATTTGATTTTGCTGAATATTTTTAATACTGAAATGTATTCAGTCTTTTGGATTCCTGTTAATTTTTTTGCACTATAGTAACTAATGGAAGTAAATTCACAGATCTGTAACAAACTAAATATTTTTTGTTGCATATCCTGCTGTTCAAGACTGAAATATAAGTACACAGTCTATCTGGGCAAATTGACATATTGCCAATAAGTTTTTATGTTGTAAAGATACTGAATATACTCATTTGCATACAAATACTTTTATTGGTACAGTGAACAATTTTCCAAATAATTTTTGAGATTTTTTAGAAATAAACATTCAAATAGCTTTCCATACATAATTGTGCAAAAACTTATATTACAAGAGATATTAAGCTTCATAAATGATATATTTCATCTAGATATAAAAATTCTGCCAAATTAAGAAAAAAATCCAGCTTTACCATTCCCTATTAAATTGGCATCATAGTACACTTTAATCCTATGGGAAGCCTTAAAGACCATCTGACTTCCCTTCCAAAGAGCACAGCCACACTCTGTTCATTAATGATCCCAAAACATCCCAAGTGGGCATTAAAAAGCCAAATAGAGAATGTTTTCTCATGAATAATACAGTTTTATCTACTACTCATATATAGTTCTACACTGAGAAAAGCAAGTTCTCCATAGTGATTCTTTTAAGCAGATGCAGGGTCCAGCATATGCCCCTCTTTTAAGTAGTAGTAAAACTTAGTGTCATGGTCACTTATGATTCCACAGTGGATTTTATTTCTGTATGTTGTCTTTACCTGTATTAAACTGAATATAAAATATTAGCTGATGTTATTTGTCTCATCTTTTTTCCAAGCATAAATTTGCAATGAATAAAATCAATACACGCAAAAGTAGACTGTGGATGGTTTAATGCAACAGAAAAAAATTAACTAAAGCAAATGTTAGTCTTTACGAAACTTAGATGGATAAAGGAAGTATAAAATCAGTGTGCTTGTGGGTATGGGAAGGGTTATCCTACACAAGTCAGCAAGAAACTCCCCATTTAAAGTGTTTGTATTTCTGGAAAGTTCCACGGTATGTTTGTATCTTGTCTGTTTCAATAAATCTGGATTGTATTTGCTCAGTTTACAAATAAAAAAATTTGACTTCCACCTGGAATCTGAAAGCCAGGCAGGGTTCTTTCCTATTTTTGGATAGTTACAAATATTCATATAGATCAAATAGGCTAAATTCTGCTCTGTTACATTGGTACAACCTTTTTTAAAAGTGAGATTTGCTTGGATGTAAATGAGAATAATTTAGTTCTGACAGTGAAATTTAATTGTGTTGCTGAATGAACAGTGATTAAGTCAGCTCATTGCCTTGGTTTTGTTTGCAGTGCTACTGTGTGTAAAGAGCAAAAACCAGAGTGAAGTGAATAGATACAACTGACAAAGCTGCTCATTTTTGAAGTCTTTGTACAGACTGTCACGTTGCTTAATGTATGTAGCAAACTTTCCACTCACACTGATGAGAAAGTTACATCAGTCAAGGGGTAATCCTTGTGAGTGAACAAAGACCAATGTGCCCTGCTTTGCAAAATGCTAATTGTGATTTTTGGGACAAATTTTTCATAAAAGCAAGAAGTGATCTTTACCCTAGATCAGTTTCCAGTTGCGCCGAAGGTACAGCCAGAATTGTCAGCAGAAGTTCACAACCACAGCTGGGCTAGTGTGGGTAGTAGCAGCTGTGAGTTGGTACATAGGGGGTGGGTTTCTAATCAAGCGACTATACTGTTTTAGCTCAAGCAGAGCTAATAGGAGGATGTTAGAGAGTCAGCAGGCCCGCTTTCCACTGCACTGTAGACATACCCTAAGAGTAAAGTTGGCCTACTAGTGCAAAATGGCCTGGTATGGCAGGCTGTTTTCTTTTGTGATTATTTGGGGCAATGTAAATATATATCCTAAGAAACAGTAAAGCATAGTGGCAGACTGTGATTTCATTAACTTGCTGCCCCACTTGGTTAATGCACTTTGTAGTATTGCTTTCTGTTTTCCCCGGACACATTCTAGAAAACGTTTAATGTCTTGTTAGAGCCCAGAAGCAGCCATCTGAGAGGCACTGGATACCAGTGGTGCCCTGGATAGGGAGCTGAGACCTTTCTTTAAATTCTGCCTCTATATGAAAGAGCAGATTGGATGATTTTCCAATTTTTGATGTTCATCTCTCCCACATAAGTCACCCCAAGTGGAAGTAACTGATAACTTAAGGCTTGCACAAATATTTATTCTGAAGAGCAATTATTTGCCTTTGGCTTGCAACATATGCCAGTCCTTTTGAAAAACTTTTGTAGGTAAAGATGGATGGTCTTACCCACATCTATCACACCAGCTGAATGTTGTGTGAGATAAATATTTTCAAAGTACATAATGCAGGATTATGTAACTAATATTGTAAATGAAAGCTTATGATATGCAGGTGTAGCTAGAAGCTATGCCTCCCTCTTGCTGTGGTTCACGCTCCCAGTAATATTCCATCCATGCTCATTGTATAGATGTAAGGCTAAACCAAAATCCTCAGATTTAGTTTTCATCTAGATTTGAATTTTGCTGCTTAATTTTGTCTCTGTCAATAGATGTTTTTAATAGGTATCAACTGACATCCAGAATAGTCAAAAACAACAAGCCATGCCAACAGCTTCACTCTCAAAAACCAAAACTGATACATTATTTTTCTTTTCTTGGTATCTGAAGAAGTGGAGAGGTAGAGGAGGAAAGATGGAATGAAAAGCGAGGTTGAAAGAAGAACAAAAGGAATAAAGTGGAGCTGCCATGTATTCCTCCAAGTTGCACATATTATAAAGCTTGATGTGATGGCAAAATTAAAGTTCCTCTTGAGGACTGGTAGTTTCATATACCAGCAAGTTTTGCTCTTGCCTTTTTAAAGTAAAGACCTGTTAAATGACTTTATTGTATGTATAATCTGTAAAATATTTTAAATAAGCATTCACTGAAGTGCAGGTGCCCTAAGGAAAATATAATATATGCTCATGCAATTAGACTATCATAATGCATATGGGAGGAGAAGCAAGATGGCCCAAGAAATTGTAATTCAGCCATTTTCTAACTTTTGAGTTCTTAACTTTGCAACATTAATGTTCTTTATCATATCATGTATCATATGTTTTTATCATATTATGGTGTGCCAGCCTTGAATGATATCTTTAAACACCTCTGATGGTGTAAGTCAGTGTAACTATAGGGCTAGATATGCTGATTTATTTCAGCAGGTCCTTTAGATTCAAAACACACTTTGCTTTAACTTTTGCTTTAGCCATTTGTGAATTTCTAGGATAATTCCCTGCAATTGGCACATTAATTTATATTAAAAAAATAAAAATCTCAATTAGATTGTTTTTATAAAAATGTCAAAGGCAAATGTGGCTCCAGGAAAATGCCATTGAAATCAGTTGGTGAATAGGCTTATTCAAATGCAAGTGCTGGGTCTTCTCCCAGCTCTAGTCACCTGGCATACTGGAGTTTCAATACACTTACAGTTGGCTGCTTTTTATCCTTCTATAGAAAATGCATATTTAGGACCTCACCTCTATCCTATTAAAGGACAGGGCAAACTTTCATTCCCTTTAGCACTAGAAAAATAAAGCAGGATATTACAACAGTGTTTAGTTTAAATAAAACAAAAGGAGGAAAGGAGCACTCAGGAGGGGACTGATCTAGTAAATAAAAGTATGTGAAAACTGTGGGCTAGACTGGCCTAGCTTATGGAGAAGTTCAGGGAAGGGGACAGAGTAACAGGAAATATCTGCCAGGGAAAGTGGGGTTTCCTCAGAATTGTCCCACTGAATGTAAAGAGGGGATTGTGGATCGTAAACAGAATTAGCTTTTCCCAGGGATTGTGGTGTTGACTTTGTGGAACAGCCCCGATTTCCTCTTCACCCTTAACATTGCTTTTATTCTTTTTCACTCAGCATTCTGAGGTGGGGAGACTAACGACCTTTCCATTTCTACACTGTATTCCAGTAGGTTTGTGGGAGACATGGTCATGGCATTCTCTCTGCAGGGAGTCTACTCTACATACATATGCAGAGGGGATGCTTGGCACAGTTTTTAGTGTTTGGCTAGCATTACAACCTACTGGTATTCAAAATAGCTTCACGGTCTCTGGACCAAATGCTAGATCTTTTCACTTCCAAGATTTCAACCCTGAGGGATTCTAACCATTGTTGTCACAGGAACAATTTTTATGGTCCTTTGCCCACCTTCCAACCCAGAGAATTTTGTGTATGATAAACTGACTCCCACTGTCATAGAATTATTTTGTGGCTAAAATCATGAAAAGCACTTTCCAGCTTCTTTATAGTAACTGAAGATATTGTATCTACAGCTGGTTTGAACCAGGGCTTTCAGGATGAGAGAGACCTGCTAAGTAATTCATCTGTGCCACTACATGAGCCAATTCAAACTTCACATTGAGAGTTCTAAACGTTGACACATTTACACTCTTTTTATGCAAATGTCCACATTCAACTCCTTTCTTAGTTTACCTCTCAAATTTTTCTCTCAGTGGTTGAAGTGAACCAAAATAGGTTGAAGAGGACAGCAATTCTGGACACAAGTCCTGAAGTTGTAGGGGAATGTGGAATTTCTTCAGTAGGCAGTAATAGGAAGCAGCAAAGGAAAAAATGGGGGCAAACAAAGAAATGTACCTCAATAGACTTGTGTTCAGGCAGGACTAGAGCCAGCTGCACAAAGAAGGTATGTGTGCATGTGAGTGTATTTGAGCCATGAATGGAGCTGGCTGGGAAGGTGTTCTTTTCCCTTTTCTATAAATGTAAATGTCACCAAGATGGCGTCATCTTCCTGATTTATTTATTTTTTTTAAGACGTGCATGTGTGTTTGGGGGTGGAACGGTGGAACCTGATTAGAAATGTTTAAAATATTTAATGCAGTTTCATGCAGTGCAAAAGAGTAAGGCTTTTCTAAAGACAGGGTTGTGTATAGAAACTCACATGTTATTTGCTCCTTGAGAGAAGGAGCTGGGGGCATTGGGAAGGGGAAAGGGCACCATCTAGGAAGAGAATGACTGAATAGATGTCTCTTAGCTGTGATACTATTACATTTTGCTGCTTTATCTACTGGCAAGAGGCTGTGGAGCCCTAAACAATCCTTACTCAACCATCACCACTTTCAGGTGCTCACTTCAGAATCCTCTGCCTGCTGAGTCCTCCTTTCACAAGTCAGGGAGAGGAGCAAGGGGAAGAGCTCTCCTTTGCAGTAACAGAAGAGCATCTGTTCTCCTTTGAGCTGCCCCTGGCCTGTGTGTTACAGTGGATCCCATGATATGACTGTGGAAAGTTATAATGCATGCATTCACTAAACTCTACCTCCTTCACTTACTTAATTTACATCAGACTGTTTATAGATGTTTGTAGTTTTGATAGAAATTGTTTATTTGTATTTGGTTATGGACTTTAATGTTTAGCAGATGGTTGCCTCCTTAAGATAAAAGAGAAACAATGAACTCTTTACCACACAAAAAGGTGAAGATAGAATATTACTCATTATTCTGCATCTCTGTTTCATTTCAGTAAATCTGAGAAGAAAATGCTAGTGTGCCTGATTCTGAGCTCATGTAGGGTCCAGTGACAGGAGGTGTAAAATCACCACAACATCCCCTGACTGCAGAGAGGGTTGAGCAGATGATGCACATTGCAGTTTTGTGTGCTTTCGCTGCTAAGGTAAAAACGTAAGCAAGAGGAGAATCGGATCCCAAGTGCAAAGGGCCTGATTCTCTTCCCACTTGCAACAGTCAGGAAGTTAATTTTGATTTCTATACACATAGATAAAATTATGACTAAGCCAGTTGAATTCAATGGCATTACATTAATGTAAAGGAATGTTCTTTGTAAAGTTGTGTTCATCTGCTATCTAGGTATGGCCATATCTGTCATGAATCAAGCTATAAAATCTATGTAAATTCTGACTTACCAGAATCAATGCCTGTACCTGTGACGGGCAATCACCATTGCATCGCTACTTAACATTTCTGGAGTCTAGGTCTCAGTTTGGTTACAAGTGCCCACTCATTAGTTTGCTTGTGTCTCTGCTTTTTCAGAAATCAGCAGAGTTCCCTTCAAGGAGATTTCCACTTTAAAGGTTTGTCTAAGATTAGACCACTGTTAGATATTTAAAAGGACTAATAAAAAAGGTCAGTTCTTTCTAAAACACACACAGTATTTGAAGCAGTATAATATTTTAATAAAATTAAATCTAAGTATTCATAAAGCATTATGCATATACAGTACATACTGTATTTAAAGCCTATTGACCTTAAATCAATTTACTTTAGTGTAGTCAGCTTTGGACACAAGATTACCTGTTTTGTAATAAGAAAGTTTACAACTGTATTTGAAAGTGATTTTACATATGTACATATGTATATATAGATGTCTATATGCACATACATATATGTAGCTATATATACACATATTTGTATGCATATACATATATATTACAGATACATATATATATATATATATATACACGCACCTATGCACATAGATATGTGTGTGCGTGTTTATGTATTTTTCTCATTCTCGATGGAGGGATCAGTAGGTAAAAAGATATCACAAATAACAATCATGATAATTATAAAAAGAAAACTTGTAAAATATTTTAATTATACAGATTGTTAGTAGTTTGCTCTGAACAAAAGGAACACAGTCTTCTGTATTACATAGAAATTATATTTATTGCGTTTGATTATGTTGGGATGACAGATGAGAACTACCTGCCTGTTTATGACAAGCAATCTTTTTGTCATGATTGGGATTTAAAAAAAGCCCCAAAATATTGAAGCATAAATTGTTGGGGATGCAGCCAGTCTTGATACTTTCCCATTGGGTAGTACTGTTCTGTCTGTTAAAATAGTGACCTACTTCAATTTCTTAGAAAGAGATTGCTTTTTGTACTACCTCTTAATGTTTTAGAACCCATTAGACCTTGCTCTCAATCTTTTTCTAAGCAGCAGAATGATGGTCATTGATTATAAAATGCTCAATATAAGAAGGATAATTTTATGTTTTCAAACATGGACTGGAAGAAAGCTTTTCCTTGAACTTCAGAATAGCTCAGTGACATATGAGTTATGACTGTGTGGATTATCACCATCACCTGGTCTCTTATTGTCTCTGAAGGCATATCCACAATAAAGTATTGTTTCAGTGAAAGCAGTAAATGGTAATTTCCATGCAACATAAACTGTAATTTCAGAACATGCATGTGTTTTTAAAAAATTAAAAAATATAAGGTGCCTTGAGAATGCTGGCAGTTTTACATTTGGAACATACTGTTTATATATATTTATATATATATTACATCATAACTGCTCAACTTTGCCTTACAAGCTTCAAATTTAGGAAAATATACAGTACTTTTGCATATAATGGTATATCCTTGTAGCCCCTGAGTCAAGTATAGAGGATTTAAATAAAAAATAAACAATAAAAAAAAAACCAGCCATTAAAAGCACTTACATTTCATGTAAAGTAATAGTATAAAAGGATTATTTCCCAGGAAGACCAGGATCAGAAACATGCCTATGAAGACCCAAGATTTCTGTAGTGTTTAGGGAAGAATCTGTCAAGGAAGGATGTCTAATGGAATGGAGAAAAGTTTTACAATGCCTTGGGTGAAACTCTAAAGACTGGTCATGTTCTTGTTCTAAAAAAGAAGCCAAATTGTCTTCTGAGGCGGTGTTAAGATGTACCCCACTTGAGAGGGATTCTTTGGATTTAAGTTTCGATTTTTCAAGGTCTAGAAATTCAGGACACTGAGAGAGAGAAAAAGAAATAAGGTGACAATATATTTTAAACGCTCTCATAGGTACAATTCTTGTTTTTACTGAAAATAAACAAAATCCAGAACAAAAACCAGTCCATTCATTACAAACCGAGTCTGAAACATGAGCAGAGAATCAACAATTTTCATTAAATAATATGTTTAATTATCAGTAGTTGAACGCAGTTCTGCCTAGAATTTATTTGGAGGAGGAACCATGGAATCAGTGTCTAAAGTGTAATTTGACGGGCCTGGATCCCTCCTAATCTACGGGAAGGGGGCCTGGATTGTCCAGGCCCCCTTCATGCATGTGCAGGCCCCAGCCCAGGTAGGCATTTGCAACCACTTCTCAGTACCACATGCATCAGTTATTGCGCTGCTCCACACAGACACACACACACCCAGTGTGTCCACCCTCCCATACCCACACACACGTATCCCCCTAGCTACACAAACACACACACATGCAGCTATGCACACCCTGCCTCACACAGCCCTCAGCAGCATTCCCTGTCCACCAGCAGCCCTGTGCCCCCTGATCCCAGAGGCCAGCGCCCCCTGCCCTCCCCCGAAAGCCTGGTGGCAAGGGCCATCCCTGTCGCACTCAGGGGTACAGCGGCTCCATCCGCAGCTTGGGGGTGCCTGCCATGCCGTTTCCCCCAGCTCCACCATGGGGCTCCCCCGAGCTGAGCCAAGGCCTCACTTCCGCCATTTCTGGCAGCAGCAGCACCACATCTGTGCTGGACTCAGTGCCAGGCAGCAGCAGCTTCGGGGTGGGCTGGTCAGTGAAGTTTCTACTGGGGGCTGGGAGCTGCTACCTGGGCACAGGCTGCTCCCGCCCTGAACGTACATCTGAGCTTGGGTAGGAGATTTAAAAACCCAGCCTGCCACTGCTGCCTGCCAGCCAGCCCACAGGGCTTACGGGGGAACGCACTGGAATGCTGCGTTCTGGCCTATTATTCTATTTTTAGGGGCCTAAGAACACTGGCCCCTAAAATTTGTGGGCCCCAGAACAGCATTCTGGTGCATTCACCCTTCCCTGCATGGAATCCCATTCTTCCTCAAGCTAGATGGCTCAATATCTTAACAAAAAACTTCACTCAGAGACTCACCTGCCTTGTGTTGAGCAAACCCTGAGATCCTAGGTGTGAACATCTCTGAAATCTGCAGTAGTTCAAAATCAAAATCTGGGACTGAATCAAATTCCTAACTTTGAGCCTGTGTGGATCTGGATACGCAGATCCACATACTGAGTTCTAACACATATTTTAAGCCAGACCCTGTCATAAAAATCATGCAGAGATTTCCTGGTGGCAGTTCCCTGGCACATGCATATTATCTCCAGGATTTCAGAGGTAGTGAAACTGTCCCCCACCCACTTTTCTTTGTCCAATACACATATGTCATACACTCTGATGCATCAGCTGAATTTCTGCATGTCAGGTGCAAGCAAGGTGTGACTCATGGTTTAATGACTTGTACAGTGGCAAACCTGAGGCAGGAGGGGCAGTCTCTTGTGTCCTCCAACATACTCTCATTCAGGGCTAATTGCAATCTAGCCTTTGTGACATGGGCCTGCTTCTTATTTTCCCCATCCTCTATATTTCTCTGTGAGGTCCAGAACCAGTGATAACTGTATTGTGGTGGCTAAATTTATAGATTTGCAACCTCTTTGACTTCCTCCCAATGGGAAATTTGGCTTCAGGAAATCAGTTCTCAAAATAATATGACTAGATGAATCCTGTGGAGATGTTTGGCCAACTTACATTTTCCTGTTCAGAAAACTACAGAACAAATGCCAGTCTAGTAAACATTTCTTCCAGCAACAGATAAAACATTAATTAATTACTGTAGCTGACTATATTGTGACATCTATACCTGGGATGAAGGACTGAAGCTTCTGTCTGTTTTAATAGACACTACAGGATGAAGGCTTTGCATCACTCGGGTAGCTGTAGCTGTCTGTTGATATTCTGCACTTGCAGTCACTATACTGTATGCAGGTGGAATGAGTGTTGACTGCCTCTGAAGTAGTTGCAAGATGGTTTGAATATCAGCAGTCATTTGGGATTCAAGCCTAGAGAAGTAATATGAAATCAATTAACACATGGTCATGGATGATTATGTTTTAACACACCGATTATAAACGCATTCAAGAGGGATCTGAAGCTTATTAACAAATCAAGCCATTATGTGTAACAACAGCATTGTGTATTGAACAGGAAAGAACAGAAGAGGGAGCACTGAGACATTCCTATAGAATATCTCTTCTAACATTGGATTCAGACCATAGTTAGTTTAATTTAAGCATAAATACATTACTATAATTTCTGTTTGCAGTTGATATGAATATTCTCAGGTGACATAAACCGGCATATCCCCCATTGATTTAGCCAGAGCAGTGCTGATTTATAAAGGAGGAAGATATGGCCCAGGATTTCTAAAGCAACAGAAAACTCTGACAGTTCCAAAGCTACTTCTAAGGTGATACCCTAACACAACAAGCCTACCTAATTTATGTTTTCCCACAGCAGGAAACTGCAGGACATTTCTAGTTTTGAGTAAAGGTCATAAATCAGTAACCTCTTTCAGGGAATGATGAATTATTAGAATTTAGAAGTAGCCTTCTTGGGTGGGGGGAACTGATCTGAAGGTCTGTTCAAAATTCAGAACAAAATTCAAAATGTTTGATGTTCAAAAGTGATATATTTGATTGATGTATTAATTCTTCATGGTTTGGTTCATCAGTCCTGTGAGTTTAAATGCACCTTGGTGTAAGTCACAACATTTGAGTCTGCTTATCTTTTACACATTTCTATTGCCATGACACTGAAATGATTTTCAATTTGTCTTGCCAACATAATTAACAGACTCAGCAATGGGTAATGCTATTGTGCCTCCCCAGCTGCCTAGGAGACCACAAAACATGTTATAACAGATTGTAAGCTGAGTATAAATCCTCCTGTATTGGAACTCCTCTCCTGACAGAATCATTTTCACCTTAAACAAATCTTCATGTCAACAGCCCTCAGTGTTGAGAATGTCCCTGCAACAGCTCTGAAGCAGCAGAATTAGTCCTGCTCTAGCAGATTTTTGCCTTTGTTAGATGCGTGACACAACAAGTGTCATGCAGTACAACTCTTCTACTAGAAGTGGCTGTGCACTAAGCCCAAAACTTACACTTGACCTAATGGATGTTGAAGATAACATTTGCTCGTCACATAGCTGCCAAAGGAAATACCTTCCTAGGCCAGGTGTTTTGTCACTGATTCTGTAGTACTAGATTTTATAAAAGCAACCTAATATAAGGCCCCAAACCAGGGTCTATACCCATTCATGTCCAATTCATCTCCTGCTCAATTCCCTTATGTTATGTGCTGATGGCAAATAGGACAATGTTGGCATCATAGTAAGTGTCCTGCTGATACCACAGGGAAAAAATGCAGCAGTGTCACCAACCAGAGAGCATGTCTATTAAAACCAAGTTGTACTTCCTTTCAGAAATGAGGAAATACAAGAATTTGAGAACTTGATTGATTATTTTATCTTCTTGCAATCTTCCTGTCACTCACTCTGGCCTTTTAAAAAATTATCTCTAGAATAACCCTCCTCTCAGTTGTCTCCTCTGTTACTTTATGGAAGGTTTCCCAACACTCCAAATTCAAGAGTTTTGAATTCTTCCATTCTATGTCAGAGGCGGATCAGGGGCTGCAGAGCCCCTGGCTCTCCCCCACAGGGGTGATCCCCTCTGGTGCGCCCCTTTTCCAGAGGTGGCCTGGGGCGAGAGGCTGGCTGTGGCCTGGCTCATTGGCCTCCAGGGTGGCAGGGCTGACTGGTGTGTGCAGTGTGACTTCTGGTGCAGTCCAAAGGCTGCATCAGAGGCCTTACTAAATGCACAAGTCGGCCCTGCCACTCCCGGGGACTGGCCAGCCAGGCCATAGCTGACTTGCCCTGCACCCAGGGGAGGGGTGAGAGCTCAGAGCCTGGCCCCTGGGCTGGCCCATCCCACTCCCCTCCCCAGTGCTGGCATGGTGGAGGGCCTCCACCTTGTGGTGGGCCCTTGGGCACTGGCCCCATTGGCCAGTGCGGTAATCTGCCCTGCTCTTCATTCTTTCTTCCTTGGCCAATTAACAACCAACCCACATAAAGAAAAACAACAAAAGCAAGACAAACCCTTAGAAAACATAGTCATATTATGTTTTCCCAGAGCCAAACACAACTGAGGGCAAAGATAATCAAAAACTCCTTGACTCGGACTCTCCAGCGCACTGTTACAGTGGCATAAAAGAGGAGAAGGCTACTGAGAGGTGGTCTCTGGGCTTCCCCAGCTTGTATAAAACTATATATCATTCCATCATGGGCACCCACTTTGGCATCATGTCAGGGGCATGGGCCCAGGGTGGGAGGCGTGCTCAGGGGACATTGCTTTTCAACTTTTCTGAGCTATCAGAATAACTGTTCAAAGGTGGTATAAATTAGAGCAGTCCTCCTGCAGCTGACCTGGCCTGTGTCAGGGCCAATTAGGCCCTGAATTCAGGATGCACAAAGGTACCTTAAAAAGCATCAAAAGAGGATACAATCCAGAAAAAAAAATCAAAATCTCAAGAAACTCTCTTCTCAAGATGTTTGCCTATGGCATCAATAAAGCCATTATCTGCCCTGAGCAGTAGCTGTTTAGGTTAGGACTTCAAGAAAGGAAAGAATAATAAGCAAGATACTTATGTATATGTGCTAATATGCTATGATGGGAGCCATGTAAGTTCCTAGGTAGATACATAAATTCTTACATAATTCTACTTCATTCGTTAGTTATAGGAGTTTCAAGCTACATGTTAACACACGTATCTTGTAACATACGGTATGTGATATTTATTACCTAGAAATAAAGTTTGATTGATTCACAGAATGCAAAGACAACATATCCTTATATTGGCTTTAAATTGCTTGTTAAAATGTACAATGCACTGTGCCAGTGAAGATATACTAAACGATGATTAAGGCTGAATTTGTGTCATGGTAAATTTGTAGTTAAATCATGTACTTGTCATGGCAAAAATGTTGAGGGTAATGGAATTCTGGGGAGAATAATAAAAAGCCACAGACCTGAGACCAGGCCAATTTAAAATTAGCCAAAATTAATGGTAAATTATAGTTTACATTCCTCACCATATTTCTAAAATTCCATAATCTATGCCGTTTAGCCACCAACTAGAGAGGTATGTTAGACACCAATAGGAAAGGGGAGAAGGAATATGAGCTGTATTAGCAAAAGTAATTTATACATACAGTATTATGACAAAAAATGACTGTTTTCTATCATAGTAGGAGTGTTTTGAACTTTTTGTACTCAAATGGCTATTTATTATAGTGGGAGCTTCAAAGGAGGTTTACGCATCAAAAAATGGAGATGCCTATAATACAAATGCTGCTTCTGTGAGGAAGACAGCTGGTTTGTTCAGTACATCTCCAGGAATGTACAGCACTGCCCATTTTCTGGGCACAGGAATGGTTTAAAGAAAACCAGTAATTGCTTTTGGAGAAAGAGGATTGATAGAGGGAGTAAAATAACCTTTACTTACTCACCCCTGGATGGGTTTAAGGACCAGATTTGTATTTCAGTATTTAAAAAAGGAAGCTAGGTGCCTAGCAAATTCTGTGACTCCCACTATGCACCAATCTACATCTTTAGAAGCCTTAATACTTTAAAATAAAAAAAGCTGGCTTTCAGTGACTTACAAGCAGCTTTTCAATGAGATTTGTACTCTTGATTCATTTAGGTGCTTTTGAAAACCAGCTACCAAATTCATCCGTGTTGTCACTTGATTGATTTCAAGGGTGTTATCAACCCAATCTAATCCTTTTGTTTAATTGCTTTTACCTGTTGAGTTGTTCTTGAAGTAAATCTAGTCGATGCTCCACTTCTCCATAGGTCAGCTCACTTTCAGTTTCACAGATGCCCCATGTAACATGAGGTAAAGCTGCCTGTTTGGAGACCTCCTGGTGCCCTCTGGTGTTTTCCCACTCCCAGTTTCTTTTATCAGTGATGTCTTTCAAAAAACAAACATCAAGTATGAGCTTACACATCCACTCAGAATAGACAAGAGTTCCAACTTATGGCATGCACATGATTGAATTAGAGCAACAGTTTCTACACTTGATTTTTAGGAAACTGCAGTCTCTTCAGTCAAGAAGCCCATCATCCAATGTTTCCCGAACTTTGTAAAAGTTCAGCCTTCCCTTTTCAGGGAAGTTTAAACCAATCACAGTTCTGTCCTGCAGCTCCTTATGTTGAAAATTTCCAGAGGGTTTGCCATGTTAGTCTGTGTGCAGCAAAAATGAGAGTCCTGTGGCACCTTAAAAACTAACAAATTTCTTTGGGCATAAGCTTTCATGGGCTCCAACCCACTTTGTCAGATGCGTGATGCAGATGCATCTGATGAAGTGAGTTGGAGCCCATGAAAGCTTACGCCCAAAGAAATTTGTTGGTCTTAAAGGTGCCACAGGACTCTCGTTCCTTCTTATGTTGTTAAAGGTCTACACATCTTACTGTCTCTGTCTTCCATGCTTTCTCCAGTAGTCCTTGTTGCACCCCTTACACGCACTCTGGGAAATGCTGGGGTAGAGCACCATTATGTACTTCTTCATCTTTTGTACACACTCTTAAGAGCAGTATAATCATCACCAATATTAACATTTCAAGAATCGTAACTGTCATCAATGTTAGTACCCATTGAAATGGGTGCGGTGGGTCACTCAGAGCTGTTAGTTCAGAATTTCTGAACACACAGACATATGACTCCGTACTGATCAGTTGCACTCATTTCACTTTATAAAATTTTTTTTTTCAGCTGTAACAGCTTGAGACTTACCTACAAGACAGCAGGGACTGTGAGAGGCCCATTCAAATGCTCCTTGCTAATCCTTTTTCCCAAAGGCACACTCACAGTAAACCAAGGAAATCCCTCCCAAAGTGAGGTAGACACAGTGATTAAAGTAGACTGAACCAAGAAGGGGAGCTCTCATCACATAAATAAAAAAGCACAGGACTTCTTCCTGTCCTTGCAGCAAAGAAGGGAGAGATGTGCTTTATTGACTTAAAGGATCTTTAGGATCTCTGGGGTCATGAGGTTTCCTGGAGCTATAGTGAGCCTGAAAATGTTACATAGTATAACATTCAACTGACTGTATCTATAGGGCTGAAGGAGAAGGAGAAGATTTCATGGTGGCCTATTCAGTTTCACCAGCTACTCAATACATGTCCCAAAGGGAAAGGAAATAAGTGAAAACTGTAATTTTTCAGCAGGTATTCATGGCACAATTTCCAGTTGTCTGAGGAAGCCAGAGAGCTTTGAGAGAGGGGCAGGGAGCAAAAGTCCAACAGATCCAGACCCATCATAATCTTAATCCATACCTGTTTGTAGAGTGTTTGCAGGATACTGGTAAATCAACTGGTTAGTTCTTAGACAATGAATTTCAGGAATGAATGCAAACAATAAATGTTATTTGTTTACACTTTTTCTTTACTGCTCTGTAAAATCTATGGGATTTCACATGTAAATCATCCATTGAAATTATGTATTTTCCTGTACCTGGCCTTGGTGTCTCTTTGGCTTCACCCTGGGGTGAATGACAGGTGTTTGTATCCTAGAACAAATGTCTGTGGAGTATCTAGATTAATGTTTATAATCCAATTGCCAATTAACTTGAGTTCAAAATAGGACAATAAATTCTAATCTATACATCTCCTTCAAGGGATAAGTCACCTGTTTTGTTCTGTGCATCTTCTCAGATGCTCCCAACAAGTGTGAATAGCCACTAAAGCCACATAGTGGCCAGGAGACAGTCCTAATATTATACTCAGCATGGGCTTGGAGGAATGGAGGTTTGTTCTTAAGATGAGTACTAGATTAATAAATATGTGATTTAGTTAATCTAACGCAACTCAAGAATGGAATCCCATGACCTGAAGAAAAGCCATGGAAAGCCCCAAAAGAAAGGAAAATGGCATTGTTCTACAGCGTGTGTTGGGCAGGGAGGGGAGGGGATGGTGGTAGCAGCTACAGAGAAGCTACATTGTGCTAAGAGAGCCCCAAGATTGAAATAAAAGCAGTGCTGCAGCGGCTGCTTTCTGGCCAGGCCCCTGACTCTCCAGGGTGGGGCTGGCCAGTCCTGCTTCTGGTCACATGACTGAAAGCCTCCTGTCAATGCACCAGTTACCTAGCAAGAGGAGTGTTGGGCAGAGGAGGATGGGGGAGAGGCAGCCCAGTCCTCTGCAGCTTAAAGGCTGGGGTGGCCACCTGGGGCCAGAGCTGTGGGTGGAGAGCAGCCCACCCTCATCTGTCTTCCTGCACTGCTGCCACCCACAGCTGTTGGTCAGTCCGCGGTTGTGGTGGCCAAGTGCACACTTTTGCCGGGAGCTATGGTGGGCGGGGTGGGCAGGCCTGCTGGCCAACTAGGTGGGCACATGCCCACCTGGGCCTAGTTGTAGCTGTGCCCCTGTCTTGTAGGTTAGGATGACAATGGTGACATTTACACTACCTGTCCCACCCTATCCAATTGATGATTGATAGTCCCTTCCTTTCATGGACAGTAAATTAATAATTAATATCTGAAGCAAAAATAAAGACTAGACAAATGTCTGTCTACTGTAATGGTAATAAGTTAGGGAAGCTTTCATATAAGTCCATTTATGTGTATCTAAGATTCACACATATAAACTTACAGAGATTAACAACAGCCTTTACAAAAAATAAATCAATTTCAAAGTAATATCAGGAGTGAGAATGTCATTTAAAACCAATCAAAAGCAATCTGACTTTTTTATAGAAACTGTAAGAAAGGTGATCAGCTTTCAAATACACCACTACAAATGCAGGATTATTTCCTTCCTCTCTTGAAACGTTAACTTGTATGTGGTCTTAATCAAAATGTTCACCCGTTAGACTTGCTAAATTTAGCTCAGAGTAAAATCTGCACTGGGTTGCCTTGGAAAACGTTGCTATAGCTGCAAGGACACATTTCTGGCTACTGGCAGGGGCAAGGTAAGCTTTCCAACTGCAATACGTACAAAACAAGTTTGTATCTGCATTTGACCTTATCCCGAGAAGTTTGGCCTTTGTCACATGACTTGGCCTTTAGAATATCAAAACTACGTAGTCCTGCTGAATTAGTTTTTAGAATAATTTAAAATTATATCCAAGAAGACTAAGGTTGATCCTGAATTTGTGTGGTTAAGTTTACTGTACCAGGAAATAAATTGCTCGAGGGGAAAAAAGGAATAAACACTAAACGCAAAAGTCATCCTTTAAATCAGAAGCACTTGTAAAGCAACTTCAGCATTAAAACCTTAACTGTTGTATAAATAGACTTTTCATTAGTTCGCCCTAACTATCAGAGAAAATTAAGGATTCAAAGAAGGAAAAGAAATTGATGGCATAATATAAAACAATCACTCCATATTAAGCTAATTAAGATTGCTTAATTACTGTAAAATGTATGCCGCATACAAAGAACCAAATTCTGCTCTCCTTACTCAGGCAAAATTCCTGCTGAAGTTAAGTTGTGATCCTCTGTGATATTTCATCATTTTAATCAAGTAAGAGTACAGATTTGGAAAAAATGTCTTTCAGTCTCATTGTTATGCATTTTCAACTGTATTTTAAGGCACAGTAGCATAAGATATGAATAAAATAGTTTAAGATTGGTGAAAGTTTTTGAAGAAATTTTTTTTTGGGAAAAAATGCAGATTTGGTGACATCAAAATATTTCATGAATTCAGCTGTGCCATTAGGTCTGTGCAGGTGTGCCACACAATTTTTTGAAAAACTACTCAAGGAGCTCTGGATTGGCTCGAGTATTCATGAGTTTATTTGGAAACTATATGGTGATGTGCCTCAAATTAATTAAAGGCAGCAAGGTGTGCCATGGCAGAGAAAATATTGGGAACCACTGCCCTAGATTAGCATTAAGGAGCTCCTGGATTCCAGTTTCATTCCCAGGCTATGAAACCATATTGCTTCTCGAGAAGACCAGTTCTTTGAATATTCCATATTTGACTAGAAAGAAATTTATTTTGTAAAGTCTCCAAAAAAACCCTTACAAGACAAATTATTGTATTATTTGTCAATGAAAGCATTCTGAAGGGATATTTTTTTCTCCCACGGAACATCAGAGCAAAAATGAATGGACTAGCTTTACAAAATAGCAGTACAGAATAGATTACCTCTGCAAGAATGACTTCTTTTGTCAATATGGATCTTTTCTGTTGCGTGCACCACTTCTTCAAAGTCCAGTCCTGTAGTTTTCCCTATCATTGATGGGTAATTAATTATTTCAGAAAAGAGAGGTTTCTGCTCATCTTCAATGGATGACACAGAAGATGATGATTCACTTTTCTTCTCTTCAAAATGTTTCTTGGTACACTGATAACGTCTGGTGTTATCCATTGACTCTTCAGGATCATTCTGATGGCTTTCTTTGTCATAGTCTGTCAAATAGAAATAATTGCATACAATAACGTGCAGTGCATGAGATCATGTTCCAATTTATTCTGGGCCTCTGGCAGAGCCACTGCCAGGCATTAGCAGACTAAGCAATTGCTTACGGCCCTGAGCAGCTCAACGGGGCTCCCTATTAATTATTAGTATGTGTTGTGAGGGGAGATGGACGTATTCTTGCTTAAGGCCCCCACCGGGTTAGCACTGGCATTGGCCTCAGGGGCAGATGAGAACATATATCATTTAGAAGGTTCATTCTTTGTTAAGGATAACATAACTTTAATGCCTTGTCTGTTAAAGACCACCATAGAGATGCTGCAGATGTTCTCTCTGATTCCTGGATAAAAAATGACATGGCTTTTGGCATTTATTGCCATAGCAACCTTCTCTGACATTCCCCATATATTCATAAGGATTAACAGATCACTCATCTAATTGTATTGATAGAATAGTAAAATTTCATCCACTGCAGAACCCAGCCCAGTCCAGACATAGTGGTATCTCACCATTTATTAGTTATTTACAGAGAGGTAGCCGTGCTAGACTGTGTACATCAAAACAACGAGAGTCCTGTGGCACCTTATAGACTAACAGATTTCATCAGCCATAAGCTCCTGTGGTCTCCAACACACAGGGGCTGACATGGTGCATGCATCTGACGAAGTGGGTTGGAGCCCACGAAAGCTTATGCTTGAAGAAATCTGTTAGTCTATAAGGTGCCACAGGACTCTTGTTGTTTATTACTTATGGAATTGAGATTACAGGAAAGTTTATTCTTAGGGTACATTGATACTACAAGTGTCACAGCAACACAACTGTAGTGTTACACGATGTAGTGTAGACACTACAATGACAGAAGGGAATTTTCCATCACTGTAGTAAATTTACCCCTTGAGGGGGTAGCTGGATTTATGGAAGAATCCTTCCATCAGCTGAGTACTGTCCAAACTGGGATTTCAGTTAACTTAAGTAGGTCTCCTAAGAGTGTGACTTTTCACACCCTGACTGACATAGCTAAGTCAATCTACATTTTAGGTGTAAGCCTCAGATACCTGGGTGACAGGCAACCTTCTAACAATGAAGATAAGCGTTAAAGAAATGACGAATGAATGCCATTTCATTTAATCTCCTTTGGTTGGCCTCTTTTTTAAATTCTGTTTTCATACTCTTAGTAGGCTAAGAGCCATGGATATCAGACTCAATAGGTGCAGAATGTTCTGGAACACTAAGCAGTGTAACTCAGCGGATACATGTGGCACCAGTGCCTGGTGATCCACACTCACCGCCAGTTTCCTGGGCAAGATAAAACTGTTGATTTTGCCCCACAAAAATTAACTGGCCTGGGACCTGCCTACTAGAGGAGTCACCTGTCTACCCCATCTGCAGTTTGTATAGGTACTTGTGTTGGCACAAAAGAAGGGTGCTGCAAGCAAGCAACTCCACCTTGGAATCTACCACCCTCAACTTGGTCCCAAATAGCTCCTGTCTATTGACTGTTAGGGTTCACTGCAAGGCCCATCTGTTTTCCCAAACTTTGGGGCAGTGAGGCACATAGGGGCTGACATGGTGTGCATAGTAAGGAGGGCACTGGTCGAGTCTTGAATTTATCTTGGATTAATTATTTTCAGGTTCCAGAGTGAAGAGCAGCCATTGGTATAATACTTCTCAGTGGCTGTGGTTTTGATTTATAGCAATTACAGCAGTGTGTTACAAATTGAAATAAATAAAACAAGAAACTGATAATGATAGTCTGAAAAGCATGGAGGCCTCTTGAAGATCTGTCTTTAGAGAAACACTCAAAGTGTGTTTTACTGTATCATTTCAAATTTAATATTTTAATATTTTATCTTATGCCTATTTTTAACTGAAATGTCAAGATAATTCCAGTCCTGAAGGTTTATTTAGAACATATTTTAGCAGGGGAGTCTCAATTAGATATAAATACCGTAACTAGTTTGCATTAACTTCCTGGGGAGATAGCATGATTCCCCATCTGCTTTCAGCTAATTGCTAATCAACATAATTCTAGAGTGCATGTAATCCTGACAGTAATGGTTAATACAGGATTCTGTACATTCTCTGGGTTTCTTCTTCTCTAACTCTGTTTACTGGTCACTGAAAGAGAACAATGGGCCTGATCATACTCACATGATCAGCACACGGAGTAAACCCCTCACCTGTTCAGAAGACAAGGCTCAGGTGCTTTTGTAGCAGCATTTTGCACTGACTACCAGGAGTCCAGAGATCTGCAAGTGGTAGCAATGGTCAAGCTGGTGGCAAAGCCAGGTTTGATACATATCACCCCCACTTGCAATCGCTGGAGACCCTGGAGGAAATTAATACATCATTGAGTTAAATTTGTTTTCTGTTGGTCCTGTTTCCACAGCAAGAGTCTTCTTTTAACGAGAAATCCTGTCACCATCTGGAGAGGCCATGCTGCAGCAAGTGGCATTGGGAGTGCTATGGCACTGCCCACGTTCAGATGGCCTCACACAGTGTGGCCTGCAGGGGATCTCTAGACTTTGTGGACTGGCCGTATGGCCAGCTATTTCTCCCACTCACACCCAGGATGGAACAATGGAGGATGAAGCTCCATGAGAAGATTCTCCCCCACAGGTTTCTCTGGGGAAGTGGGTCGTAGATCTCTGTTTCATTGTTGTCCTTCTAGAGCAGGGGTCTCAAACATGCAGCCTGCAGGCCGCATGCAGCCCCTAAAGCTATTTCCTGTGGCCCTCAATGACACGATCATTACAAATATTCGCAATATCATTGTATGGAAAGGTTTCAGTGGTGCGGCCCTTGGGCTACCATACTAATCCTCATGCGGCCCTCTACTAGTCCTCATGCTGCCCTCATGGTGATTTGAGTTTGAGACCCCTGGTCTAGAGAAACAAGGAGCTTAACTATTCAATGCTACACTGACTCGAAATATTTTAAATTTCCACATTTTTTGAACAATTTCATATTCTTGTTAGCATATGTGAACCCAAAATAGCAGTCATGGGCATTTTATAAATGACAGATTGATTGATGGACTAGTTTGCAAAGAGAAGTCACTCAGAGAGAGTACATAATGGCAAAAGTGCAGAGAGCTGATCTATCATAGTTACGGAGTGCCAATCACTCTAATAGCTAAAGGCACAATCAAATTTTGCTTTCAGTTACAGCACAATAAAATCAAAGTAATTCAGTTGGCTTCTCTGCAGTTAGTTTGGATTTTTGTTGGTGTAACTGACAGCATATTTTGATCCAAAATATCTATATTTCTGGTGTAATGGACACATCAGCCCTAGTACAAAAGAGTAAATGAAAGGGAAGATCACTTCCTATGACATTATTTGAGGTTCCAGATCCAAGGAAGATAACTTTTGCCACTAGTAAGTTGATCAAATTTATAACATGTTCAATGCCATTTGTCTAGCAAATTCAGAAATTTTAACACTTCTTTTTCATTATAGCAAACAAGAACTCCTGTGGCACTTAAAGGCTAACAAATTTATTTATTGAATGAGCTTTTGTGGGAGAAAATACTACTTTGTTCATTATGTTATTCCCAAAAGGTTTTATTTTAGTTTAGAACCAAAACCTTCACTGTAAGGAAATGCATCAAAACTATAGCACCGAGAATAATCTTATGCTTTGGTATGGCTAAAATATTAATTAAAAGTGGAAATTGCATTCTTTATTTGGCTCTGAACTGTAGGAGCTAATGGAGTTCACAAGGCACTTCAGCTGAAATACATTTTAAGTAGTCTCTAGGTAATGCTTTATTTAGATGGGACACTACCATTTCTGCCCTTTTCTAATGAATCCATGTTTTGGGGTTGGAATGAACACTGCAGATGACAGGAACAGCTTTTCCTCTGGCTAGGCTTTTTCTGTGTGGGAATAAATTACTTAAATTCATTTTCTGCTACACAGACTTGCAATTCCAAATAGGCTCATCTCCTCCCCCCCGTTTGACTGCAAGGAAAATTTTATAATCATTTTTGGAAATCATCCCTTCCCTGCTTTTCTATGAGGTAAGTTTCACTTTCTGGTTTGGACTCTTGGAAACATTTTCAGAGGCTGAATTTTCTGTAACCTCTTGCTTTGCCAAACACCCTTTCAAACAATTTGCGCCGTTTGTGGGAGTCATTTTAATCTGTGATTTTTTTATTTTATGCATCTGCCAAAGAGTACAAATGAACATGACGACACTGGAATGTCCTGATTTACAGAGAAACACTGTCTGACTTTTCAGCCTTGAAAGTGACAATGTTCTTTATTCAAAGTAACTATGGGAAGGATTGTATTCCCCCTTTTCAGGGAGATGGACAAGAAGAACTGGGGACGTGATCAGGCCTTTGAAATGACCTGTTCTACCAGTGCCTCTTGTGAGTTATCGACGTGTGAAAATTACTAGAGATCAAACATGTTTTCTTTTTGTTAGAAAATGATGACAGGTTGTTCCAGAGGTGGATTGGGTTGAACCTTACCCTTGATTGCCTGCTTATTCCACCTTGATCCCATGAGTGAGCAAAGAGGGCGGGGAGGAGGGATTACAATCCTTTGATGCTTGAGAATATTTAAAGGCTTGCATTCACAACAACTCCCCAAAGACCTTTTTTTTTTGGTTACATTAACACCTAAGCAATGAATATTAATACCTATGTGGTGAATATACCACCCCTGTTGTTTACAAGTTTAGTTAATGGTAGGCAGGCATTTAATTCTACAACACGTTACTTTTGTTACAGCAATACCAATAATATTACCGACCAAGCATTTAGCAAGGAGAGGCAGGGGTGAGAAAGTTGATAAGTATGCTCTTTCTAAGGTTCTTACACAGGAGAGAAAGGATAGCTTCTTTCCATTACATTTCTTGTTCAAACTGAGAAAGGGAGAGGGGAAAGGGAAGATATATTTCACTAAATTCCAATTGCAAGAAGCAAAGCTTTTGTACCCACCCATGATCCCATTACCATAACAGCTGTGGCTCAGGCAGAGGCCTAATGTCCAGCTCTAACTTTACTCTCCTACACTTTACTTTTTTGTCTTCCTATTCTAGAAGTAATAATGTTTGGCTCAGCTTAATGAGTGGCAGCCTATGTGAACTGGAGTTTCTTTATATTCATCACCACTGCAAATTTTGATACCAATAAGACTGGCATAGTTTTGTATATATTACATGGGAAGAAACAGGGTATTTTTATCAGTGGAATTTGGTTAACTGGAATTAGGCATACAGAATTGGAAGAACTATCTAGTCTGGGGGTTCAGAAGATGTTAAATCTCTACTTCCTTTCTCCAGCCTACAAGTAAAAACCTTACTGTGTGCCTAGACAAATTCAATTTTGTATGGGAAATAAGATGTCTGCCTTCCTAATCCTTGCAGAAAAGAATTTACATCTCACATCATGAGACAGATAATCCTTATCATTAACATTGCTTGTATAATTACAAATCTCATCACTGGGCATGACATTTTTTAACCCTTTAATTCTATCACATCATTTTAAGCACTACCAGGGGAGTCACTAGCTGAGGAGCGGGAACATTATGAGTGTGAAGAAAAGTTGGCTGAATCCTATAAAACAGAGGTGGCCAAACTTGTGGAACTCAAGACAAGATGATTATTAAACCTTCAAAAGCCACACTGAGGCATATAGCCATATACTTTAACCTACTAAACTGATTTGGTGACATTCTTCCGCGAGCCACACTTTTTCATTCAAAAGCCAGATGCAGCTCCTGAGCTACAGTTTGGCCATGCCTGCTATAAAACAGTCTGCATATTTTCATTCAGGTTCCCAATGGTTGTTTGTTTCCATGTCATTGTTCCTTATTTGTCTGATAGTCACAAATTTTCATATGAAGAGGATTTTGTTTCCAGGACTGTTTGGAGGATGAATGGCTTCTATATAGAGAAATCAATTTATTGATGTCTAAATATTAGTTATAATAGCAGAATTTTGGGAAGACTTCACAATCCACTACTAAATTTTTGCATCAGCAGCTGATCTTCCAGTGATCTGCCACCCACCATCCATCCATTTCTTCATTGGTTGTATCGTACTATGATGATCCTCCAAAATTTCTTCCCTAATATCTTTTACAAGGTTATTTCCATCTCTATGCCTCATGTGACCACAGTATATAAGTTTGCATCTCTTCATTTCCAACATCAGAGTCTGCTTCTCTCTAATAATATGTTTAACATAGACATTTGTGAAGTATAAGATCCTTTGCAAGCACCACTTTTTGAAAATGTCAGTATTTTTCTTGTCAGCAGCATTAACATCCTATGATACACATCCATAAATCACTTTAAAAAACAGTCTTTTCAGACATTGCACCTTTGTACATTTCAAAATGCCACAATTTTCCCAAACTTCCTTAAGGAGACCATGGGTGTGTTCACACAGCAGTCTTATTTCGAAACAACAGAGGTTGTTTTGAAACAAGAAAGGCCAAGTTGACACTGCGCACTGTTGTTTTGAAACAACTTAAACCCAACGTGGGGACGAAACAACGTTGTTTCGAAACTATTGTTTTGAAACAATGCCATCTGAACATGTTGTTTCAAAATGGTGACTCGTTTCGAAATAACTGTTGTCTGAACTTGCTATTTCACTTTGAGGTTTTTTCCTTAATTTGAATTAACTTATTTCGAAATAAGATGTTATTTTGATACAAGTTGTTTCGAAACAACTTGTATTGAAATAACCCCCTGTGTGTGAACGTAGTCCATAATTGGGCAAACTATTCCTAGTCTTTTACAGATTTGTTTGGGACAACCTCCTTGATTGAATATATATGACCCCAGATAATTGAATTAATCTGCTGTCCGTACAGCTTGTCCATTAATTGTGATGTCTGCTTGCATCTTGTTTTTGTTATTCAACATACATGCATTTTGTTTTCATCACCTTTGGAAACAGTCTATATTCCTCCCTAACTCTTTTTACCAACTCCAACATTTGTTGCATTGGATCACTGGTTGCAGCATATATCTGAGGTCACTTAAGAGGTGTATACCAATGGAAATCACAGGTTCCTCCACTTTGTCAAAACCTTCCAAGACTTGTCTCACAATAAATTTGTATTAAATGTTAAAAAGGCTTTGTGGACAAATGTATCCTGATCTTATACCCTGCCTAGTGGAAAACTGTTCATACTGCTGTTTGCATCATGGTTTGTTGTGGGTGGTAGAGACTTTCAATGAGTTCATTGAGATTGAATCCACATTTCTGTCAGGATCCTCTGACAACAGTTATGTTGGACAATATCAAACATTTTGGAGTAGTGAATAAAACACATGATCAGTGGGTGATGTGGCAAAGCACCACCTCAGTCTTGCCAGGTTAGGGTTGCCTCCTCTGGTGGGATGGGCATGGGATAAATTAGCCCCATGCTGAGTCGCTTAACTTCTCTCTTCAGTGTCTCTGACATAGAGCATTTGGGGTGGACCTTGGTTAGGGCCTGGGAAATGCTCCTCTGACAAACGGACAGGGAGGGACAATAAATCTATAAAGCCCACACCTGTACGGAGTACCTTTCCTTGGTCCCTTAGGTGTGGCTGCCGTCATAGTGGCACAGCTCTTGGAGGTGGAGGGCAGAATTAACCCCTGTGAGGAGAAGCACTGTTTCTGGAATTGGGGAAGTGTATCTCGCTCCTGCCACAAACCTTTGGACGGCTTGTATCTCTCTCTCTTTCCCTCTAGCAGAAGGAGGATTTTAATATGCCTGGAGTAGCCTTTGAGTGGGCTCAGGGACCTCTAATTTACCAGCAGTAGCCTACTCCCAGCTTGTAGGAAAAAGGGCCTTTAACACTTCAGGACTGACAACCTGCCTTCATTTTCTGATCCCAGCCATGGCCCCACAAACTCATAGGACCTCATCAACAAGCTGCTTCTTGGCTTGACCAAAGTGACTACATAACACCACAGAAAGGATGTTTGCTGAGAAGGGACTCTGCCACTGTGGGACCTATCTTTATCCTTTGTCCAACCATGTCTCTGGAGTGGGCAGAGTTCTTCTGGGTCATGTCTGCTGACTTCTTAGCTATTTTTCAGGAGCAGTGAGTACTGTCTGAGGTTCTCTGCTCAGTGTCTCCTTCCAGGTTTCCTCTGTTTAGCTCTTTGACCTTCATGTCCTGGTTTTTTCATTTGTTGTATCTCAATCATTCGAGTCCTGAGCTCAGGAATTCCTCCCCTTAGGCTGGTGGAGGAGCTTTTAGTCATAAGTGGGCACAAGTCTGTCCACATCCTTGAACCCAAATAGTTATACACTTTTGTAGCCATCTGACTTGACTTTGTCAGGGCGATTGTACTTGTGCTTTCTTTAATGTGATAGATATTTGTGATTTGATCATATGTATTTAAGCCCTCTCTGAAACCAGCTTCTTTCTTGATAGATAATTGGAGATAATTCTGTTTCTATCATGCAATCTTGGGTCGTGTAAACCAGAATGCTGCTTGTATGTGAAGCCAGGGAGCTGGTATGATAATTACAACACTTGATTATGATTTCTTCTTTAGTAAAAGCAGAAAACTCCCTTTTGTCCAGTCCTCCAGTCATTTTCTATTCAGTTATACATTGTTGCTAATTTTCTGCATAAATCAATAGTGTGCTCACCAACCACCTTTAACAATTGTGCAGGCATGTTATCTACCCCTAGTACTATGCCAGGCTTCACTCCTTCTCAGAAAACTTGGCAGTTCCAGCTCTGTACTCTCTTTTCTGTCATCCTGTATTATGAGTGGCTTTGGTGAGGCTTAGAGATTGGCACAGTAATCTCTTCACCTGTATTTAGTATCATCATCCTCAGTCAGGACTCTGCCATCATGATTTTTTATTATGTTTGATCACAGTGAAATCCTTTTGATAAGAAGTCTGACCACTGTGAATATATCTTTTACATTATTACTCTCTTTATACTTCTCAAGTTCCATGTATTTTGCCCTTAAATATTTGCTTCGTCTTGTCTAGTATGCCATTGAATATTCTCTCCTACATTCTTCTATCTTGAAGTCATTCTTTTTTATGCTGCATCTTTTTTTGCCAGCTCAAACACCTTCTAAGTTAACCAGTGTGGAATCTAACACTGACTTTTTGGAATGTGTGCTTCGGCTGTTTTTAGCATAACAATTTCACTTTTTTCCAAAATTTATTGGGGTTATTCTTCTCTTTCCTGCAAACCCATTCTAAACAGAAGTTATATCATTTTCATTGATCCTGGACAAGGCCAAATGCAGTAGACCTGTCGAACACAGCCTCTATAAAATTGTAATTTATGTTTGAGCTAACAGGTGATGGTCTGACCCACTATCTGCACTAAGGAAAATCTTTGTCCTTTAGCAATTCAATTTCCAACAATGTCATATTTATTCTACTGGCCATTCAGTTTCAACTTTGTTATATTTATTCCATAAGGGTTTTGGTTCTCTCTCATATTGCCAGGTGATCTCCATATGTTGGGTGAAGATGGTCTTTGTAATGACCATGGGATTAGAGTAGCAATTCAACTACATGCCTTCCTTTCTCATTTTGTGAGCCCAGACCATTGTTTCCCATTACTTCCTTATGAGCTCTTACAGCTCCAACACTTCATTTAAATCCCCAATTACAAGAGTAATATCTTTATATGATGTTTTGGTGAGTGTTTCTTCAAGTTATCCCTAGTTTCTGTATGATTATCCATATGCAAACTAAGGTGTTAGTGAACAAGAATCTTCTGTTTAAAAATGTCAGCCATCTAGTCAGAAAGCAGAAACAACATGACATCTCAGGTGAATAATCACATACCAAAAATAGCAAATAGTGAAGTGAAAACTCTGGAAATGTCAGTTAACGTAGATGACCAGTTTGAGTAAACTCTCTACTAAACAGTTACAGAAAATGGTTTGAACAAATATCTTTTGAAAAATGTCCAAAATAAAAAGTACAACTGCATAAGGACTAAAGCTGAGTAAATACACTTAGACCCTTACTATCATATACAGCTGAGTCCATTTGATCACACGTTTCTAAGGGGTAGTTGTGTTAGTCTAGTTCAGCAAAACAAACAAGGAGCCTGGTGGCACTTTTAAAGACTAACAAATTTATTTATGGCATGAGCTTTCATGGGAGAAAATTCTAATTCGTCAGATGCTTGAAGATAGGGAATTTACAGAATGGGAGTAAAATAAATGTAGGGATGTGTAAGTCATAGGGTCAAGTCAGACTGTTACAGAAAATCAACACAGTTTGAATTCACAGTATATTTGCTAGTCTTTATAAGTGTCACCAGACTCCTTGTTCATTTGATCACTGTTTTACTTGCTTTCAGCATCCCCTCCTGACATACATTTGCAATAATCAGTCTGTTGATGCACATTTTGCTGCTCTCTGTACAAAGCCATGGACTGCACAGATATGTGAATGATCTTTTAGCACAGACTAGGAGCAGGCAAAAGTAAACCAGGAAAGTTTTATCCCTAAATGTTGCAATTCTTTTCACTCAGCAGTGCAAAAAAGAACATGGATAACATGTAATATTAATAGAAGAATATAAAACTTGTAAACACTACTTCTCTTCATATATAGTCTCCTCCATATTTAATTAAACTTGCCTTTGGCTATAAAGGATTGTTGCAGGTTGTATTTTTAAATATAGCTTTGTTTAGTCACTGATGGAGTAGCGAGTGGGGAAGAGATTCCACATGCCCAGGTTAGTTTGGATCAGATCCTACAAATCTTTAAACCTGGGTGGTGCTCACAATTATGCATTGTCCCACAGGTTCCCTGGAAATAGCAAAAGCTGAGTACTGGTGAATATGAGGATGAAAGTTGTCTTCCAGAAGAGAATAACTCAGTGCAAGATGTTTATCCAAATTCTCTGCTATGATTAAAATATGCCTTTACTTGGTAAGCTCTTTAATGTTAAACAGAAAGAAAGTGTCAGAGGAAAGTTATAAGAAGTAATTTGGGATCCTTTGAGACACATTATTCTAGTGGCCAAACCCCTAGACTGAATGTGATGGGATCTGGTTTCTCTTCTATCTCTATTCTATAGGCTTAGGGGTCATATTTTTTAAATGCAGTCCTTGACTTTTGCACACAAAATTTGCAGATGTAAACATCTGCAATTTTTCTATCAAACCTTGGCCTATTGATAGGGGAGGGAGGCAAGGGGGTGATGGGTATTATCCAGGGGCCCAGTCATTTAAAAGGGTTCAAGTGGATAATGTATCCTCTCCTTCCCACACACTCCTTCCCCTGAAGGCCCCACCTCTCATGCTCTCTGCTCCTCCCTGAGTCAAGCTTATTTATGATGCAGCACACAGGTACCCAGGTGGCTGAGGAGGTGGTATCTTCTACTCAACTTCCTGCATTCATCAGTTATCTCCCTGGGGAATCCAAGGCAGAAGTTCTCAACCACTGTGTTGGGACACATTTAGTGGGTCTCCACAGAGTGGTGTGTCATGGAGAGCCAGGAAGATGGCTGCATTCAGCCTGAGGGGAGTCGGCTGGTGTGTCCTGTAGGGTTGTGATATGCTGCAAGAGGTTGACAACCACTGATCCAAGGGACCTGGGAAACTGAAGAGTAGATGCCACCTCCTCAGCTGCCTGGGAACCTGTATGGTGCATAAAAAATAAATAAAACCTTCTAGTGGAAGCCCACCCATGGACCTCAGCCATCCCTTTCTATGGGGGCCATTGCCTGTTCTGCCGGGAGGCCAGAAATTGCTTTCAGTGGGCCTGACCAAACCAATCTAATTTAGATGTGTTGTAAGTATCTGATTTGTGGGGACAGTTGGATTCTTAGACATCCAAAAGACTTAAAGTGGAGTGCAAAAGTGGAAATAACTTTAGTTAAGGCCAGGCAGAATATTTGTCTCTAAGGCTCTGAAACAAGCTAGCAAAAGATGTGAAATTCAGAATTAAAAGTAGTCTCAAACTCTGTCCTGAACCAACTTCAACATGCCTGAATATTGAAAAGGTCTCTGAACAGTAGGTAGTTTCATATACCATATGCTCCATAGTATCTAAACTCAGCAGAGTGAGAATTAAGGACAGAGTGGCAGGATTTCTTTGTTTTTTGCTGGCTGAAATCATCCCATAGTGCTATTTTAATGAGGGATTTTGCTGTACTGAAATTCCTTTGTCTTTAAATGGTGGAAAGTTACAGTAACAGTCTTTGGCCATAATGAAAGGCAGAGCTAAAACAGTAAATGGTGCTGAAGTCTTTCCACAGACATTGCTTCAAATTTTGGGAAGTAAAAGTGATTCCTGATTTTTAAATAAAATAAAGTAATAAAATATAATAAAAAAGGAGGGATGTAAAGTATCCTGAAATCATCATGGTTTTTCATTCATAGGATGAATTTTACATGTTTACATTTTTATGACCCATTTATATGATGTGACCTTGACCTGAGCATGAATATGCTATCTAACTGCCTTCATGACTGTGCTCTTCTGAAACATTATCTAACACTAATAAGGTCACAGACAAAATTAATAAGAAACATGGATGGAGTTTGTAGAGAAATGCAGGGAGGCATTGCCTCCCAAAATCATGATGATTTTTAAGGACTGATCTTTTGGCAGACCTGTGGCTGACTTTGGTAGGACTGATGGTTAGTGCTTGTTTTTCCAGAAACTGAAAGTTTGGGGAAGTGACCAGCAGAAAAATTAAACTGCCGGCTCCAGTTTCCAAGGTATCTTAAGTGGAGTATTGGCAACAGAACAAGCCGACTAGTTAGACGTATATGTCTAATCTCCCTACTCCTTGTCCTCCCCACCCCCCAAATTAAGCAGTCAAACTCTTTCTATGATGAGACATGAAGCTAATGTTTTCCCAGAAAAGACTGCTTGGCTTTGGAACAATATACTGGAAGACAGAAGACTAAGACCAAGTCAGGCTCCAGCTATTTTCAGAATACAATGCTACACCCTCCTATGGTTGTCAAAACAAACCTGTCATTGCAGAAAACAAGAATACATTGACCTTTGTACAAACACAGGAACTCTTAGAAAAGTTTCTTGAACCTGAGAGACGAATCTACGTTGAACCCCACCAAAGACAATGCTTTGTATCCTCAGCATCTAGATACTGCCTCAATAAGTTCCACAGAAATATTTAAAATAGATAGGTAGATTTCAAAGCTTAGACTAGAACCAAATATTTATAACGGCTCCTGCCATGAAAAGAGAAAAAATCTTAATGAATAGAAAGTTTCATGCACAGAAGTTTCAAAGCAGCTGAAGGCTTTTCCCTCACAGCCCACCACAGTGGTTCCCTCCTGTTTCCCCCTGACTCTCAGGACTACTCACATACTTTTGGGGCAGCCTCTGATCCATATTCTATACCTCACTTACCTCAAGGAAAGATAATAAGAAAGACTCCTTGGAAACTAATCAACACAAAGAGTTGATTCATCCTATTCCTAGCAAATTAAATATTTTTCTTTTCTCAGGAGGAACAAGAGATTTAGAGCTCTGCTTTTCTACGGCTAATGTTAATGGTAGCAAAGCCTTTGGATTTTTAACCTGTATTTTCCACCTATAAGGATGTGGGACCATAATGCTTGTGGTGGGAAACCTGCTAGTACAGTAGGAGGGGGTTCTACATCTGTGGCAAGCTTTTTCAAAGGCAGTTTTACCATTGACTTTTACAGGATGCAAGAATGATGACAAAATATCTCCTTTGGTCTATCAAAGTAATTCTATCACATTTGTACAAGTAGGACTGAAAGAGCTGCTTATTATTAAGATTACCCAAAACTTCCTACGTGAAGACCCTGTTTTCAGTTACTTTAATGTTGCCAAGCTTCAACTGTTCAAGTTACAACTTTGCATGCTGGGTTTCTGCCTCAGGCTGAATTTATTTGGGTAATTATTGCCAAAACAGTTCAGCTGTTTCCAAGAAAGAGACTGGGGAAAATATGTTGTTTTGCCTGGAATGGAACCAATGATTCTTGAGTCCTATCTTTCCTCTGCTCTCAGCAAATATCTGGCAAAATGTCCCATCCCTGTCTAATGTTGATTTCCATAGATGATGACAACCTACTAATGCTATCAGTTACTCTATTAGTTCAAGTGGCAGAGGTCTAATGTCGTACATTTAAAAGTTGCAACCCTGCTAGTAACCCATGTAGGAGTCACTCTGGTGATGCATGATGGAATTTCTGTTTTTTCAGTTTGCTTTTTAAAAATACCTGAGAAATGATACACACAAAACTATAATAAGGAGAACATTATTAATATCACAAAGAGTAGGACTCAAAAGTTAAGAAATGCCAGATTTAAGGTTCTCTGTCTAATCTTAATTTACCCCTGCCCTTGTGTGTATGTATCACAACACACACATTATGATCTTTAATTCTAGAATTACATCCTTTTTTTTTTCCACGGGATCCATGTGCACAGATGGACCTGCTCTAGCAATGAATCATTGAACCACAGAATCATAGGGTTGGAAGGGGCCTCATGAGGTTATCTAGTCCAAATCCCTGCTAAAAGCAGGACCACTCTCACTAAAGCATCCCAGCCAGGGTTTTGTCTAGCCAGGCCTTAAATGTCTCCAAAGATGGAGATTCCACTACCTCCCTAGGTCACCCATTCCAATGCTTCAGCACCCTCCTAGTGAGAGGGTTTTTCTTAATATCCAACCCTGAACACCCTAGCTGCAGCTTGAAACCATTCCTCCTTGTTCTGACCTCTGTTACTGCTGTGAACAGCCTAGGACCCTCCTCAAATAGTTGAGGGTTGCTGTTAAATCCTCCCTCAGTCTTCTCTTCTGCAGCCTAAATAAGCCTAGTACCTCTTTTATTACTGAGAACAGCCTAGCTGGGCACCCCTTCAAGTAGCTGAAGGTTGCTATCAAATTCCCCCTCAGTCTTCTCTTCTGCAGGCTAAATAAGCCTGGTACCCTCAGTTTCTCCTCATAGGTCATGTGCCCCAACCCCCTAATCATTTTTGTTGCCTTCTTCTGGACTCTTTCTAATTTGTCAACATCCTTTCTGTAGTGCAGAGCCCAAAACTGGACACACCAGGGGCATCGCTGGTGCCGGGCACATGGGGCACGTGCCCTTGGGACACACTACTCCAGATGTGGCCTCACTAGTGCCGAATAGAGGGGAATAATCACACCCCTCAATCTACTGGCAACACGCCTACTGATGCAGCCCAATATGCCATTGGCCTTTTTGGCAACAACAGCACATTGTTGATTCATATCTAGCTTCTCATCCACCATAACCTCCAGGTCCTTTTCTATAGTGCTGATACTTAGCTGATTGGTCCCCGGCAGTATATAGAATTTTTCTGTTCTAAGTGCAGGACTTTGCACTTGTTGTTGCTGGACCTCATGAGACTTTGTTTGGTCCAATGCTGCAATTTGTCCAGGTCTCCCTGAATCCTATCCCTGCCCCCCAGGGTGTTTACCATTCCCCCCAGCTTGGTGTCATCTGCAAATTTACTGAGTGTGCAATCCATCCTATCATGCAGATCATTAATGAAGATGTTGAACACAACCGTCCCCAGGACTGACCCTTGGGGCACTACCTTCTTTACTGGTTGCCAACTAGACATTAAGTCATTGATCCCTGCCCGCTGAGTCTGATGATCTAGCTAGCTTTCTATCCACCTTAGGGTCCATTCATCCAAACCATACTTCCTTAAGTTGCTGACCAGAATGCTGCGGGAAACCATATCAAAATCAGTGTTCTGTAGTAAAGGAGAGTGTTGCCTTGCAGAAATTGAAAGAAGTGTAATGAATAAGGGGACTGTAGGAAGTGAAAGAAGGGTCTCCGATATGACAGCTGAACGCTGCTCTGAAGAACTGGATTTTATCCTGTCTCTGCCGCAGAGTTTCTATCTGATCCTAGGAATATTGCTAAAATCAGACTTTTCCTGGGTGGTCTCAAATTGGGTGTTCCTCATTGTTTGGGTGCCTGATTTGATTCCCAGCAGCCACATCTGCAGAAGTGCTAAGCACTCACGCCCTCAGGTGAAATCAGTGGAAGCTGTACTTTGAACATAAAATGTGGTATATAGTGCTACACTGAAAAATTAGGTACTAGGCATCTTAAATTTGGCAATCAAAATCAATAGAAACTTTTGACCTATCATGCCAATAGAAAGTCTGTGGGTTACACTGAGAGGGGAAAGCAACAAGGGGGATGTTGTGGTGGGTGTCTGCTATAGACCACCAGACCAGAAGCAGGAGGTGGATGAGGTGTTCTATGGACAACTAGCGGAAGCTTGTAGATCACAGGCCCTGGTGCTCATGGGGGACTTCAATTACCCTGACATCTGCTGGGAGGCCAATACAGCAGTGCATGGGCAATCCAGGAAATTTTTAGAGAGTGTTGGGGACAACTTTCTAGTACAAATGCTAGAGGAACCAACTAGGGGCCTTGCACCTCTCGACCTGCTGCTCACAAACAGGGAAGAATTGATCAGGGAGGTAGAGGTAAATGGCAAGCTAGGCAGTAGTGACCATGACATGGTTGAGTTCAGGATGCTGATTAAAGAAAGGAAGGAAAGAAGCAAAACAAAAACCCTGTACTTCAAAAAAGCAGATTTTGGCTCCCTCAGGGAAATGATGGGCAGGATCCCTTGGGAAGCTAATCTGAAGGGGAAAGGAGTCCAAGAGAGTTGGTTATATTTTAAAGAAACCCTGCTAAGGGCACAGGAAGTTGCCATTCCAATTAGGAGAAAGAACAAACATGTGAGGCAGCCAGAATGGCTTAGCAGAGAACTCTGCTCTGAGCTTAAACATAAAAAGGAAGCTTACAGGAAGTGGAAGCTTGGTCAGATGACCAAGGAGGCATATAAAGATATTGCTAGGGACTGCAGGGATAAAATCAGAAAGGCCAAAGGACAAATGGAGTTGCGGCTAGCGAGAGATGTAAAGGATAACAAGAAGGGGTTCTACAAGTATGTTAATAACAAGAAGAGGATCAGGGATAGTGTAGGTCCCTTGCTGAATGGGGCAGGCATCCTCGTGACAGAGGATGAAGAAAAAGCTGAAGTGCTCAATGCATTTTTTGCTTCAGTTTTCACAGGCAGGGTCAGCTCCCAGCCCACTACCATGGGTATGGCAGATGGGAGAGAAGAAGAGAGGCCCTTGGTGACAGAAGGTCAGGTTAGGGACTGCTTAAAGAAGCTGGATGTGCACAAGTCCATGGGGCCGGACGAACTGCATCCAAGGGTGCTAAGGGAATTGGCCGATGAGATAGCAGCACCGCTGTCCATTATCTTTCAAAACTCATGGAGAACGGGGGAGGTGCCAGAGGATTGGAAAAAAGCAAATGTAGTGCCTATTTTCAAGAAAGGGAAAAAGGAGGATCCGGGGAATTACAGACCAGTCAGCCTCACCTCAATCCCTGGAAAAATTATGGAGCAGGTTCTCAAAGAATCCATCCTCAAACACTTAGAGGAAAATAAAGTGATCAGGAACAGTCACCATGGATTTACCAAGGGTAAATCAAGCCTGACCAATCTCATTTCCTTCTATGATCAGATGACTGGTTTTCTGGATTCAGGAAGAACTGTTGATGTCATATACCTTGATTTTAGCAAGGCTTTTGATACAGTTTCTCATAGCATTCTCATTGGCAAATTAAGGAAGTATGGGTTGGATAGGTGGACTATAAGGTGGATAGAAAACCGGATAGATCAACGGTTTCAGCGTGTAGGAATCAATGGTTCCATGTCTAGCTGGCAACCAGTAATGAGTGGTGTGCCCCAGGGGTCAGTCCTGGGGCCGGTTCTGTTCAACATTTTCATCAATGACCTAGATGATGGAATAGACTGCACTCTCAGTAAGTTTGCGGATGACACCAAGCTGGGGGGAACAGTAGACACGTTGGAGGGCAAGGACAGGATTCAGGGAGACCTAGATAAAATGGAACAGTGGGCCAATAGAAATCTTATGAGGTTCAGTAAGGACAAGTGTAAAATCCTGCACTTGGGATGGAAAAACCCCATGCACTGCTACAGGCTGGGGAACATTCAGCTAAGTAGCAGCAGTGTAGAAAAGGACCTGGGGGTCATGGTGGATGGGAAGCTGGATATGAGGCAGCAGTGGGCTCTTGCTGCCAAAAAGGCCAATGGCATACTGGGCTGCATCAAAAGAAGTGTTACCAGCAGATCAAGGGATGTGATCATTCCCCTCTATTCTGCACTGGTGAGGCCACATCTAGAATACTGTGTTCAGTTTTGGGCTCCCCACTACAAAAAGGACAGGGACATGCTAGAGAGAGTTCAGAGGAGGGCAACCAAAATGATTAAAGGGCTGGAGCACAAGCCCTATGAGGAAAGACTGAAAGCATTAGGCTTATTTAGTCTGCAGAAGAGAATATTGAGGGGGGATTTGATAGCAACCTTCAACTACTTAAAGGGATGCTCCAAGGAAGATGGAGCTCGACTGTTCTCGGTAGTAACAGAGGACAGAATGAGGAGCAATGGTCTCAAGTTGCGGTTAGGGAGGTTGAGGCTGGATATTAGAAAAAACTTTTTTACTAGGAGAGTGGTGAAGCATTGGAATGAGCTGCCGAGGGAGGTGGTGAAATCTCCATCTTTTGGAGGTGTTTAAGGCCCGGCTGGACAAAACCCTGACTGGGATGGTTTAGTGGGAGTGGTCCTGTCTCTGGCAGGGGGTTGGACTAGATGACCTATGAGGTCCCTTCCAACCCTATGATTCTATGATTCTAAGGTCTCTGTGTCTCAGTTCCCTATTTGTAAAATGCTGATATATCGCTCCTGACTTCATAGGCCTGGTGTTGTAAAATCCACATAAAGACTCAGGAAAAAGTTAATTCTGTCTTCAGAGCAGGGTTTGAATAGTGTACAGTAAATAAGACCTAGAATCACATATTGAATAAGGAGAAAACAAAATATTAAATAGTTGCTTACTAAGTGAGCATCATACATTTCTGTGCATTGAAGGAAGCAAAGGACTTTTGGGAAAAATAGTATATGATCAAGGAATTAATGTCTGTGTCATAATGCAAAAACAGTAGGGGACTGAAATAAAGTTGCTCAGAGAGCCTGAATTCTGACATTTCCTGACTTTTGGGTACCTGACTTTCCAATCTTAATAATGCTCTTTTAACACAATTTTTGTGTGTGAAATTATTTTTATAGCACCCTAAGTGTATTAACTCAGGCAAATGGGACAGCAGGCAAATAACACAGTCCAGATAACTTTTCCATACATATTTATTTCCCTTTCTTTATCCTGAATAGAAAAATGTTAGATTTGGCTTACTGTAAATTTGTGTGTCAAATTCAAAGCTAGAAACTTCAAAGTTAAGGCGAACATTCAATCCTTAACTTATTCTTTTGTGCCATTTTTAGCACAATGGCATGAGATAGATTGGAGTGACAGCTTGATCATTGAATTTTCTGAGCTTTGTCTGGTTTTGTCACAACCTTAATGCTATTTAGATGACAATATGAGGGTAATTCCTGCTTTATACTTCAGGTAATACTTTATGCTTCAGGGAATATATAACACAATTCAGATATTGATGGAGGTGTTTAGTGCCTCACTAAGGTCCATGTTTGGCCTTTATTAGCGTTCTTCAAAGAAGTATTGGGGTGTGGAGAGGGATGCTACAGCACTTCTGAATTCAGGGTCAATTACCTGTTCTCTTCTTTCTGCCCAATGGACCCTGGGTTTGGGACATCTCCTATTGAACTGTTATGAGAGGGAAACAGGGAAGAATTGCAAAATTGTTCCCCTGAGTAGGCAGAGAAATAAGAGGGTAGTTGAAGGAACTGTACAACCCCATCGCCTCTCAGCTGTTTAGGATTAGTAGAAAATGCCTCCCTGTCTAACAGCTCTGTTTTGAAACTGTCAGCCAGTAGCACTGTGTTGGACCCAAGCAATCTTGGTCAGAAACTCTGTGGACAAAGTTTAGTCATCTGCGTCAACTGTCTTCTATGGTTGTGGAGGTACTCTACAGATGAACAGGGACTCCCCAACATTATTCCCAAAGGCTGTGATGATTTAAGAGTCATGTAACATTTCCAGGTAGTGGATATGTGACAACAACTTGATCTCTGGGACAAGGTTTGTTCACAAAAGAATATATCATGACAGGGCCATACATAGTAGCTGAGATCAGATATGGGGTGATTCACCTAGAATATACTAGAAATGTGTCTGTGGTGGAATAAGAGAGCCTTGCACCATCACACAGATTTGTTTGGCACATCACATACTACCGAATTGACTGAATTAATTGTCTCATTTCTAGGAAAGGAAGCAAGTATGTATTGCAGATAAATGATAAAGAGCTGTGAGCTATTGTCTAAGTCCCTGCTGGAACTGTGAAGCTATTGCAAAAAGAGTTACCAGGGCAACAAGAACCAAATCAGGCTCACATGAACTGAAAGAAGAGAGAAAGACAAATGCATGCTTAGCATTCCACAATTGAGAAAATCTGACGATGGTATGACTACAACAAAGAAGGGAAAGTGTATTGTGCCAGTTGGTCAACAACTGAATAGGATGCTTTAGCAGGAGGTCCATATTTCTACTGAAAAGAGCTCATGTTCTTGACCTTACAGAAGGAAAGTTCAGCTAAAGAGTTAACTTGAAAAACTGACTACATAAGTCATTAAGATTTTACTGAGACTTAAAACATCAAAGATGCATAACAGCATGCACAGATTGCTTTGATTTTTTAGCGATTATGGTTCTGAAGCTAAAATATGATTGTTAAAGGTACCATTAGACAAAATTGCTTCTGTGACCAGAAATGCCCTTCTCAGCCCATGTTTGTTGTCATTTGTGCTGTACTTCTCAGCTGCTGCACAGAATCTATCCCAAACCATTTATCTGTTATCTGATCTAAGTTAGAATGGGCCTAATTCTGCTCTAACACCTTCCCGTCACATGTGGAAGGCCTTGATGTCAGTGGAACTACCGCAGGTCTTTACAGAACAATACAGGCACCATGGGACAGGCTACAGCAGTGGCTGTCAAACTTTTTTCCTTGGGACCCAGTTCCAGACCCCTCTGCCAGGCAGCGACCCTCCACTGAAAAAAAAGTGGCCGCTGCCAGAAAACTGAACAGTGACCAGGGATTTCCCTAACACCCCCCAAACACCAACAAGGGAGTGAGGGACGGCTGTCCCCCTCTCCTGGTTGCGGCGTCGGTGCTGCGACCCAGTACCTGCAGGTTTGTGACCCAGTACTGGGTCATGATCCAAACTTTGATGACCACTGGGCTATAGTAAAGCAATGTACAGAGATGCCACATGCACCACTACTCTCTTACAGCTGTGGCAGCTGCAGAGTTTGGATACGGACCACTGTGGGCAGGGCTGGATTAAGGCCCTGTGGGGCTTGGGGCTGCCTGCTCTTGTGGCCCCCCCAGCGGTAACAATCTGCCTGGGGGTGGGACAGTGCAGCCCTACCAGTGCTGGGGAGCAGGGTCCAGGACCTGCAGCCTTGCTGGTGCTCGGACATGGGTAGGTGAGGGCTGTTGGGCTGAGTGGGCTTCACAGCCTGGTGGCACTGTGGAGGGAAGGGGGGGTGGCTGGGGCCCACTCCTCACTGGTTCTGGGGAGGGATCCAGGGCTCAGTAGGCTCTGGGTCCTGTGGCACTGTAAGGGGGGGAGGGTTAGTTGGGGCCCACAGTCAGGCTGGCACCGGGGGGCAGGTGCAAGGCCCATGGCCCAGTGACTTTGTGGAGGGGGTTGGCTGGAGCCCACAGCCCAGCTGACATGGGGTGGGGGGGGGCACAGCCAGCCTAGCCCAGGACCCAGCCAGATAACATATTAGCATGACCAGAATTTAGGGGTAGGCTACCATCCATTTCTGCTCTCCCCCAATAGCACACTATTTTCATTGACAAAATTACAATAAATGACGTCCTGTCATAAACAATGTGAATGAATGCTGGCAATCAGAAGACTGCTCAGTGATAGTGGGCAAGAACTATCAGTAAGTGCAATTTGTGCCTTCCCTTTGGCACCTGAGCAGGCTACTGGCAATTCCACAGGTAGCACTAGCTGCAAAATCACTTCCATATTTTTCTAAGCAGCAAGGTGTGAGTTCTCATAAGAAATATGAAGGTTATTCAGGTAAGGCACTTCTGGCAATAGATTCCTTATGATGAGCTGACTCAATTTTTCATGAGGGCATTTTCCCGCCAGGTGCGTTGTCATTTTGGGCTTCATGCCTCAAAGATGCTTTGATGAAATGGTAATATCATTCTGTTAACCAGGTACACGGGTTAAAGTCCTGCTTCTTCAGGCACAACATCTGAGCTTCATTTATTATCAGCAAGTCTTTGACTCTCAAACTAATGCTATTCTGCATTTAGGATTGCAAAGGCAGAGCTGGGCCAATTCCAGAAACATTGATTTGTCAAATAAATAATTGGACAATCACACACACACACACACACACACACACACAATATAATTAAAGAACTGGGTTCACCCTGCTCCATGAAAGGCATACAAAAGTCTTAGTTTAGCTTCCCTCCTGATTACACAGCTGTTCTAGCCAAAAACTTGGTATTTGTGAATTCTTAATGGTGGTGACATGAGTTAATATTTGGCTACTTGCTCCCCTTTATTCTGATTACTCTCAATGGCCTTCTATGTTGCATGTCAGCATAGAAAATGCCAGCTGAAGATCTCCCAAGAGACTCATTTGCACACTGCCAACTGAGGCACAAATTCATCTCGGGTTATATATACTGTTAATACATACTCTACACTGGAAACACAATGCTATAATTTCAGGGATACCACAAGAACTGAGAAACACTAGCTTGCATCAAGCACATCATCACTGCTTGTTAGTAGAACAAAATTACTGTATATAATCGGGTATAAGCCGATTCAGGCACAAGCTGACCCCCCCAATTCTGGGCCCAAAAAAGAAGCTAAAATTGGTGACCCAGGTATAAGCTGAGGTCTCCTTTTGGTCTTGGCCCCTAACCTCCCACCCACTGATGTTGTCTTCCTCTGGAGTTTCTGACAGCCTCCCTACCCCAAAATCTCTGCTGCTGCTTTTCCCTTGCCCCCCTGCTGTCCATTCCTCACTCCTGCCCTCCTGCTCTTCCCCTTCCTCACTGCTACACCCCTGCTGCCCTCCCACTACTGTCCCTGCTCACCTCTCATTTACCTCACTGTTGCCCCCTTGCTCCCACCTGCTCTGCTCTTTCCTCACTGCCATCATCCCTGCTGCCCCCTGCTCCGCCCTTTCCTCACTGCTACCAACCTGCTCACTTCTCAGTTTCCTGCTGTTGCCCCCCTGCTCTGCCCCTTTCTCACTGCTGCTCTGCTCCTCCTACTGCCCCCTCCTCACCGCCACCCTCTACTCTGCTCTTCCCTCACTGCTACCCCCCCGCTCTGCCACTTCCCCACTGCTGCCCCCCTGCTCTGAGCTTCCCTCACTGCTGTCCCCCTTCTCTGCCCCTTCCCCATTGCTGCCCCCTGGTTTGTCACTGCCACTCCCCTGCTTCCTTCTCAGTTCGGTGCTGTTGCTCCCCTGCTCCCCAACAACCTTTCCACCCCTTTCCCCCTCACCCGCCAACCCCTGCTGCCGCTCTTCCCAGCCTGCCAGGCACCTCCCCCAACCCCCGGTCCCTGTCGCTGCTTCCCTGGGCTCCCCAAAAACCCTGGGTCCTCCTGCCACTTTCCTGGACTCCCTGACCCCCCCAATGCCCGAGCCCTGCCGCCCCTTCCTTGGCCTCCCTGAACCCCCCCAACACTTTCCCCAACTCCCTGACCCCCTCCCCAACCCCCGGTCCCAGCTGCTGCTTCCCTGGCCTCCCTGAATCCCCCCTTAATGTCCAGGCTGCCCCCCCCCGGCCCCCTTACGTGGCTGCTCCAGATGCCGGGGTCCCTTACTTGGCCACTCCAGCCTCAGCCCCTGCCGACTGCCCAAGATGGCCGCCCGGCAACACTGGGGCTCCGGCTTGTCACATGGTCTGGGAAACTCCTGGGCTGGGGCTGTCTACCATATTCTCTTGAGTATAAGCCGAGCACCTATTTTTAAGCCAATTTTCAGGCACAAAATTTTCGGCTTATAGGCAATGATATATGGTAATACTACTAATTAAAAAAATCTAGCACACTAACATCTCCAAAGACTCTTTAATATGATGTGCCAGGGGCGTCGCTGGTGCCAGGCACACAGGGCCCATGCCGCGAATCCTGGCACCAGTGCCCCGGGTCTGGCGGGGCCCCACCTCTCCCATCTCTGGCCTAATTGGGGCGGAGATCTGGGGCCCAGCTGACCGCAGCTGCTCCAGCCCCATCCCTGGCTGGGGACCTGGCGCCCAGCCACTCATGGCTGCCATAGCTGCTCCTGGCTCCATCTCCCAGCCACCCGTGGCCACTCCCAGCCCCAGCCCCGGCCAGAGATCTGGGGCCAGCTGCCTGTGGCCACGGCGGCTGCTCCTGGCCCTGTCTGGGGCATGGCCTCCAGGTAGGGAGCGGGGCCTGGACCAGTGCCCCGGGTCCTTTCCCGGGGCAGTGACGCTCCTGTGATGTGTCATGACAAGATAAGGTCTAAGAAATGCTAAGTTTGTCCACGTGTATAACAATGGGGCCTGAATTGATGGTTGAGAAGTCTTGGTAAGGTGGAGCTGATATACAGTGTTCCTGCGTAATTACTTTGAGAGCCACTGCACAGAACTTCCTGCCTGCTGAGTGACAAACCTTGAGTAGCTCATAAGTAATTCCTGCCATGCAACCTTAATATATCTATGCTACCCACACAAAAGAATATCCCCTTAAATATCAATCAATAATGTCCCAGTGCTGTCTATTAATGTAAGATATGAAATTAATTACCTTTTTCTACTTCACTTTCAAAAGACAATTTCCTTCTCCGAAGTTTGCAGTTATCTCCATCCGAATCATTAGTGGTTTGTGATCTTATTAAGAGATCAGCCTTGATTAATGAAACATGTAATGCAATGACAGATTAGTACCATTTGAAAACAGCATGTTGTCAATAGGCAATTGACTGTTAATCATGTTCCAGCTTTAAAGAAGAAAAGATTACATGACTCAATCTGAACTGAATGAAAAACCTACCACCCTGGCTCAATATTGTTAATAAAATTAACGCATGGATGGAATAATTCCAGCAGGGTCATCATCATGATGGTGAAATAATAATATCCAAACAAATTAGTTCATTATAATGCATGAGCATGTTGTCATCAGCTTCCTGAGCTTATTGGGGTGGTGTTTTAAGTCATAACACTTGGTGAAGTTAAATAAGAATAAATTTAAAAAACCCTCTTGCAAAGAAAGTGTATTATTGCAGGTAGTAATGTGGTAACTCATTATGATTAGCAGTGATGTTTAATTACATGGTAAGGATTACATAGGTTACATTTTACAATAATAAATATAAGATTGACAAATTCCATGCATTTTACCCTTTATTATCTTTCCAGTCCCTCACTTCCTCTCTGATTCAGCTCATTGAAACATTTTTTCTATAGCTGAAAATTGTGGTTTCTCTTTTAATCCATCTTGATGTCTACATGAAATTTTACCAAGTGATTGAGGAAATGGATTCAAGAAGTAGTTAACACATTCTAATTTTTTTTAGTGCCAATAAATTGATCATTAATAGGCTTATAATATATTGAAAATAAATAAAATGCCATGAAAAGAGTGCTGTATGTTTATGTGCAAGGCATGAGTTTTGGACACACATCCCTCACTCGTGAGACGGGACATGCCAGCTAGGTAAGTTGCTGGGTTGTGTGACTGAGCTGGGCAGGGGGAGCACGAAATATTTACTGCTTTTGCTACCACACTTATATTTCTGAAGCATGTGGTTGACCCTAGACTAGTACCCCATGAATGGACTTATGGGAGAAGAAAAAAGCTAGGAGAAAAGAAGGTAGGATTAAGAATTAGCTTAGGGATAGGCACTCAGGCATAAGCATCTATTGGTCAAATCAAAAACTGGGAATGTATTGAGTTTCCAAAAGCATATTAGTCACAGATGTGCTGCTTGCATAATTTGCATATTATTTTGAGAGTTGTGATGGTTGGTGAGTCACCAGTTAAGATCCTGCAAGCTCATAGACATGGGCGTCTCCTCACTGCGTGGAGCTCCAAAGGTTTTTTATGTTGCTTCTTCACGTGGGGTGCATGTGGATCAGTAAGAAGCAGCTGCTTATGAGAGTGGAAACATCTTTAAGGGACTAAAGTTGAGGGAAGGAAGGATGTGAGGGAATTGTCTCTGGGTCATGGATTTCTGATACACATGATGGCTAGAATTTCATTTTAACTGACAATGAGCCCCAGAGGAGGAAAATAATTATAAACATGATGATGAAGGCGGCACAGGAAATAGTTGGTACAGGCCCCTATCAAGTAAAATGAATTCTGTTCTCACAAATCTCTCAAATATATAGAGTTTCAGATCTAGCTTAAATGTATCAGTAAAGTATATTATGTCTAACATTTTAAATAACAGTAATGACCTTTCAAAGAAGAGTTAAAATATCGCACAGAAGGGATAATTTTCTAAAGAAAAAAAACCACTATTTTTATGAAAGATGAGTCAGCATTAAAAACAACATAATTTGTTCTATTAAGTGATTAGCAACCCTTCTGTCTACCATTTGCCTACAATATCACAGTGGTCTCTGTCTCCCCATGTCTCAGCATGGATTGAAGAGTGGAGAGTGAGAGGGGCTCTTTTCAGACAAGTCGTATTATTTTTACTTTAAAATACATGAGAAAACCTGAAATACTGTGACATATTAACAGGAGTAATTAAACTTAAATTCCTTTTTTCAAATACACAAACCAAAAAGGGGCAGATTCACAGGCAAATATAGTCTATGCATTACGGCCATGGCTAGATGCACTTCTACAGCATTATGTGATGGTGAAAGGGAAAGCTATTTGGGTAGCAGTTTCTTCTTTATTCCCCTTCCGCTGCTACAATTTAGGCCTCCAAATTTTCCGTAATTACGAGTTTGGCTGTGAAAAGTGAGTGAAAGTTTACAAAACGGCACAATAACCTACACCAATAAATGTTGACAGGAGACAGAAAATCTGAAATAGTCAAACAGAAAGGACTACTGATATAACTCCAGGACTGTGTTTTAAATCATATCTGGGAAACAAGAGAACTGTGGGACTGAATCAAGAAGTCAAAACTGATGCATTGGAAATCAGATCTATTTAGTGGACAAAACAAGGAGAAGATGGGCTATTCCGTCCAGCACTCCACTCACGTTTGGGGGCCTTAACAAGAAGCTTAGGGGAAAGAGCTGGCCAGTATAATGCTGACTAAATGAAAGACAAAAAGAGGGAAAGGAGCAAGTTTAATCATTATGCGTGTTACCCCCCACTGTCTCCTAAAATCCCAGGCCTTCTTTATCTTAATCCTGAAAGATGTCCTGACCAGACTGGGCCAAAGGCAGGAGTCAGGTGACATTTATCTCCACCACCTCTGGGTAAACCCACACCACCACCTAGGATGTAACACTTTGCAGATCTCCTTCTGCCCTCCCACCTGTGTGTAATTTCCTACCCCACCTAATGTGTTTTCTTTCCTCTCCCTTCCCTTTTGTGTTCTGTCTAGTTTAGTTGGCCAAGACAGTGTATTTTGGAACTCTGCTATAAGCCTGTGACCAGAAAGAGGCAGTCAAAAGCCAAACAGCCTGATGTAGGTATGAGTTTTTTCCCCTTTTGTGTATTTGTGTTTTGTTTTGTTCTCTGGGAAACCAGACTGGACTTCAGCAACAACAATAACAAACACTCCAACCTATCTTAAATAACTTCCTCTCTTTTCCACTTAAGGGACAGTTTTTACCATTTTTGACACCATTTAAAAGACTGTCAGATGATGGAAAAAGGAGGGGAGATGCAGGTCCTTCTAAAGGTTCTCCACTGCTAAAGGTAAAGGGAACAAGGGATCTTGTTAAATTGGAAGCCTTAATACTTAACATTTCAAATGTTTTGATTTCTTTTCCTCCCTTCTTTTCTATATCTTTAATGAAAGATTAAAAAATTTTAAATGATGTATTTCCTAGGGTACTAAGCAAGCTAAGATCTCTGTGTATCAAACCCTGAGCCTTGTGTAACATTTTAATATTGGACAGCAACAGGGTCATATTAATATTTTGACTCTTTGGGTCCATTTATGCCACCTAAATAGATATATTTTTGGCATCACAGGATAGGCCTAAAGGGTTATTGCATACTCAGAAACTACTATCTTGTCAAACAGGTAATTTATTTTCAAAGCTGATTTACATTATTTGAAATTTAGTGTGATAGAATTGTGAATTTTTAGAAATAATGAAGAAGTTAAACAGTGTATTGAATGAAAATTGTAAGTAAAGCAATGGTATGAGTATGCTGCAAATGGTGTGAAGGATATTGCAAGAAAAGAAAAAAAACAGCTTTTTGTGAAGGAGGCACAAAAGGAATTGGCCAAAAGGAACTGAGTAGAAGAACCTGAATTGTCAAATAGTATGTTAAAAAGAAAAAAGAAAGCTCAGCCTTTAATTTTTGGATTGGTGGGGGTGGGAGGAGAAGGAATTAAAGTATCAATGTCATTCAACAGCATACAAAGCAAAGCATTAATATTTTCATATTTTTCTTAAAATAAGATTGCATTAAAGTTTTTTTTAACCTTTTAATATGTGCTTTCATTTCTTTTTCTCATTTATTTTGCAGTTTGTCATTTCTGTAATTGATAATTTGAAGGTTTCATATAAAAGCATAAAGAAAGTGGCAAAAATTAAGTATTTTGTGATTTGTGAAGGTTACAGCAAACATTTATTCAATTAATGTTGTGGGTAGCCTCCTCTTTTGCTTCTTAAGAAGATGCCAGCGTAATTCGAGGCTGCTACTGCATTAACTGAGAGTTGAATTGCAAACCAGCTGAGCCATGAGCTCTTGAACACCGAGCTTTTTGTGACTGTTTTGTATTTTTCCAGTTTTTTTCTTGTCTTGTTTTTAAAATATTTTTCCTTCATTTTTGCAACATCTTAGTAGTGGTATTGTTTTAGAGTTTTTGCAATTTTCTCCTCTTTTGTTTGGAGATGTTAATTTGTGTCCATAGTTCAGTTCCGCATAGTGGAGAAGTTCTGTCAGAGACTAAAAATGCTTGTTAATTTTTACTTCCTTTTGGTGTTCCAAATGGTTTGTAAATGCAAAAGTGATTCTCAAGGAACATTGTCGTGTCGCTTCTTGGTAAAAGAAGGCAATATATATGGGTAAAAATGACCTATGCTAAAAAGTCTTTCTTCAGGTAACAAAGTCTGACCTTTAGTGCAGAAAATTTTCACAAGTTCCAAAGAGGTAGCTGTGCTAGTCTAGTCCAGTATTTGGTGGCACTTTTAAAGACTTACAAATTTATTTATCACATGAACTTTCATGGGAGAGAATCACATTGTGTAAATACGTGGCTTTGTATAAGCACCTAAGTGGCAAAAAAAGGGAAAGTTTTCCCCATCTTTAGCATTCTGGACATATAGCTACAGAACTGATAACAGCTGGTTTGTTTGTAAAACAATCACATAACAGCAGTTGCTTGAGATTTTTTTTTAGCTACAAACAAATAAGTTGAAAATTTTAGCTTTTACTAACATGCAGAAGGTTGAACTAAAATTTTAGTAACAGCTAATCAAATAAGATTTATAAATAAGAACCAAATACCTTCACCCCACCTCCTCTAGATGGTTAAATAAAAATCATTTTTTGTGACATTATGAACAAATGTCTGAACCTAGGGAGAACTCATAAATAAAAGAGAGGGATTACACTGTAATAAGTACACCTCCAAATTTACCCTAATTGTGGACTCAACTGTAAAAAAGTGAGTGAATGTTTATAAATTGTCACAATAATCACCAACAATAAATGTTGATGGGAAAAGTTGTAAGGGGAGGCAAAAGCTAAATTAGCCCAAACTAAAAGGACTACTGAAGTAATTCAAGATTGCATTTTAAATTATGCCTACTAAGCAACAGACGCATGGGACCTGGAAATCAATGGACCAAAACTGGCGCGTTAGAAATTAGGTGTACATGGTGGATAAAATAATGAGTGGCCTATTCTGCCTGTCAATCCCTTTTGGTGTTCTTGAAAAGAAAAGAAAAGAAAAGAAAAAAGAAAAGGTTGGGTACCAGAACTCTGGCTGATTGAAAGATGAGAAAATGGGAAACAGCATACTTCACCATCATAACCATTAATGCCCAGCCTCCTGGGACCCTGGCTCTTCATCTTAATCATGAAAGATCAGACTGGGCCAGAGGGAGGGAGCCAGAAGTTACTGTCACCTCTACCTGGATCCAGCTAAATCCCACCTCCCACTTGGAATGTGAGACTTATCCCACCTCTCTCCTCTGCCCCTAGATGTTCTTTTCCTTCCCCTCCTTATTTTCCCTTTGGACTTCTGTGTAATAAGAATCTAGATTAGCCAGCAAAGATTGTAAATTTTGCAAACAGCTGTGAGCCTGAGACAAGAAAGAAGCAGTTAAAAGCAATGCACTATATGGCACTATGATGGAATGAGTTCAACAGCTCTTAGAGTGACTGATAAAGCTGTGGTTTTCCAACTGTGTGGTTGCAAGTGAGATTCAACATCAGAGATAGAAGCTGCATTTTCTATCTTTATTGTTTTTTCGTCTTCCCTTTTGGGTCTTGTTTTGTCTTCTAGAAAAAGGGATTGGACTTCAGCAACAACAGCACCTTCCTATCCCAGCTAACTTTCCCTTTTCCCTGAAAAAGACAGTTAGTCTTTCAGATGGTTGTTAGTGTATAAGTATATAAGGTAAATTTATATAAATATTTAGGCCTGATGGGGCTCTGGGCCTGCCTGATGTGATACTGTTCCCTGCCTCTCCCATGGGGTACAAAAGAGGATGTACAAAAGCCTGTAGCCTCCAAAACAAAATATGACTATATCATAAAGGAATGGTACCAAACTGGTGGTGGCGGTGGCCTAGAGCTATAATTAAAACAAGCAAGGAGTTCTGTGGCATTTAAAGACTAGCTAATGTATTTATCACATGAGCTTTCGTGGGAGAAAATCCCACTTCATCAGAAGCTTTGAAGATGGGAGAATTTACAGAACAGGAGGAAAGTAAATGCTCGGAAGTGTAAGTTGTAAATAATTAAGACTATCAAGAAGAAGGAAAGGAAGAGGGGGTTTTGTTGGTGTATGGGATGATGGTTGGTGAAGAGGGAGTTCTGTGGTGTCTAGAACTAGGATTTGGGGGACTGGACAAAGGAGAGAGAGAGGGAAAACTGTTAGCATATAGAGAAATAAGCCCAACTAGTGTGAAGGGTTTGGGTATGGTAATAGTTTTAAGCTTGTCAGTGTAACCCCCCAATAAACCCTCCACAAATAAGCCATCACAAACTGCCTGCAGATTGGGCTCTGTACTGTTGCTTTCCAGTAAACTGTGTCTTGGAACTGAGAGGTGACAGGGTAGAGCAGTCTTAACAAGGGTATTAAAGTCAGATGAGGGGTTTCCTTCTAAAAACTCGTTAGGGCTAAATGTAAAGGGAGTGAGGGATGATGTTAAAATAAAACCTTTTCTTAATATATTGCATTCTTGACATAATTCAGCTTCCCCCATTCTTTTCTATTTATTTCAAACAAACTAATGTAACACCTCTCACTCCTGTTAGCTGGAAGCATCCTCCTCTTCAAATGGTGGCCAACCCTCTATTTTTTTCCCCCCCCAAATCCAGTCCGACACAAGCTGTTTGGGAGAAGTAAGCCCCACTAAGGCTGTTCTTTCTCCTCGTTTTCTAAAGTGGGAGGTGTGGGTTGGGAGGAATCTTAAGGAAGCCATTGGTGAGAGGACAGACAAATGGAGGTGTGTAGATTCAGGGGAGAGAAGACAAGTGTGGGTTGTCGTACCAAGAATCCTTTATATACTTTATTAGTCAGTTTTGACATTAGGAAATGTGGTCCAAGATGACAGAACTATGGAATAAGATTTCCAAGACAATTGAACTTGTGGTAATATTAGTCATAAATGGTAGTCTGATTCTAGTTCATTTTCTTGGACAGTGCCCAATTTCTTAAGTGTATAGCCATGTTTATTGCAAAATAAAGCTTTTAATGAGTCTTTCCAAATATTTGAAATCACTCTGGTTGAAATATTAATATTATTTGAATACCAAATCCTGACCCCAAGGTCATCTCAGTAACTTCTGCTGGGTCCAACTGATGTCTCTGGGACCACAAAGATAAGATATCTTGAACAGGGTTTGCCTTCAAGCCTTTTGTTTTTAATTCTGTTAACCTTTGTTTTTCATTTGTTATTTTCCAGTTTTGATCATCTAGAACTGATACCACTCGCACATTGTTATAACTTCATTAATGTTAGTGTAAGAGGAAAACCAGAACTTATATTTTTCAGAAGTATCTTTGTTTTCCTGTGACATAATAAGCACACACTGAAGAAAATCATAGAAAAAATAACATCTATTTCATGTACCTTTGAGGTTTCGTGTCTCAGATTAAAAGTCAGTTCTAGATTAGTGAGAAAGAGATCAGAAAATTCAGGATACATATCCAAAACTTCTAGTAGGTCTTCTCTCTGGATTTTATGCAAGTCACAGTAGGTTAAAGCTCTCACATCTGCATTTGATTTCCCTGGTTTTGCATAAAGATGAACCATCTCTCCAAAAATATCATTTTTACCTGCAGAAACAAAATTAGATTATTTTAATTATGAGAAAGCTATTAAAAATGAAAGTATCCCATACCACTTCAGGAAACTTAGATTATAGGATTCTGTATGAAGTAATGAGACCTGATTATCCTGATTCACACCACTCTCAGTAAGAGGAGTAATTCCATCAAAATCCATGGAGTTACACTGGTATAAAACTGGACTAAGTGAGAGGAAAATCTGGCCATTTTAAATTCAGTTCTGCATTATTCCTACCATAACAGAATACATGCATTTCTACCAGCTCGGTTTTGTAAAAAAAATCTAGAGCACTAAATAAGATTGTTCTTGAAGATGATGTAAATTTTATAGTATAGCAATGCCCAGAGAGCCCAATATGGATTGAGGTCACATTGTGTTAGCAAGTGAACAAATATATATGATGACATGTTCATTTTCCCAAAGATCTCTTGGTGGAAGAAGCTGACTCAATGTTCGATGTTAGAATTAATTCTGAACAAGAATTCAAAACCTTAAGAGACAGGAGCCCCTTAAACGGATCTGTTTTCATGCCGATACTTTTACAATTCTGCTTTCCTTCAACTTTGACATGTTTAAAATATTTATTTCTTACTAAGATTGCCATCAGTAGGGTACTTGCTTGTTTGTTTTTCCAAAATCTGTGTCTGATCTTTCAGACTTTATGTGAGGACATAAACAGAAAGAGCCATGCCTTAAGCAGCAACTAGAGGACCTTCTGACAAGGATGATTCCACCTTTATTAAGTGTCCTGCTGCATCCTGGTTGTTTCTGGGAACTGTGGTGGACCAGAAGTTCTTTAACACCTTTTTCAGGCAGAGGTGTGTTGGGATCAGGCCCTCAGATTGAAATAGGTCTAAAATTTATTTCCATTATCCATCTTTCAATAATTTACAATGGTTTTGACCAATGAGTTCAGAAGTGAACTTTGATTTTGGCTTCCGATCTTGAGACATTTCATACCTTGTTATCAAAAGTGCTCAGCACCCATTTTACTTCAAAAAAAAAAAAGTCATGGATGCTCAGCTCCTGTGAAGATAGGTCCCAGGAATATTTGAAGTTGAGTACCCAAATTCAGTGAATTAGTGACCATTTAGGAAATGTTGGACTTTCTTTCTGCCTTATACCCTTTTCTGTCAGGCACAGAGGGGACAAGATTATCACAAATATCCTTCATCTCTGGTCTGCAAATCTGGAAAAGGGTAGCCAATACTTATAAACCATTCTATTAACCTTGCCTCTCAACCACCAACATTAAGAAAGGCCTGTCAGAAAAAAACTGCATGCTTGGGGTTCTGCAAATTTTTTGGTATTGACAGTCCAGAGAGGGAGGAACTGGCAGTGGCCCAGCTAAGCAGAATTATACTCTTTAGAACCACTGGATTTTCCATTATAAATCTGAACTACATGATCTCCCTATCTATTCCCTCTGAGAAGGGGGTTAGTGTACTACAACAAATTGATCAGAGTAATAGAGTTGAGATATGCTGCCAGAAGGAGGGACCTGCGAAGCAGCTGTTCCAGCCTCCTCACATCCCTGGATTTCTTTGAGGATTTGGAGACATATGCACAGCACAGAGAGTTTTGGCCATGCCACATGTGTGACTGCAAACTTTCCCAAATGGAAGGAAGGATGCAGCAACAGGAATTTTCCATGTAAATTTTTGTGCTTTTCTGCAGGAAACAATAGCAGGATCCAAGATGTTTATGGCAAAATGTTATCTTTGGTTTTTTTTCAAGCAGGTTTTATTGCAGATTAAATTAAAACAGTGCTCATACTGACCTCTATTGTTTTATTGTTGATTTGTACTCTCCCATGTGTTTATATCTATCATCTCTTGTGATATACTTAGCTTGTAACTTTGTTGGGGGAAGGGACTATAATTTTATTCTGTGTTTTATAGTATCTATCACAATGAGGTCCTACACCATGAATCCAAGGGGCTACCATAACACAAATAAGTTAAATAAATAAGTAAGTAAATAAATAAATAACTTTCTGTAACAAACTCTATTTGACCAGTGCAGCAGCAATCATGCATAAAAACCTATCATTCACATGGTACAAAATCCAATAAAATAAAAATTACACTCCCTCATTTTTTTCTTGACTATTATTTTCATGTATTTTAAGGATGGTATATTTTGCAGTCTACTCAGATATGTATCTTATAGAGCACTAGCAAAATGATTAATCAGAAATAGATCAGTAACAGATTGCTATTTGATACTTCAAAATCACAGCCATCAGTATTTACTAATTGTTCACACTTTCCTCTCTGTTAGATTTCTTTTTTTACCATGCAATCCAGCAACTCTGTTTCTGGATAACTCTATTATAATTACTGCCTATTCCAATAATACAAAAAACCTGTAAGATAATCAGTCATACTTCACACTTCTGTCAGCTGGCTAAATTTAAGAAACATTTAGTAATTCATCTAGTAATCTGTGCAGCTTTGCTTTTTGAAAAACTGTTATAAGCTAAGAGTGACTTTTTCATACTAACTAAAAAATTCACAATACACTGTAGGAAACTTCCAGCTGTGGCGGAGTACTGGTCTGCAACCCTCCTACCTAGCCAGATTATGTAGACTTTAAAAAATCCATAGCAAGAATAAGAGCAGTGTTTTGCCACTGAAGGGGGCTTTATTAGATTTTAAGGAAGAATCCCCAAACTCTAAGACTGAAATCCTGTTTGCAGAGAACAGCACAAGTAGCTGGGTTGTACAATATAGCCTCAAGAGAAGCAATTTTTCTCCCAAGTCTGCTGCATCACCATCTAAATAGGAGTAGCTTCCAACCAGCTTGCCTTGCCCTGCAATGCCCTCAATAGATAGTCCTCCCTTCCTGCAGCTAGGTTGTCAATGCACAGGCAGTTGGGCTTTTTGGTGTACCAGGATTCTCCACTCCCTATATGGACTCCCCAAGACCCTGCCCCTTCCACTCTGCAACGAAGTGATACAGACAGGCCACCTCCATGACTGAGGGGTTAGGATGTTATGTTGATTGTGCTCCCAAATTAGTCTTTGAGCAGCTTGATTTTAAATTAACATGCCAATCAATCACAGTGTACATGCACAAAATTTGGCAATGGGCATTTCTTTTCAGTTTGCTCTTCTGTAATATATGCTAGCAGAAAGTGGACATTCCATTAGTTCACAAATACATACCCAGAATGGCTACAACAATGTCATTCTTCAGGATTTCAATGGAGCCTCTTGACAGGAAGTAAAGAGCTGTGAGAACATCGCCAGAGTGGACTAAGGTGTCCCCAGGAGGAGCATGGGTTGTCTTAAACTTCATAGCTAAAGCTCGGAGACAACCTTTACTGGCCCCCCGGAAAGCTTTGCAGTTCTGTAGCAAGTTTTGGTTGAGATGTAGACAAATGTCAGCTTGTAAGCATTCTGGAAATCCCTTTAGGACCTAAAGAGATAAATGTGAGTTTCATATTAATACCATGCAAATAATTTTATATAACTTGTAGTATTTTCCTCATTCCCAATATGAATGCATTGACATAAAAATAGTGGTGAGTAGCAGGACCTTCAGTATTTCAAATTCATCCAATTTGATAAGCATGTCCTTTGAACAAAATATGGAATTAAATAGCTCTAGTGGTTGAGTTCATTCAATCAGAACTAGTCGGGTCCCCTCAAAGTGTAGTGTTCACAAACTTTCTAAAATTTTTTGCATGATAGGAAATGGAATCAGAGCATGTATAAGTATATTGCAACAGGATAACAATAAGATATAGCTAAGCTTAGAAGAATAAATTTTTTATAGGTAAATGTCAGTAAATATTAATTTTACCATGTATACTTTTAAAAGATTTCCTTTGATGATAACAGAAATTTACAAATAGGCAAAGTAAGAAAAATGTTGTTTGGGAACTTATTAGAATTTGATTTAAATATACTTACTTAGTATATCTTGACCTGTGGTTTTGGCTATTTGTTTTAATGATTGCAAAACTTTAACTTTTGCGTCTGCATCTACTGTCATTAAGTAATTATTGTCTGACCCCCATAATTTCCCACAACTGAAAATTTAAATAGATAGAAATAGAAAAATACTTAAAAACCTATACTTTTGCATAAACATGAATATTTAAATTGATGTATTTGTCTTAAACATTGATATTACCCATTAAATTATTTAAAAAATCAAATTCTGTCAATCCTAGACATAACTTATGATGGGAGAACAACCAAAAAGAGAATTAGTCTTGCGTGAATCTCATTTGTTTATTCAAGTTCCTATATCTCTACCATATCAATCAATTTTAACCAGGATTACTCTTAGTAAAACAAGTGGTGTTAATGAAATAACTACTGTAAAATACAATAGATACCTAAGTAGTTTTCAAAGTATTTTTCAGCAATGGCCCATTTTTAATGTTAAACATATTTAATTTAGAAATGTATAGCCTGCATCATCTGTTATTCAGGTCCTCAGGACCTGCAGAACTTCAGGATACCCCTAAGATACAATTAGCCTCCTTGGGTCATATTCAGTTATAAATGTGTTTTTGTTCATGGAATGAAGACAAGGATTCTGCTTATTGCTTGGTTCTCATGGGTGAGATTTGCTAAATTGTTCAGCATTAACCTTTCTCTGTTTCCTCTGAAGGTAATGGAAGTATTACCATTGATTTAAATGGAAACAACTCCCAGCCATCAAGTAAACACACTGGGCATGTCTACATTGCCCAGCATTTTCGAAAAAACTTTTTTTCAGGATAAGTATTTTGAAATAATTATCTTGAAAAAAACACTTTTTCAAAAATGCTATTTTGGGACAACAGTCCATTGTCCCGAAATACTGCAGCTTTTTTTATTTTGAAAAAGAAAGTCTACACTGGACTTTCTTTTTCAAAAAAACCCAAGGCAATGGAAGAGAGAGGGAGCTTTTTTTTTTAAAAAAAACCTTTTCTATGTCCCGCAATGGCTTTTTTCGAAAAAGCTAGCTCAAAAAAGGTTTTTTATTTTGAAAAAGCTGGCAGATTTAGCTCTGTCGAAAAAGTGCTCTGGTATCTCGAAATACTGGAGCGCTTTTTCGGGATCATTAAACCTGGTTTAATATTAAGAAAAACCTTTTTCGAGCTAGCTTTTTCAAAAAAAGCCATCACAGGACAAGGAAAAGACTTTTTTTTTTATTTTTTTTGAAAAGCCTCCCTATCTGTTCCATTGCCTTGCTTTCTTTTTCAAAAAAAAAAAAAAAAAAAAACAACAAACAAAAAAACACACCCCCAAAAAACAAAGTCCAGTGTACACTTTCCTTTTTGGTAACAAAAAAGCCGCAGTATTTCAGGACAATGAGCCATCCCCAGACTGTTGTCCTGGGATAGGATTTTTTGAACAAAAGTTTCTTTTGAGATAATTATTTTGAAATACTTATCCCCCCCAAAAAAAGTTTTTTAAAAAAATGCTGAGTAATGTAGACATAGCAATTGTGTTCAGAAACTGGACTTAAATGTACGTTAATATGCACTGACTACTTCTTGGACCACATCCTGATTGTTTTTCACTTACACAGAAAGTTCCATTGAATTTAATGGGCCAAATTTTCCCATATTATATATTTTCCTTTGATTTGAGGAGGAGTTACACATTTATAACTGAATATGACTCAAGGAGGCTAATCATGAGTAATGTGAACAGACTTCACCTGTGTGCTATTAATGCAGTATATTGATTTACTGCTTTTTCTTTTAAGGTGTGTACACGTGCACATTTTATGCCTAAGCAATTTTATCAATTGGTATTGCTGTATAGAAAGCAATTTAAAATAATTGAACATGTCATAACAACATTCAGTCCTCACTGTATATTTTCTTATTTCAGCACAATAAAGGTTTGTACAGTCATTCTTTTTGCATAAAGAAGTTCCTAACTGCTATTTCTTGCCTTGTTAACAGAGAACAAGGATGTGCACCTTTCTGAGAGGAGGCTATTTGTCCACTAAAGCCAAGCTATGATTTACAAATGAAACATTAGTACCTTTAATTGCTTTTGAAATGTTTCTATGATTGCTAACAGAAATCAATACAGCTTCTACTGTGAAATAACAGAAAACACAATGTTATAACACACAATTATGCAAAAAGTTTAACAATTTATGACCTTAGAAAACTATCACACCAGTCCATACATCTTCAAAGAAGCCAGAGTTTAACAAGAAGCAAAGGAAAACATGAAAATAAATAAAAACCAAAAAGCTCCTATTTTATCACTTCATTACCAGTGTCTAACCAGATGCTGTTTAAAGTACCGTTGTTCTAGTTATTTTAACATGCTTATCTCTACAAATATTAACAAGTTGCCACCAGTTACAAAATGTAACATGTTTGGAATACAGTAAAACTGATACCTAAACATATTAGATCAACAGCTTGGTGGATGAAAAATTGGAAATGTTTGTTTTTAAATTATGGTGGCCTTTGTTTACATGACTAAAAATAAGAATATTTTGAAGTGTTTAGTTATTAATCTCTCTGTTATGCTCCCATTTTAATGTAATTTAAGAGTCCAAATTTTATGTGATGAAATACCAATATACTTTTAGTTCTAATGTGCTAAAATTGAATTGTTCATGTTCTTTGACACACACAACCACAACGTTAAGATGAGTCAGTTTCACTTCAGTTTCTTTTTGTATTAGTTACCAAAGAATTGTACTTTACTATTAATGAAAACCATGCAGATCACATTTGTTGGTTTACTTAATATTTGTGAATATTTTTGGTTTATTTAAAGAAAAGTGTAAAGGTAATTAATTTATTCTGAATAGGAAGATGTTATAAACCATTTCCTATTTATTAGCTATTCATATTTCAATAAACCCAAAATGCATTAGTCACTGTACAAATGTGAGGAGACAGTCCCTATCCCAGAGAGATTATATCCTAAAGTACAATAAACACTGTACATCAGGCATTACAAGCATTTATGATTTGAATTTATAATTTTCAACGGCCCCTAAGGAAAACAGACACCCATAATTCATTTAATTGTGATGGGAGTGGCATGCTCAACTCCCTTAAAGCAGCTTTGAAAATTACAGCCTAAATTCTTGACTTAAAAAGAGTTAAAATTCAATATAGACAATGATACTATAAGCTGAGTCACCTCACCATTTACACTATATTTGATCATATTTTAAATATTGGTAAATTACATTTTAGATTGTTCTGTAAGACAGCCTTAGAACTTCCTCATTATTTTGTGGTCTTCATGAAAATATCTGATTCGTCATTATAGCAGGAAATTTTTTAGAAAATGAAGAATCTCATTCTGATCTTGCACCACTATAAATTCAGAATAACTGTATTCATATTAAAGGAGTTGCATCTGTTGTTATACCGGTGAGTTGGGAAATCAGCCCTTAATATTTATAGAGTCCCGAGAACTGCCAACCCAAAAATGTTAATAATCAGGAATCAAGTTGTCAAAAACTGTGTGAGTTTTTAAAATAGAGTTGGAGTTCTTTTGATCTATCATCTAGTTTCTGGCCCACTAAGTATATTCAGGTCACATTTACAACTTTCTCCGTGACCAGAGAGACTCAAAACTTCCTCTTTAAAAAGACAGAAACTGAGATTCACTCGTAGCTATCTGACTCTAGAAGCTGGAGCTTTAAGAAAAATGCTAACAATTGTGAGATTCATGGTGAAATTATGAACATTGACAACAATGAGTGCAACATAGATGGGAACTGCTCTCAAAACAGCAAAATTTGGGGTTGTAAATGTTAGTAGTGTTGGGGGGTCTGAAGAGAACAGGTATCCATTTGTGTGCTTTAGTTTCTTCTTTCCTCTCATTCATGTTTCTAGCTTTACTCTCTACTCTTCTCACTGGGCTTTGTTCAGCAAAACCACACCTTCAAGGTTTTTTGCAGCTGAACTTCTCAGACCTTTTCCACCATGGCACTCAAGTATAATTCAGGAGATTCAAGTGTCCCCACACTGCTATCATACTTCTTTACAATGGGTTTTAGGTCTGTTCTTTGGCAGTCATACAGCACAAATTCATTCCTTTCTTTTGCAACCTACTATATTTCACATAATTTTTGACTGAACTATTTGGCATTCTTAGTGAGAAAAATTAACATTTTATTCAGGGGAGGACTCTGTGTCAAACAAAGTGTCATGATCAGGAGCAACCTAGAAAGGTATTATTCAAATTGACTAGAAGACTAGTCCTTTGGAGGTGGTGAGGATATCCAGCTACATAACTTACTTGGGAATGTGTCTATGCTGCAGTTTAATAACCGTGGCTGGCTCATGTCAGTTGACTCGGACTTATGGGGATTGGGCTAAGAGTCAGTTTAATTATGGTGTAGACATTTCAACTTATATCCCAAAGCCTGGGTTCCAGCCCATGCCCAAACCTCTATACTACAATTAAATGGTACCTTAGCTTGAACTAGCTGCAGGTGTCTAACTGCAATGTAGACATCATCAAATGACTGGTATTCAAAGCTTTCACAGGAATGCCCTTTTGAATGCTAGCCTCACTTCTATCTTCATGCACAAAGATTTATGACAACAGAATGAGCATTATCTATGGCTATGTCTACACTTAGAAGGCTAGTTTGAATTAACTTAATTTGAACTAATTAATTCAAACTAATAATTATTAGTTCACATTAAGTTACTTGGAATTAACATGGCCACACTAGAAACCCTAATTAGAACTAGCATGTCCATGCACAAGACTTGCCACTTTGAATTTGGTAGGGGGTGCTATTGCATAGGGAAAATCAAGCTGTGGCTAATTCCAACTAACAGTTAATTCAAACTAACATGGCTACATTGGGTTAATTAGAACTAATGAGTTTGAATTAACCATCACTTTGGAGTTAAACTAGGTTTTATAATTTCAAAGTTAGCTTTCATCAATTCGAACTAAGGCATTCCTTAGTTCAAATTAATGAAAGCCAGTGTGGCCGTGCATTTATTAATGTGAATTGATCCTCATTAATTCAAATTAAATTGTAAGTGTAAACATATATGAGATTTAACCTCAAACAATCAGCATATTTTTAGGCTGGCTAGTGGTATATACAATTAATAGTTAGGAAAAGTGATCCATGTTTACTGTCAGAGTCAATAATAATGCATATGATGAACTATGTTGGTTCTGGATTTTCTGTTGAACTACTGAATAATGTTTTTATATGCCATCAACTTATCCCACACACAAGATACTTGGGAAGTACTCCACTAGGTGCAAATCGGTTATTGGCTATAGCAGTCTTGTCAAATATTACTTGAAGTAAATGAAGAGTATTTCAAGGTAAGTACTGTTTCTCAGTGTCTTTTGCATCCTTTAACTGGGTCTCCTTTCCAGGTTAGTCCAGATTTTTACATAGTAAAAATATAGTACACAGTACATCTGTAAATAAGCAATCATTCAGAAACACATGCATGGACTAGTCTTACAATTTTTTTTTCCACCATGCTAACAAGTATTTACTAACATGCTGTAGCTCACGTAGTATGGAACAACTTGTATTATTTTTCAGCTTTTATCAGCTCACAGTGGCTGGAAGGAAACAGAAGAATTGTACTAGCTAATTTCTAAGTACATCCATCAATTGAAGTGTTTGTTGTACAGAACTGGCAGATGCAATGGGTTTTCCATCTTTGTTTTTATCTTCACTTTGCTTGTCCCACAGTAGCATGGACAATGTACTTTTGACCATTTCAAACTACGTGGTGTGTGTTCATTAGTGCAAGCGTAGTATATAATTTGTGTTTCATAGTCAGTGGTTTGTATTTACACTCATTAGATGTTCAGTTTATCATTCTGTCAGGAACAGGCTTGCCTTAGGATGGAAATCCTGAGGAATGCAGTCTCCTTTTTTTTAATATGTATTTTGATTCTCTAACAAATACCCGTTGGGGTACACTGGTCCTAGTGACAGTCAGAAGTGCTCCTTGAACTGTGTGTCTGTCTTTCCTCTAATGGTTCAAGTTGTTTCTTTTGATACTGACATGAACAACTATAAAGTGGCATGCACTTGACATGCAGCATGGACTTTCTGCAGAAGAGATGGCACTAACTAGGTTATAAGGATGGCTTACCCAACTCATTTTTGCCTGGCATCCCTTCTCTAAGTGAGAGTCAGACCTCTTTTTGAGTGTAGGCAGGTCTACCAATATTGAAATGCTGGGATAAGCATAGGCACATAAGATATGCATTATAGATCTAATCCTGAACCTTTTAAATCAATGAGATTTTTTCCATTGACTTCAATAGGTACCAAATAAATCACTGGAGTGTTTACTGAGGGAACCTCCACATGCTTTTCCTTAGCTAATCTAAGACTGAGGTACATGCCTTAGCATATGTCTATACTATGCAAAGCCACCTCATTGTATCTATATCAACATAACCTTTTAGTATGGATGCACCTACACAAATATAAAGGGTTTTTCTTTTGGTGTAGGAACTCTCCTCCACGTGCGGTGGCATCTATGTCAACACACATTTTTCTTTCAACATAGTTTGCATCTACACTGGGAGTTAGACTGGAGTATTGGCCATGCCAATCAAGGTTTCACAATTAATACAATTTACTTGACTGGGTTTTTAGCCAGTTTATTACAGAGCAGGGTGGGATAGAGAAAGAGACAGAAGAAAAACTGTTATAAAATATCAATCTGAGGTGAAAAAGGCAGTTTTTAAGCCTAGATGACTAAGAAAGAAGTCTTTAGGGACATGCAACAATGTCCACAGACTTACCAGACATTCTGCAGACACTGAGGGTATGTCTACACTGGAGGCTCTGTTACTTTGACTTAACAAGGTTGATTTTAAGTTGGCTTGAAGTCGACCTTGTTAAGTCGATTTAGAGTATCCACACTGGAAGTTCCTGTTGACTACCTGCATCAACCGTAGCAGGTGCTAGGTCAACCTTCCTGGTGGCCAGGAACTCTGCGAGTGGCTGGAGGCCACTTAATTCGACTTAGGGGCTAATCCCCATCTACATTGGCTTAAGTCGACTAAATAAGGTTGATTTAATGCTTAAGTTGACCTTAAGAGGTAGTGTTAAGTTGACTTAAGGAAGCACTTAAGTCAACTTAATAAAAGCCCAGTGTGCTATGGGGGTCTGTAGGTTGACTTAAGCCTCCTTAAGTTGGCCTAAAGCTCCATTGTAGATGTATCCTTAGTGAGCTTCAGGCTCCAACCTATGAGTTGAACTTATATGCATCTCTTCTAGTGAGTAGATTGTGTCTATAAGTGGAGAAGACTAGTAATTCCTCCTTGTAGAAGGAAAGTGTGACAATATCACACTCACAGATGGGTTATTTATGGCTAGCAATCTCACTAATAAGTACCTTGTCTGTAATCTCCTCTTTTTACGGAAAAAAATTGAGAAGGTTTTGGTAAAGCACCTAAAAGAATATCTAGAAACCTCCACTATACCCAGAGATTCTTTCTTCTATTGTTTCTTTGGTCTTCCCTAGATTCAGTTAGAGTTATTTACTCCAATTTATTTTATGGGGTAGGATGCCTGGGACACCACATTCTTTGCCACCAGTTACAAAATGTAACGTGTTTGGTAACAGAGTTGTGTGCATTTACTGACATCTCTTGTCATCTCGTTTTAGGCCTGATCCACAGCACAAGGAAGTCACTGAAAGATTTCAGTTTATGGGTTCTGTATCAGGACCTAAGTCACCTATCTGTTGCACCTTCTGGAAGAGTACGGGTCAAAGTTCACAGGGCAGAGTGAAGTAGCTGCTCCTGGGATCTTTGAAAGAAGAAAGACTAGGTAGTTTAGTAAAACAAACAAGGAGTCCTGTGGCACTTAAAGGCTAACAAATTTATTTATTGCATGAGCTTTTATGGGAAAATATCCCACTTCATCAGATGCTTGAAGACTAGGGAACTTAATTCTCATTCTGTAAGTTCCCCCATCTTCAAAGTGTCTGACGAAGTGGCATTTTTCTCCCATGAAAGCTCATGCAATAAATAAATTTGTTGGTCTTTAAGTGCCACAGGAATTCTTGTTTTATTGAACTGGACTAATAAGGCTGCCCCTTTGGAACTAGATCATTTAGAAACATCCCATTGATTCCCATTATGACATATACAGATAAAACAATAACATTTGCGATTTATAGTATCCTCAGTAGCCTACAGTTCTAGAACCTGTTCCTCATAAGGACATCATTCATCAGTTTTGGCTGTCTGACAGGAACAACCTGAAACCTGACTGGTAAGATCTAGGTTATCATTGAAGGCCAGATGATACAAAAGTCTGCTTGCGATCACTTACATAACACCTTACTGGGGGGAAATAGTTCTAGACTATACAGTACTTAGCTATATCAGTGTGTCTGCATTTTAGTTTCTGAGAACATGCCAGATTACAGTATGTTTCAGGATAGTAGGACACCAGGTCATGTTCCATCTTTTGGAAGAATTGTTTCTGTAAACAGTGAGCCAGGACATGTCATGTGGCTTTGACCAGTTCGAGAGCACAAGGGTCAAGGTTAGAGGTGGAGTTACAAAATCCTTGCAGTGCATCCTGTGTGTCTATATATAGGATTACAGCATTTCCTGTCAAGATGAGTGGAAACAGGAGATTCCTGCTCTTCATGCCCAAAATCTCTTCTGGGTTCATATGATTGTTTTAGCACAATATGAAAGAGTTCCTTAAAACAGATAATCAAAGGAAGCAATCTGGGATTTCAAGTGATACACCTGTGGGTGAGATTTGCTAAATGCTATCATCATATAGAAGTAGAGTCTACCCACCTCCTCCCCCCAGTCATCATTTTCAGGCAGGTTTGAGTGAAATACTTTTGTTGGAATTAGGCTGGAGTGGATCATTCTCCATCCATGTTCCAATTTTCTTATTAAGCTTTGAAAGTTCATGTGGGAGCTGTAGTGACCTGGGTGGTGGCAGGCAGTGTTTGGGAGCCCAGTGTTGTGGACAGGCAAGGGTTTGAGTGTTTTATGAAGTTCTTCATCCCCTAATTTAAGGGGAGAATAACTTTTACTGCTATAAAAGTTAGGAAGCTGAGAAAGTTCCAGGGATAGGAAAATGAAGGCGGTCTCTTTTCTAGGATGGGGAGTCAAAAGCCAGACTTTAAACTGTGACCTATTCTTTTGAATACAGATTTTGTTCTGGGTATCTCTAAAGATGGATATGGACTCCTTCACTGCACTATCTGAAAATCATTCACATGATTAGTTTGCATTCACAACACTGATGTGAGACAGGGAAATATGGTTTTATCCTTGTTCCACTGGAGAAAGAAGACAAACAAATATTAATGACTTGTCTAAGACCACACATGAAGTGAGCAAGTGAGTCAGAAACTGAACTTATATCTCCTAGTTCCAGTCCAGGGCCTTAACTACAAGACTTCCTCCTGTCTCTTTGAGCTCCATAATGGATTCCTAAAATGTTCATTCCTGAAAACCTTTTGGAAACATCAATTGTTGTAGAATATGACTGAGCTCTCATTTTTTGCTTCATGGTCAGTTCAGTGGTGAGTCATATCATTTACTATGGAATGAAGGCAACCAATGATAGAAAGAAAACAGTCTCCTGTTTGTAAAACTTGAGCCTACAAAACAATGCAATAAACTATTGCTTCAAGATTAGTTTATTCATACACTCAAGTCTGATAAGACTCATCTTTTCAATCATTTGATTAGCTGTAGGTTTTTCTGCTTTGTCAGCCATTATTACTACAGACAATGAAAAGACAACTTCCCACTCTATTCATATTTGAGTTACTTTATGGCTGTCTCAAGCAAAACTGAGGAGGAAACTGTCCTACAATCTTTTTTGTTCTTGAGATTTTTCAGAAAATTTCCCATTTTGCATCAGAATGAATCTGTGACCTTCCAAAAGCTTTTGTTGATTCTGTCTTGTTCCAACAATAAATTTCAATGGCAACAAATCAACATTTTCAGAAAAAAAATTGTTGGAAAATTCTCAACCAGCAATAATCTCAGCCAATTCATTTGCACGCCAATGATCCAAACCCTTGTAATTTGGGTGCAGTTCAAATGTGATAGAGAAATTAAATGTCATTTATGGCTCTGGTCAGGATGGAGTTAAGTTAATTTAATTTGGCTTGTGAAATGTGAATTGTTCTGTTATTGTTCTGGAATGTACATAGATAGCACATGATGGTAGCATCACTTTGGGCTTCAGAAGTGATTCCATCAGCTAATGTAGACTAATAAGCAAATGTAGACTACATTGAAACAGTTGTACTGAATAATATAAAATAGAGAAATCTCTGTGCACTATCACCTGACGAAAGCTGGCTTTTTTGGGGGGGAACCAGTACCATTTATGGCTTTGATCCTATATATAGTTATGTATGTGCTTTTCTTTACACACACTCCAATCAATGAGACAAATGACATATACTCAAATTAAGCATTTTCATAATGTTGCAAGAAAATGGTCTAAAATTGTTTAGTGGAAGAAATGATAACCCTTTTAAACTACTAAATCCAGATGTAAAAGTTCATCTAGTTTTTACTTGAAATTTTAATTAAAACACATTTGGTCAAACTCTTCCCAAAGCATGGCCCACTTATTTTGGACTTTCTTTTAGATAAAATGGTTAAACCGGCATAGCTACATTGGTGCACAGAAAATCCATGGGAAACTGGGGATTAGAATAAAAACATGCATAAATTAAAAAAGGATTGTCAGACATTAAATATTGCTTCTTTCCATAAGGATTAATACAGTCATGCTATTATCAGTGGGTGCTGGACTGATAATATTGGAAGGAAGGGGAAGAAGATAAGGAGAAAAAAAAACAGGAAAATCAGAACAGGATTGTTTGAAAAATTCTAGAACATAATGATCCCTTTGAACCTTAAGGACTGGCAGGAGTTTTCATTAAAAGTCAGTTTTTGTAACTAACTTTAAAGTATACTTATTTTGTAGATTCAAGATTTTGATCCAGAAAATGTAAATCCTAAATTCTTTATATCTAATCTATTCATAATTATATTATCAGTACAACTGTTTTAACAAAATACATTATTCAATGAACCAAAATCAAAAAGATGTAGAAGTGAAGCAGAGAGGAACAAATGAACAAATGAAATTAATCATGTTCTCAGCATATTTCATGACTAGAACTTTGTTACTTTTATGTTTAGGCATCAAAAATGAGTATGAAATATTATCTACTTATTTCCAGTAAAAATGGCAGGATTTTTTTAAAAAGAAAGTTTATTTATCTAAATATCAGGTGATTTCTTAGATGAAAAATTAGTTGCCTGCTTTTGCTGAATTTTTAGATATATTAGTGCTGACACTTAAAAGCATTTTGTGAAACAAACATAATATTAGTTATGTATAACATGTTTATTATTCATAATTTCATGTTTCAAAGGAGGAAAATTAATTTGCACTTTAATTTTTACTCAGATTTCATTAGGAGATTGGAGAAAAAGAGTTGGGATCAAATTCTGCCCTTAGATATTTACAAAGAACTCCAGCTGAAGTTGGCAGGAGTCACATGCATGCCTGAGGACAGAACTGGTTCCTTTGTATGTAAATACAGAGATTTCATGCAAGATCAAACTCTCAAAACCACATGCCAGTCCATTATATAAGGATGTGGCTTTAAAGCCTGGAAAACTTCATTAGTACTTGCTGCTAACATGCATATGTGGTTTGAACTAAAAGCATTCACACAAAAAAGAAAATGCAGAATGATCAGCATGGCAACTTAATCAAAGTGTGACATTTCTACAGAACAGCTAATTTAATGAATATTATATGCACACGACCTTTTTTGGGCAGAGAAGTTTGATTAGCATTTGGGTAAAACAGTGTCTAATAAATGTGGCAATATCAAGCAGTTTTATCTGTTTTGCCCCACATCTGATTCAATTTTGGTCCTCTCTCTTTTTTATCTACTGCTTCATCATGCAAAAAAGGTTAAAACTAAAAATAGAAAACATTAAACAAGCTCTAAACCCAACAGATAACATGGATAGCCTCCACACTTTACACTGGAATTAAATTTGATACAAATACCTCCTGCTCTTACCAGTGGATGGTGTTATTCCACGGATTTAGGAATGAAGCAGACAGGAAAGAGATAAATCTTTCATAAGTACAACATAAATCAGACAACTGGCATATCAACCTTGAATTGATGTGTAGTATATTCAAACACACATTAAAAATAAATTAAATGATTGTCATAGACTTGAGAGACAGAATAGCATGAGAGTAAGAAATAAAATATAAAAAAACAAGCCACTAATCTGGATTGTTATTGTTTCATATTTTATTTAGAACAAAACTTTCATATTGCCTCAGAATCATATTGATGTAGGTGGGGATGTTCAATTCTTTGAATTTGTATTTCACATAAATGACAAAGCAAAGACAATTCCCGACACACCAATTTCTGGATTATGCAAAATTTAACCAGACAACATCCAATCTGTGGGTACTATGTGACATACAGGCGTCTCAGTAGTAGTCACATCCAGTACTGAAAGATGAATGAGCTCCTTTTAAGGTGCACTACAGTAATTTAATACCTCCAGAAATACTATGATGGACTAGATCCTGACTACTGTAACTCAAGGACCTGATCCAGCAGAATGCTGAGTATCACAAAACTCATTAATTTCAGTGATAGTTACGGTCACTTAATAGCATACAGGATTAAGCACTGATGATGCTTTTCTACTTGTACAACTCTGAAGGGAGACTTGTACAAACAGTGCCTGTCCTGTGCTGGGTCTGAATTTTCCCATGAGGTGAAGTAATGCCTGCAGAAGTGTGTTGAGTGTGTGCGCTCAGGCAGGGGGAAATTGTTACCCATAAAATCTGCTTTACGTAACAGTAACCAAGAAGTCAGGCTGTCAGCAATTCAGCTCTAAATGGCTTTTTTCAAAATCATAGCCCTTACTTACTGATGTAACGTATGCATGCTTCTATGACTTTGTATTCAGTGAGAAACAATAACCCCATTGGATGATTCTGTATTAAAGGAAACATTAGTAAGGGTTTAATTTCTATTTACATTGTACTGAAACTTGTGGAATTTCTTTTCCTTCTAACCTTTTAGAAAGCTTGGCAAGGTCTCAGATCTATCCATCTTAGAACAGCTTAGGAAGTTGTCCGATTGCTATTGATAGCTTGAAGTTAAGTGATTTAACGTCTCAGAAATGAGATTTCTGCCTTTTGGAAAAAAACCAAAACCAGTAGATGCCTACTTCTGCTAATGATGATATTTCCTTTTAGTATGCCATACTGTGTAGCTTGATACAAATTCATTTACAGTATTCCATCAGTGCCTACAATCAAGCACCAAGATTTGCTGAAACAGATTAACACAGCTATCCCTCTGGAGCTTGTCAAGAGTAAGAAGTATAGATTTTGGACCCAGGCATTTCTTTCTAAAACAGTAAGACCTCTGTAGGGTCCTGAATGGTTAACACTGTGATGGCTTTCAGCAAAGACATGGAGATTGGTGGGTGGGAGTGCAGTTGTTATTCAGCCTATTTTTGATTCGAATATTCCTCTTGGGATGCCAGCTAATCCCCTTTCCTTTCCACCAAAATGCATGCTACATTGTATTAGTGCTGTGTCATGAGATGCTGAAAAAGGGCCTCATTCTGTACTGATTTTAAAAGAGTGCAACTCTTTAAATCATTTGGAATACACACTGTTGTGAAACTAGGATGTCTGGATCAAGCAAAAGTTTAAAAATATCCTGAAAAAAGCTGCATTTGGAACAAGTGTTCTTAAAACTCCTTAGCCCAGGGGTCTCAAACACGCAGCCCCAAAAGCTATTTCCTGCGGCCCACAACAACACTACTGTTACTGATATTTGCAATATTGTTGTATGGAAAGGTTTCAGTGGTGTGGCCCTTGGGCTAACATACCAGTCATCATGCGACCCTCTACTAGTCTTCATGTGGCCCTCATGGTGATTTGAGTTTGAGACCCCTGCCTTAGCTCATAGCACACAACAGTGGCTCTCACCTTGTGCTATGTGTACCAATAGTGGAAGTTCAATGATTAGTATTATAGGACAGATTTTCAAAGTGACTAGCGATGTGTGGTGCCTCAGTTTTTTGCTGCCCATCTTAAGAAACCTGTTTTCAGTAAGTGATGAATGTCCACTCACAGAAAATCAGGTAGCTTTAAAATATCTGAAGTCTGGCATCCTAAAATTGAAGCACTCACCTTAATCACTAACAATTTAAAAAAATATATTGGCCATTGTCTCTTTCTTACCATCTGTGCCACACCACTGGTCACCTCCCAAGTTAATCATGGAACTCCATGTCCCCAGTATAATCTGGGCTGCTCCAAACTTTCAGGTAGTCATAGCATGCTGTAAATATTTATGAAGAACTCCCTTTGGTTTCAGTGGAATGTTCAATTTAAATATGGATGGGTCCAAGGATTGTGAGATTGGGATTTGGAGAAGGGTCAATGAGTGACTAAATTAGAATTGGTGACAATACTAAGAATTTTATCTGCTACCTTGCTACTACATCTCCAAAAGGGTGCAAAGTGGTGTCTTATGGGTCAGTTATAGCACATTGCACTGTAAAATAGCAAAACAGCTACGGGACATCTTGTTTTTACACGATATTATGATGTGGATTGGGAATTTAAGACTGTTTCCAAGGCAAAAAGAAAATCTATGAAAAAGAAACAAACAATCTAGTATCTCCAAAATTATGAGTCTTCTTTCATTCTCTACCCCCTACGACTTTTTGATGTTAGGTTTCAGAAGTCAAATTACATACCATGTTCATGTCAATGCCATTGGTGTATGTCCATGCATGCTGGAAGTACTCCTCAAGTCGCTGTCGCAAAGGGTTGGGGATTTGATGAAAGCGTATAAACTCTTTTACTCTCAGCATCTGCATATGGTACCGTGCAGTTCCCGAATATAGTCTTTGGATTATTGCAGACACATTTCCAAAAATACTTGCATACATTAACGCTGGATTAGACAAAAACAATCAGTTAGTAAATATCGCTTCACTCTTCACACAACAAAGCTGTTATTACTACACAGACTAGTACAGAAAAACAGCTCAGATCAGACTTAGTTATAATTTGGTCTTCTAAACAGCAACTGGATTGCCAGATATAAGAAAGACTCTCATAGCTTGTTAATTGTCTGATTATGTTAATAGTAAGCTTCACAGAAGAAACATTGACTGAAAGAACTTGTAAAAATATTAACTAAACATCACGATTGAAATATTTGTTTTGAAAGATTTTATTTCTAATCCTGCAAAGATTATGCACCTGTGGCTTAATTTTATCAATTTATTCACTTCAATAGGACCGCTTCCAGTGGGTAAAGGTAAGCAGGTGAATAAGGTAAGCAGGTTTTGCAGAACTGCGGCCTAAAATTGCAATAGAGTGAAACCTTGATTATCTAAGTCTATGAGGAGGTTATTTTGAGTAAAGGAGAGAGTCTGGAAAATTAAGTGACTTTTCAATATTAAATATTATAGGCAGGGGCATCACTGGCATCTGGCACACAGGACACGTGCCCCAAGTCTTGGTGCCAATGCCCTGAGAGCTCGGGGCAGCCCCTGCCTTTCCTGGCCCTGCCCCAAACTGGGGACCTGGGACTGGAGCACCTGTGGCAGTGCCCACCTCTCCCATCCCCATCCCCAACCCCAACTGGGGATCCAGGCCAGGCCTCCCGCAGCGGCACCCACCTCTCCCAGCCCTGAACTCAGCTGGGGATCTGGAGCCAGGCTGGTGGCAGCAGGAGCCCGAACCCGGATTGGGCCCAGGCACCAGACCATGGCCAGGGGGCAGGGCCTGAGCCTGTGCCCTGGGTCTTTTCCTGGGGCAACAACATTCCTGGTTATAGGGAACCAAGATCCATTTTAATAATACCCAGATTTTTAAATAATGGAAGTTAAAATGATGGAAACTGGAAAGACTGTTGGATATTTGCAGTCATATACTAATTTTGTATTTTCAATTTCATTATAATATGAGAAAAGTTTAGAGCAACTATGGACATGTACTTCTGACAAATAAAAACAATAAGATGTGAGCCTCTTTTGTTAAATAGCTCCAATAACTGATTGCAAATTCAGCTCCTTATCCCATAAAGTAATTTACTTGAAAAGACACATGGCTCTATAAACACAAACAGAAGTCTGTGGGTGGGTCAGGATTTGTGGGCTGAGGGCTGTTTTTAGTGTCTTTGACTTCTACTCAAGATTTGTTAAATCAATAGATTGTATCAAATTTACAAATGAGACACACAAAGCATCTCCCGTTTGTAATAAAATATTCATTTTCATCTTTTTCCTGGAAAGACAAAGAGAAAAGACTGGTCCTTTCATCTAAGGGAGAAAAGCTATTATGATGTTTGTTCCTTTAATGCTATGTCAGAGCTGTAGAACTTCAATCAGAATTTCAATGCTGAACGTATATTACCAATCCCTAAACTAATTCAATCTGATTTAAAAATAAGATCTACTAAAACAATAGCTTTCCATAAAAAAGTGATTCTGTCTTTAAAGAAGACTGCTGATATCGTCTCAATTTTTGTGAAGAATACGTTAAGAGTACACATTTTTCCTTTAGCTGTTTCTGTGGTAGGTTAATAGATAAGAAAAGCAAGTCAGAGGAACATGGAATTGCCATGTGAATCAGATCAATGAGCCATCTAACCCAATATTCTGTGTCTTACAATAGCACTTCCATTAAATTATCAGATACTTCAGAGGAAGGTGAAAGAAAACTGCATTATCCAGTAAGTTTCCTCCAAACCTCCATCAGGTAGTGTCTCACTTGTATCATGAAGTAGGAGCACTTATATCCTTTCTGAATAGGTTTCATTTTTAACATAACTGCAGTTGCAATATAAAAGTCCAGTTTCACTAAACTATAGTTCTTAAACAATACCTTGTATAAAGTAGTTCCACAGATTAATTACATGCTCAGTAAAAACAGAAGTCTTTCCTTTATCAGTTCTAACTATAACGTTTTTCAGTTCCATTGTTATTCCATTGTTTGTACCTTATGAAAAAGGTAAATAGGAGTACCCAGTTTCTTTATATAATTTGTTTTTCTATGTATATTTATCACATCCCCCTCTCTAAATTAGTCTAATATTTTCACTTTCTTCTCCCACAGAAAACTATGTAGGCTTTAAATGATTTTTGTGCCTGTCAACTTTTATAAGATCCAAAGGGGTAGCTGTGTTAGTCTAGTTCAGTAAAACAAACAAACAAACAAACAAACAAACAAACAAACAAACAGTCCTGTGGCACTTAAAGACTAACACATTTATTTTTTGCATGAGCCTTCCCATGTTGTCAGACAATTTGAAGATGGGGGAACCATTCTGTAAGTTGTAAAAAATAAACTTGTTAACTTTTATAAGGTCCATCTTGGAAACAGAGAAAGTAATGTGTTTTACTAGATGAGGTCAGGCATAAATAGGTCATTTGTTTTATATCTTATAATTTATATATAAATTTAGTAATTTGAATATATATAAATACTATTATGATTCCTACAGTTCTTTAGTTGTAGATGTTTTAATGGGAGAACTGAACCATGGGGGTTCTACTGGAAAAAATACACAGCATTTCATATCTGCAGGATATGAAAGCATTTAGCTAAGAGATCTCACTTGAAACTTTTTCTCTAAGAGTCTATAATTGAGTTATAACATGTAGTGTATTTTCAGTTTGTTCACATCACACTAAATCATGCAGTTTTTAGCCTCTTGGCACACAATGTTCTCACTGAAGTCAAACAGGTTTGTTTGTTTTTTTAAAGTGAAAATTGAGTAAGGATAGGAAGATTTGACCTGCACTCAATAGTTCTCACATACATTGCCATCATTGTTCATGGTAACCATCAGGGATGGATTAACTGGCCTGGGAGCCCTGGGATCCCCCCACCCCTCTTTTCCAGCATGGTGGCCTGTGGGTAGGCTCTTACTGGAGTGGAGGTGGGCTCTGGGGCCAGGCTGCCCTCCTGCTCACTGCCTCAGCCCCACTCTGGCCACTCTCACTTTGCTCCCAGGACGGGGTTGGCTGGCGTGCAGCATGGCCCCCTGTGCAGCCCCCCAGGGCCATGGATCCTGGAAGGCAATGCTGGAGTGGAGATGGTGCCATGTGCCAGTCAGCTCCAACCCCTAGGTGAAGCAAACAGGCTCTGGCCATGCTCCCCCCGGGGGTGGACCGGCCAGCCGGAGGGGCAAGGCAGGAGTGCAGAAGTTGGTCTCTGGCCCCAAGGCTCTATTACTCCTACACTGGCAGGGCAGGAGTCATCCCAGTGATCCCCCAGCCCTGCCAGTGCTGAGCAGGGTGAGGGGGTGAATTAACGCAGGGGCTGAAGAGGGGCTGGAGGCCAGGGCCCCTGTTTCGGCTGGTGCCCAGGGCTTCAGCCGTTTTAGCCCCTGCATTAATCTAGCCAGGAGAAATAAAATCCTACTAATTAAATATTGCTCGCTGTCTCTAAATGCTGGGACTACTAGGTGCATGTTTATCCTCCTTTCCATAGACGCTTAGTTTGATACAAATTTTCTAACACATTTCCTATGGGTGAGTGTGCTGACTCAGAACACAGAAGAATATTACATGATCAAAGGTAAGACAAGGAATGGTGTGGTATCTTTAAGGCAACTGCTTTAGAGAGGGAACCACAGAATTTCTGGCAGAATTCTTTGCAAGCTCTTCTAGAATATGTACCAGACTCTTGAAGGCTTGACAAATGCCTTGATTCTGCATGGGTGATACACTTAAAAACAAAATGTAAAAAGTGATGAGCAAGGCAGAGAGCATGAGACTGATGTTTGGATGCCAATTTAACCTGTGCTTTGAAACTTCACTGAGGCCAAAGAGTCACATCACTGGCATGTGGAACATCATATATTTGCCCAAGACTTCCCAGATTCACCTATCCTCCACCTGCAGCCATGTGATTTTTTTTTTTTAATCCTGTGCTCTTGGAAGTCAGGAAGTGGGTGCACTGGGGTCTTGAGACTTATTGCTACTCAGTGCTGAGGACTCAGTCTCTCAGACAGCATCACTGGTGGCTGTCCACAGTGACTGCTTACACTAGCAATGAAACACTCTTTTTCTTCTCACAGCTGCACATGGTGCAAGTGCTGGAAGGATCAAGGCCCTAAATAATACTGGACCTGTCCCTGGGTGTATGCCTGACAATCCTTCCTGTGCAACAGGACAAGCATCCACACAGCAGAGGCAGGAATCTGATCGATAGAATCTCATGGCTTTTCAGTTATCACCTGTTAAAACATGGAACTGGAGAACAGCAAAGCAAATACTGTAATGGTTTATCTTCTCAATTTTCTGTATGTCTTTTCAACTTGGGACACTTGAAGTGGTTGGTGATAATGGGGCTTATTGATCAACATAGTATGTGCTTAAAATGTGTTTTTCCTTTGGAAAAAGTCAACTGTTTTCTGTTAGATGGAAGCTACTTATTAAAAAAAAAAGATTTCAAATCATCACACAGGATGTGGATAGTGGCCCAAATGAGACATTTAATTCTGATTGTGCAATGTGTTCCAGATCCAGGTAGGAATGTGAACAGTAACTGGGATGCAAATATTAATCAATGTATAGTGCACATTTGGAAATCTCACCTGAGTATAGTAAGTGCTCAAATAAGCTTTTTCTATAGAAAAAAAGTTGTATTTTAAAAACAAAACTCAGAGACGCTCTCCTTTTGGCCCCAGTTCTGCAAAGGACTTCCAGCAGCAATGGAACAAATGCAGGTTCTACTCATGTGTTTAAAGTCAAGCACTGAAACAAAGCCGTTGTCTGTCCATGTCTATAAAATATTTCATGAAGACACTTCCTATACCTGAGACTCCATGACACAGCATGATATGCTATAAATATAGGTACAGTCATATCATCTCCATTACGCCTTCCTCCTTCCATGTTTACAATTTAACAAACTGAAACTCTGTTGTATCAACTGTGCAACTACTGAGTTAAAAAAGTAAAACTAGACATACTTACAGCCAATCAACATCACACAAATAGAAAAGATTTTCTCCGAGTTGGTGTTAGGTGATACATTTCCAAACCCTACACTTGTCAGACTGCTGAAAGTAAAATAAAGTGCTGTAACATATTTGTCCTTGATGGATGGTCCAGAGCTTAGCTCACTCCGATTGTAAGGTTTTCCTAATTGTTCTCCTAGAGAATCCAACCAGCCGATCTTTTTAACTAAGTAAGGCCTTTCTACATTCCCAATGGCATACCAAATACAAGCAAGCCAGTGTGCAATTAGTGCAAATATGCACATAAGAAGCATCAAAACTGCAGCACCATATTCTGAATATCTGTCCAATTTCCGTGCAACCCTCACCAAACGCAGCAGCCTAGCTGTCTTCAGAAGACCGATTAATGTTGTTGTCTGTGAAAATAAGATACACATATTAGAAACTGATTTTTATAGCTAGTACAGATACTTCAAAATGGCAAGCATGAGCAAGCCAGGCTTGTGGGTAAAGGAACGATGGTCATTTATTAGAAACAAAAAAGTTATAGTTATCTATTTCAATTTAATGTTGATTTCATTTTTCTTGGCCTTCTACATGGTTATTATAATGGAGAATTTACACAGGAAATGGACTGTCTGATGTGTTTTCTTAAGTTAATATATCTTTAACCATTATTGTTGTGACGTCTAGAAACTCTCACCTTTGAGCAATGTACCTGATCTATTTTCCAACTCTGTAAAACAGCAAAAAATCAGAACACTACATATCACCAGTCGTGTGTTGCATGTGAGATCTTTCCCTACCTTTGTTCAGCAAACCTGCACCAAGTGTCACTGCAGCCATAGGCAGGACAATGGGGTTTGCCCTTCACTCTACAATTATCCAGTGTTCTGTAGCTGACATTTACCAGTTTCTATCCATTACCAAATCATTTTATATGCTCAGTGTCCTGTAAAATAGATTATCAACAACATTATAAATAGTAACTATAGAATTTCAAATAGAGAGCTTAGCAACATTGTTTTGGCTATCCATTAAGTAAGTGCATGTAATATTAAACCCCAGTAAATGTCAGGGAAAAGTTTTCTGTATGCATCTATAATACATAATATTTAACAAATGGAGAAGTTCTCTTAGCTTTACCAAAGGTTCTGATGGGAATACACCGCACATTAAATTTTCCTTTCACTAAGTACTAAACTAGTTTTTAATGTTTTATTAGATCTCTCTCTATTTTATGTGTTTCAGAGTGAGGTTACAACAGTATGGATAATTGTTGGATGAAAATTATGTGCAGAATGTGCAGAATTTGTAAAAGGACAGTATAGTATGTGTATAACAAACATGCCACTCATATTGCAACACCACGTTGTGATACTTGAGTAATAACAGCTAATTAAGCTACTGCTATGTGACAGTGGTGGCAAAGATTATGAAGCTGGTAGCTGAATCAAAGTCCACTGTTGGTGTAAGAAATAAATACAAACTGTTTTAGGACATCACTTGTTTCTTCTAGACCTATTCTGGAACTAAACAAATGTGTAAATATTGTGCAGTCTGATATTCCTGAGGTATTACATGAAGGACACTTGAGCTAGACAACAATGATGAAATAAACAGAAAAAAACAACATGATGATAGGAATTGGAAGGAAGGTGGTGCAAGATAACCCATTTTTGCTTAAGATTCTAACTATGGACAGACAATTTCAGAATCAATGCCTCAGTTGCATTAGGAGGGATGGGGGTGAGTTGAGAGTGATTTCAACATTCTGAGATCACTAAGGCCCTAGGTCCTGTGAAGAGCTATGCACATGCTTATTTTTACCCATAATGAGTTTAAGTTAAGCACATGCATAAACATTTGTAAGATCAGAGTCTAACGGCTTAGGACTCTGTCCCATCCCAGTCAGACACATGACTAATCCTTAGGCAAATAGCATCTTCATAGCTACAGATAATTTCACTGAAACCAGTTATGGCTTTGCCCCAAGTAAAAGACAGTTTCATAGTGCCTACCATTGGTACACACATACGGCAGACTGTGACTCTCTCATGAATTTTAAAAGGGATAGCCGTGTTAGTCTAGTCCAATGAAAAAGCAACGAGGAGTTGTGTGGCACTTTAACAGATTTATTTTTTGCATGAGCTTTCGTGGGAGAAGATCCCACTTCCTGTGATGCTTCGAAGATGGGTGAACTTACAGAAAGCTTTCTGTAAGTTCACCCATCTTCGAAGCATCACAGGAAGTGGGATCTTCTCCCACGAAAGCTCATGCAAAAAATAAATCTGTGACTCTCATAGTCTGCATTCCCCCTTGCTCAAAGATCTAAAGTATTTAGTACTATTCCAGAATGGTATCTGGTGCAGCACATTTCTCCCACACGCTCATCCGTACACTGACAGGGTTGTGCAATGTTTCACCCGCTGTTTGCCCCACACCACCCATTACTACCAGTTTACCCAGACAATATAGCAGCATAGTACAGGTTGGTCTCCTCCCTGCACTGCATGCTATCTGATTTCTTGCAATCTTGCATGGCTGTGCAAATAGGGTAACAGTCTGGCCCTCTGAAAGGAAGGATTTGTCAGATAACCACTTAATTTTTAGTTGACTGCTGTTTAGAGTTCACATTGGGTCAGGATAATACAGTTACAACATCACATCCACAGCTACTGAGGTTACAGATTTGGATTACTTTAAACCCGATCCAAAGCCTCCTGAAGTTAGTGACTTTTCACTGGGCCCTTAATGAGCATCACCAATTTTTCAGTTACTCTGTTTCAGGAAAGCAAATTTGCATCTGGATTACAAATAAACAAAATCCAACAGAGATGATGGAAGAGCATATTTGCTGTGTACAATTGAACAATTTTTATTCTGCTAACCTGAATGAACACAGATTACTTTTATTAGCCAATAAATCTAGCATAGTCTTGATAATTTTGATTCACTTGGTCAGTGGACTAAGTGGCTTTTAAAATTAAATATACCTGAATCTTCTTGCTATACTCAAGACTTGGTCAAGAAGGAATTTATGTAGGAGATAGTCTCCAAGTGCTTTATGTAGTTTCTGGCTATTCTTACAGTAGTTACTCTACTCCAAAATAGTAAAAACAAAAACAAAAACAAAAACAAAAAAAAAAACAAAAAAAAACCCCAAAAAGAACACAACATTTAAAAAATGGGAAGAGATCCAAACCAATGGCTATTTAAAGAAGATGAAAAAATAGCATAATTTTGAAAAGCAAAGGTGTGTAGTTAAAAATATCACAGCTATTATCATTGGTTCACCCAGTGCATCAGTATCTTGAAAGTAGAGATTTCCTTAAATGAATGGATTATACCATAACTTCACCTTAATGTAAGTCAACTTTGTTAAGAACTGTACTTTAAAGGACATATTCCAAATACTAAATAAATCAAATGGTTGTACCCCATATTTGTAAATATTCACTGGTATTGAAATACAGCTCATTCTCTAAGGTCTTCACAAAGACTGACTATCCAGGAAACCCACATACTTCCTGGACTGCTTCTGATATTTGGTTTTCAGTTATTACATTGCTTCCTGACTCAGAAGGCTATACATTTTAAAAAAGGAAGTTTTAACTTTTATAATATCTCAGATCCAGGATTAAATATACAAATCCATGATCAGAACATTCAAGTAATAACTGATTGGCCATCTTTGCATGGGTCTGCCCACAGCAGGGGCTAATGTAAACTCATCTGCAAATTGTAACTGTTAATTCAGATTGTTAGGCAGGATTATTTGATAATGTTCCTAAGAAGCTTGAGAAAGAAATCTTTATTAACTTCTGCCTACCATCAATTTAGCAAAAAAATTCTGCTAATCACATTAGTTCATGCTCAAGTTTATTTTCTGAGAGTATGACATGGAGTATATACTACAAAACCTTACTCATTAATTATTGGTTTCTCTCAAGTCCTATAACAGTCTCCTTCAGTATTGAAGTTGGTCTAGATTTTCAATTTCTAGAGCTCTGATGTTGAACATGACATGAAACAGTTTTTGATGGAGATCAATTGATGATGGAATGACTAGAAACAGGAAGGTCCATTAGTGCATCTGATTGCAGAGGAATAATTTGGAAGGTATTATGGTATTCAATTGTTTGGAAGATTGAGTTGGGGATTATCTGCACATATGGCGTTCGTTCTGAGATAACTGCCATTATAACTCAAACTTTTTTCATTGATGGTCAGATTCCTGGCTTGGGAGATTTTGTTTTCTTCAAAAATATTGATTCTTCTTCTTATTCTTCTTAATGCATATATTTCTATCATGTCAGGTCTTATTTCTTCCTTTTTAATTGAAATAACCTTTGATGTGTATGCATAGCTCACATTGATCCTTCTAATGTTGCATTGATCTACATCATAGATATTTGCCACCGTATTTTCCTGCTCCCTCGTGTTGTAAAGTCCTTCTGAAGTTCCTCACAACCCTGTTTAGATTATCCTAATCTAATCTGAACATTTTGGCATTACTCTTGGATCTCTTTTCCAGATCATGAATAAATAAAATAAGACCAAGCTTACTAAAGATCCTTAAAGAAATCAACCATTAACCTCCTTCTTTCTTTCACCCACTTTCTAATACATGACAAAACTTTGCTTCTGATCTTATAATTACTCAGTTTGCTTACTAGTTTCTCCTGAGGACTATCTCAGAGTTGAAAACCTTTTGGCTGTATGTTATCATTGTCCTTGGCACCACCATCTTCAGTAATGATTGAAAGTTTGTCATTTACAACAGGGCATTTGTTCTCAAACATAGCCTATGGACCCCTTCTGGTTGGTCCACAGAAAACTAGTTGAGTCAGTGGTGCTGCAGCTCCTCCTTGTTTCGAGCTGACAGAATAAAAGGTAGCTAAAAGTAGACTGATTGAAGACTTTCCTGAGATTACTCATTCATGTAAATGACTGCTATATTTCCCACCATAATGTTATGTGAGCGGGAACAGGTAAGAAGTGGTCCTAAGGATTGCAAATGCAAGGGGAAACGATTCTTAGGAAGAGACAGTTCACAAAACGAAAATTTGATTTGCAAATCAAGTGCTCATGTGGGAATTGAAAATTATGAATAGTATTATCCTCTTTTGTGATGTTTTTAGCTTGGTTTTACTATACACCTTAAGCAAGACAGTGAATACTACAAATTTGAATAACGGACTGGGGAAAAGGACTTTCAAGTCTTATTCCCAGTGCTACCATTGGGCACAGTGTTTCAGTGTAATTTTTGCCAAGCTGTAAAAATGGGTATGTTACTTAGCATGTGCACTGTGAGATTTACTTAATTCAGAGCTTAAAATACAAGGGTTTGGTATGTATGCCATTATGGTTCACATGCTCAGGGTTTAACTGACATACTCAGGGTTTAGTTTATCACCATATCTGAGGTCAGGAAGGAATTTTCCCCAAGGGCAGATTGTCAAAGGCCCTGGTTTTATTTATTTATTTATTTTTGCCCTCTTCTAGGACATGGGTCACTTGCTGGTGGATTCTCTGTACCCTGCAGTCTTTAAACCTTTATTTGAGGACTTCAGTAACTCAGTCATAGGTTAAGGGTCTATTACAGGAGTGGGCATGTGAGGTTCTGTGGCCTCCAAAGTGCAGGAGGTCAGATTAGATGATCATAATGGTCCCTTCTGATCTTAAAGTCTGAGTCCTCATTCGCCACTGGGTCATCCTCTTTTCTGGTTTATTGTTCACAACAGAAAGTGATCAGTTCAGCTTTGCATTTCATGGGTACTCCTGAGATTGCACTTTTTCCTGTTGATCTAGGGTTTGAATATGCCTTATACACCAACACTGGCCAGTATTACTGTTATTGTAAAATAGCAATAGCACAGAATCTTTTCTTCTTGTGTATATTTCAGGTCAATATTTGCTTCCCTCCCTTATTCAACAAAAGCTTATGTCCATAACTTCAAGCACATGAGCACTCCCTGTTGAAACAATTAAAGCTCATGCTTATGTTTTATGCTGAACTGGAGCTTATATGTAGAGCCCTGCATGGATGCAAACAAGTGGATCCGTATCCAACCTGCATCCACAAGAAATGGTCCGCAGATATCTGTGTTGTATCTGCTGATGCGGATATAAGGTGGATATCTGAGAATTTGCAGGGCTCTACTTATATGACAGAGAAAAGACTGGTTATCAACAGGTCTCTCTGTACTCATCTCTTACCACTTATGGGACCTGAAATGGGAAGGTGGTGGGAAAAGAAGCTTAATTTTTTAAAAACATATATTCAATTTTGATGTCTAATTATCACAACCAATGATGTAATCATTATAAATATGCATATAAATGACCTACTGTGCGCACTTAGCTATTCAAGTGCATGTACATTTTTTCCCTGAAAATCTAGGCTAGCTTCTAGCAGCAAGTTTAAAAATAAGCAATCGGAGCAACAGAGGGCAAAAAGATAATGTATACTGTCCTCTAACCTCCTAAAGTTTCATGGATGTCACTCAATAGTCAAAACAGAGAAAAGGGAACAGTGCACAATGAGCTATAATAGTATTGTGTTAAAAATCTTTAAACTGAACAGGTTTATTTGACATTATATTAGCATTTTGTTTTGGAAATGGAAAGATTAACGGTTCTAACTGCGTTAGTTTTCTGTATTGACAAACTAAGGCACGAACACAGGTATTTAGGTAGTGCTGCATGTGGCATTTTGATTATCTCCTGCCCTTTCTAAGCACAGTTGGATCTTTAGTTTGCTAAAGCCAGGTGAGCTCACATAGAACTCTCTTTAGAACTGATGCTGGCTAATAAAAAGGATATCCAGGCACAATTGTTAGCAGGGGATTTTATCTGAAGAACCCCTAGGTAATAAAAAAAGCTTTTTCAGGGCAAAGGCACCCTCATGACTGTAAGTCTATGAAATGACAGGCACTTCATTGTAATGGTTTTACACTCACTATTTCTCACTGGGCTATTAAAAAGGATCACCACAGAAATATTTTACTTGGAAATATAGGAAACAAAACTAAAATAAAAGTGAAGTTCAGATTTTCACTCTGCAGCTTAAAAGCAAATATCTGATATACCCACTGTAATAAAGAAAAGATAAACTGAACTGGCCATAAATTTCTTAGTTCAGTTGTTCCTCATATAAAGGTAACTAAATTTTACAGTTAGCAGCAATGTTCAATTTTGGGAGATGGACATAATGAATAATTAATTTCCTTATATCCACCATAAGCAATGAGCCACATATGGTCCAATATTTTCTGCTCTTATTTGTGCTAGTTGAGAATTCAGCTTCAAGAATACTCTTTGCTGCTGTTTGGCAAACTACCTACCTAGAGTTTTTCTATAGTGCCCATCACTATAGTATCTAGTACACCACATCTTTTTCTGCAACACATCTGTAGGAGGGGAGAACAGGACACTTAGGCTATGTCTACATCTACTTTTTTTTAGTTCGGACTTGCGAGTCTGAACTAAAAAAGTCTGAGGTTAGTCCAAACTAACTTTGGGTCAGTTCAGATTAACCAAACCTTTTAGTTCAAACTAGACATGCCCTAGTTCAAACTATCTTTTTAGTTTGAACTAGAATGCGTGGCTAGTTCAAACTAACCAGCTAGTTCAAACATCTTTAGTCCAGACTAGCCATTATTTTGGGTCTTGCCTGACATAGTTTGAACTTAAGTTCAAACTAAGCTGGCTAGTCTGGACTAAGCTTTGGCTAGTCCAAGCTAAGAAACTTCTTAGTTCAGAGTCAGCAAAACCTAGTGTGGCCATGGGCCAAATTAGTCCTGGCTAATTAGGCTGTGTAGACATAGCCTAAATTAAGGCCTCATCTAAGAGCATTGGGAGTCTTGCTATTATCCCCAGTACATTTTTGGATCAGGCAATTTAAGAGTCATTTCTTCTTGGCTTCTCTCTATTCCCTGACATTATGGACTTCTTCTGCACAGTATAAGGGTCATGCGGATAATTGTCAAAGTGGAAACATCAAAGAACTGCCTGAGAAGCATCTTATCCCTTTTCATAGGTTCACTGCAGCTTCCTCCATAGATTTGCTCTCTTCTTTTCCATACAGTGTGGGGACAAATTGGTTCAAGTTAATACAAGTGCCACAGCTCTTACATTAATCTTCCAAATAGCTGTGCTATCAGCACAGCCCCGTTTGCTTCCTTTTCCTCCCAGGTGCCAGTTAAGAGATGGTACTTGACTCAGAAGAAATACAGGAGTGTGACCACTGGTAAGTGTGACAAATGCAAAAGATAAGATACTGCTATTGCTGTATCTGCCTCCGCCTTTAGGTCTTCTTTTGCAGAGAAAAGGTCTTTGTTGGTAAGGGAGCTCAACTCTTTAACTTGCCATCTCTCTCTTATTATTGCATTCCTTTACCAAGATTTTATTTCCACTTATTTTGTTCCCTGCACATATCTACAGACTCCTCATTTTACCTACTGTATGTGTCTGAACCCACTGAAATCAACAGGGAGCTTTCTACTGACTTCTGTGAGAAACAGAAGGATCCCTGTGAACTTAATCACTCATTCTCCCTCCCCCTGAAGTGTTATATGGTCTACATCACCATAGTAGCTGTTCACTGAAAAGGAAGGGAAATAGGGTAGGAGGGAGGAGGAAACATCATCTTATTACATATAACTTAAAAAGTGGAAGTAAGAGAAATTGTAGGTTACATTTGCCTCCTTTTGACTTCTCATAAGACTATAAATTATTTTCTGTGAGTCTTTAAATGTTCGATGGCTGAAGTTTCTAAAAACTACCCCTCTGATCATAGCTGTCTTGTTCTCAGAATTTGGCTCAGCCTGTCAAAGAAGATACATTCATGAAGAATTGATTTTTGTTCCTTCTTGTTATTGCGTCCCCTTAATATCAAGTTATTTTAGACAGAATGTTTTGCTGTTTGCCTATGTTTATATAATGGTCTCCACACTGTAACATTGATGGTAACTAGTGAAATGAATAATGTTCATGCCAAGATTGATGCTGAATTGACAATTTTCAGTCTTCTCTTCTTCCATTCTGACTTGCACATATTAATCACAAAATTTTCACTGTCCCTTATGTCAAACTGTGCAAAATTGATGGGGGAGGGTAGTGAATATATTGTCCTTTGTGAAACCTACAGATCATCATATTTTTCTGGGTTTGCTGCTGCTTTATTTTAACTGCTCCCATTCCACCTACCCCAAAAAGCATTTTCTACTTGTCAGTTCAGCTTTCATCACAAAGTACATCATAACCTTAGCCTTTCTTAAATTAAATAAAAGATCTTTGGAAGGAGGTAGAACTGGGTCGGGTGCCACAAAATGTGTGCGTCTTATACATTTGGACAGTTTTCAAATATTTGAGAACTGGTGTGGGTCTAATTTGCAACTACTCTACCTAAAATGCATATAGCATATTTAAGTTTTGCAGCTGTGTGTAGATATTAGACCTAAATTCTGTAGTGCTAAATTCTGTGCCAAAACCACAGCTGTTATAACTTGTAAGTCAGATCAACAGAAGTGAAGTGATCTAAGCAGTTATTTTAGTAAGGATGTGAACTTATAAACTGAGTTAAAGAACAAACCAAACCCATGAACGGTTTGGGTTTAACCTTGCCAGACTGACAGCCCTGATGAATGATCCCCTCAACCTGTCCACAGAACTGGTTAACCACGTGTGTGAAAAACAGGAAGAGAGAAGTGTCTTTAGAACACCAAGATTAATCTGCAACTCTGCGGATGGTGTGTTTGGGTTCTTATTCATAAGTAAGATTATGTCAAAGAATCTGAGAAAGAAAAAAATTAATTTGGATCATTTAGCCTATTTTTCTGCCACTGAAGGCTCTTCCCTTAACATTTTACTAGTGTTTTGTTCAGTTAAATTTTAAGTCCTAAGTGATGGGCTTTCACCACTTTCCTTGGGAAATTACTAAATTTTCTAAGTGAGCTCATTGTTAGGAAGTGTTACATGTGAATATAGCAGATAGATCAAAGTTAATACCTGTGAAGAAAAGGCTACTGTTTTATTTTAGCTTACCTCATCAGAGCCAGATCCAAAAATCAGCAGGTCAAAAGGTATTGCAGCAACCATGTCAATTAGGAACCAGCCTTTGAAGTAGTGAATTGCTATTTTTGCTGGGTCACTTACCACTTCTTCATTCTGGTTTACATATGTTGTTCTGAAGTTTATTAGAATGTCAATGATAAACATAATATCCACAATTAAGTCTACCACATTCAGCGGGCTGCAAGAATATCCACACACACGTCTCTTCTGTTCCTCACTATCATTCAGAAGGAAGGCCGCAGAGTAAGGGGTGAATATGGCAGTATATATCACCAGCAACAAGATGAGCCAGTCCCACACTGCCTTGAAAGGACTGTAGTGCAATATAGTAAATTTGTTGATGCGAGGTGTCTGAAGTTTATATTCTGGCAGAACATCTGCTCCTAAGGATAGGACCTAGAATCAGAAATATACCATGAAAAGAATGAACAAATCAGAGCAAAAAGTCTGTACATATATATATTTTTTAAAATTTGCAAATACAGGGAAAAACAAACTAAATTGGGCTATTTACACCTGGAGTTAGACCTCAATTGCACAGTCCTTATGCAGTCCAAACTCCCATGAAGAAGTTCAGTTCCAATACCTTCACTAATGAATTTTCCTGGCATAAAGACTGGAGGGTCAGATTCTTCAGTCCTCAGCCTGTGGACACTTACCCATGTGAATTACTTTATTCCATGGGTTGACTGCTACATCCTTCACCACCAAACACAAAAACCTCAGCAATACACCTCCTAAACAGGTCCAGATTTATACCTTGCGCACCCATAGGCACATCATCTTCAGCACCTCTCCTCCCCTGCCTACTGTGTATTTTCCGCATAGGGATAGGAAGTGCAATGGGGAAGAGAGGTATAAACAGGTTAATCCTAGGCAGGATGCTCTTGGAAAATATTCTCACCGTGGGCTCCAGCTTCTAGCCTGACCAGTGGGTGGGACCTCAGGGGGAAGAGGAACAGCAGAATGGTTGGGATCTAGGAAAGATGAGGTGGAACAGCCAGAAGGACCAGAGTTCCAGAGCTCATGCAGGGCCCCCATTTGGCTGGGGCCCCCGGGCACAGGCCTGTTGGACCTTGCAGTAATCTGGCACCTAGACACATGCCTACTGTGCCTAATTGGAAATCTGGCCCTGCCCCAATGCAAACCTGCCAACCCCCACCAGAAGGCAACTCAGCAACCTGCCCCCACCAGCCACTTATCTAGTGACCACACATATAACAGATAACATCATTTTCTTATTTAAACTGTGGGTGCGGGAAGGCTGCAGTGTCTTTAGTGGGATACATTAACAGTAGACATCCCAGTGTATAGTGATATTTGTATTATTATTTGGAGACATATGAAAAAGAACCCAGCAAATTAAATGATTTGTCTGGAAACTGGCAAATCCATAGTAAAACTGGTCAGGCCTCTAAAATACCAGCCAGGTGATAACCGTATTGTGAAAGGCGCTGAGGCCAAAAGATCTGTGTCAACATCAATCTCATAAAAACTTCCCCTGGTCCACCTTAATCCAGTTTATAGAGGGCCAGTGTATAGAAACCCTCTCTGAAGCCCATAGGATATGGTGAGATATACCTACACACTGCTCTACCCAACCCTAAGCAAGGCTGAAAGATCTACACTGGCCTATCAACCTATCGATGAATTTCACCCTGGCTACACTTATCATATGTATGATAGCTGCAAGAGATAGTAAGAATTATTTCATCAATGTTGTCATGTGCCATTATCTCACTGCAACACTGTCAATTTAAAAACATCTTGCATTCAGTTACAGGCATGACTCCAGATTTGCTGGAGCTAGTTTCATTCTTTGCACATGCCTAGTTGATTTTTTAATTTATTTTTAAGAGTTTTTTTTTACAAAAAAAGTTTCCAGACTGACAGAAGTAGAAGCTGAAGCTTTTCATTTATGAGAACAGGTTTGAGTCAACCAGCAGAATTATCCAAGCAGCCCTCCAGCATTCCAGAACAATAATGTGAAGTAAAAACCTTTAAAGGCAAGAAGGTAAATTCAGTTTTCATTTCTGTTCAGTCCTTGGCCTGTCTTAAGCTGCCAACAATGATACTAATTATTGCCAGCTGTGCTGTAAACATTTGTCCCATTCTGAGAGGATTCAGAAAAGCACCTCATTTCACACAGCACAATGAACGGCCACCCATTTGTGAGAATGTTCAGTTCCTAGCCATATGAGGAAGTTTGCACTAGTGACCTGAAGAAAATCTCCATCTAATCCCTCTCTATTGCCAAGTAAGGATCATTACATTTTTGAAAATTATCTAAAAAACATATAGCTACCTGGAATGAAACCTCAGGGGGGAAAATAATACTCTCGGTGATCTCCATGTGCTTTCTTATTTATTTTGATTAGCAATTCAAGATTTGAGACTTTAGCTGGTACAAGATCAAAATATAATCCTTTTAAAATCCTTGTTAGCACATCTATTTTTGTTTAACTTTCCAGCAGCTAGTGCTTTCTGAAACTTAGATCCTCCTATCCTTAGCCATCCTTAGCAGCACTAGCTGTTCAATGAAGATCTACTGCAAAAATGTTGCGAGAACACTAGGGTTAATAACTACTGTTCTCCTTTGAAAAGTGAAGCAGGGAACGATTAAGCCATCCAAAAGATTATATGGTACCTCCAAACAGCCACTAAACACCACGCTGAGGTGATGGTGGAGGATGTTCATCTATTATTTATTTTTTAGCTGGGACTTATATTTAACTAATGGAACTTGTTGTATTTTTATGCACTAGACATTAGTCAATAGCAAGCTGAATCAGAGACATTGTGCAGCATCTGAAACACACTTTCAGACCCCAGCGTGTGATGTGACAAGAATAAATCAGCTGTTTTCCTAGTATTGGAGAACAAAGTGTATGGGAGGAAACTGTTATGCACTTTATATATATAAAACAGCCTTCCTGCCAGAGTTTTGAGACAATGAAATAAATGGATTAGACAACAAGGAAAATACATCTCACTTCACAGTTTTCTGTCATTTGTCTGAAGATTCCAACCAATGTGCTGTATTGCTGGAGAAATAACTGAGCTCAATTCTTTTTTCTTGTTTGCTGGTGTAACACAAGAATAAATGTCTACTAAAAACCACTCCCCAACCCCAACCAGAATCCATATAGTTATTTTCAGCAAACTGTGGCTAGGAATGAAGACCAACTTATTCTCTTTCTCCTACACATCATCTCTTTAAGATGGAGGGACAGCTTTGTCCAGTCTGTATTTATTCTCTGGATAAATGATTGGACAGCTCCAGACAATGAAGTACTTCAGTGTTTTATAGTATGAGTTCCTTGTGGAATGCTCTGGATATAAATACCTTTCCCTCTTCCTGGTGCACATGGTAGATCAGTGCCCTCAACTGGATCAGTCATTTTCTGTTGCCCCTCGTCTCTGCTCAGGTGTATGTATCCCTCTTTACAACTCAAATGCAACCAGAACCCTTCAAGGAGCCCCATCTTCTTTTTCTTGCAGTCCAAACAAAGATTTCTTTACACTAAAATACTAACAGTGAACTCTAATACATAGCTAAAGATGCTTAAACTTTTGGTGACCGGATTTTTTTAGGACTTGGAGACAATGGATCAGCATGTACAGAAATAAAATTAACTAGCTGGAAATGAAAATGCTTTTGAGAATGTTTTGTATCATGAAAGCCAATCCTGCTCCAATTGAGATCAAGGGAAAGTTTTGCTTAGAACAAGTCTAAAGTTTCAATAGAGTTTTAAAGATCTTTGTTAAGTCTCAGGACATCAGACTATGAGGGAACTGGCATTTTCCTAGCTACTTAATTGATTCCAAGGCCAGAAGGCACCATGTGATCATCTAGTCTGATCCCTTGTACAATACAGGCCATAGAATTTCCCCCCAAATAGAACAGAAATCTAATTAATTAAAGCCAGAACTTAAATTGAAATATTTTAAAAATACTTTTATGCTTGTCATTATGCAACTTTGAAAAACATTTTCACTTTGCCATTCCTTGGGATAGCGAGAAAGAGATAATATAGTTGCTGGGGATAGCAAGAAAGAAAGAAATATAGACAAAAAAAAGTGATAAAATCTACTCCAAATGTCAGCTGACATTTTACCAGCCGTATTAATGACAAAGTATATATATTTTTTATTTGGAACAGTACATTTTGCTAGGCTTTCAACATCAATAGTAGAAGTATTTTCCATGGCTTGGAAAGGTCTGTGTAAATGGTAGCCTGAGGGGCTGGAAAGCCTCGTAGTTAGAGCACATGACTTCCTCCCCTTTGCCTGGTTACATGGCCTGAGTCTTTAAGACTGGGTCAGAGGCTCCTAGGTCTTCTCCAGGGCTTTTTATCGCTGGGGAGACGTGGCTGGGGATTCCTCCCATGTAGCTGCCATGGCCTTTCCCCTCAGTTAGAAAGGCAATTAGCTCCTGCCCTTTTACCAATCAGGCCCAAACTGAACCAGGCTCTTTCCTTTGCTGTCCGAAGTCATGTAAGAAAGCTTATCCTAGAGGTTGAGGCCCTCCCATGCCTCCTTTTTGTCTTTTGGTAGTTTTACTTTTAGGCTATGATATTATCACAGTAGTTCCTTTGCTAGTTAAAAAACTGACAGTATTTAAAGGCAACAGAGCACTGGGAGTAATAGTAAAGCCCTTGTTAAGCAAAAACAAAGCAGTCAGTGACTTAGGGTACCAAAGGAGGCTTCCAAGAAAAAGTCCTGTCAGCCATTACTGCTTAAAACATAATTTAATTGTTGGTAGAGGCAGTTCTAGTGCTGGGCTTTTCAAACATGATCATTCACTTTTCAGGGATTCTCATGCCTGTCTCCTCATAAACAGCCACTCAATGATTTAGCAGTCCTTGTGTTGGATTTCTCAAGAAGATCCTGCCTCTGGGGGGAGTTTCTGGTGAAGAGTCAAGGAGACAGACCAGAATGTGTAGTGTTGCGGTTGGCTTTAAAAATGGGTAAGTAGCTAATTTACACTGGGTGGATTATGTTCCATAGATTCCATTCCACAGTGTGAAAGTTGTTCCAGGGAAATATAAATCCTCAGAAACACTGAGCATCTGAATTCTTTTCTGTATTTGATTTCCTTCCCATTTTTGTACAGAAAGGGTAACAGTATAGTTAATGCACTGAACATAGAATGAGGGGATCTGAGAGTTTTTCCCTGGTTTTGCCTTGAAATTTCCTGGTGACCATGGGAACTTGACATTTAACCTATCACTGCCTTGTACAGACTAGGGAGAGTAATTTTACTTATTACAGAGGGAAAGTCTAGTGGGTCCTAACCAAACATTGGTGAAGCATTTATACAGGTTGTTGTGTGGGAACAAAGTATTCTAATATAATTTCTCTTACTCTAGCTCATTTTTTTATATTAATTTGCTTAAATATACATTTTTCTATTTTATTTTTATTTACCAAACCACTGTATTGTTGTTATTTATATTACAGTAGTGCTGAGGCAGCCTGATCAGGAGCAGGTTAACATTGTGCTAGGCACCATACAAAACAAAACAAAAACAAAGAGTCCTGTGGCACTTAAACACTAACAAATGTATTTATCTCATGAGCTTTTGTGTGAGAAAATCCCACTTTGAAGATGCTTTGAAGCTTAAAACTTAAACAAGGAGTCTGGTGGCACTTAGACTAACAAGGACTCCATTTTTTTTAATGAACTAGACTAACACCGCTATCCCCTTGGAAGAGGACTCCTTGTTTGTTTTGTTGAACTAGACTAAGATGGCTACCCCTCTGGAACTATATGAACAGGCAGTAAGAGCATCTTTGTCATGAAAAGCTTACAATTTACCATAGATCATGGTTGCTGCTTCACCACTGACAATTGTTAAAATCAAGATTGGATGTTATATATAATATTTGACCTAGGAATTATTTTGGAGGCAATTTTATGGCCTATTTTATTCAGGATATCTGACTAGATGATCAGAATGGTTCCTTCTGGCCTTGGAATTTATTAAACTGATTTTTGACAGAACATAGGTGGCTGTAGCAAGCAAACAGGAGTAGACAAGTGCATAAGAATAACTATATTGGGTCAGATCAATGGTCCATCTAGCCCAGTATCCTCTCTTTTAACAGTGGTCAATGCCAGCTACATCAGAGGAAATAAACAGAATGGGCAATCATCAAGTGATCTATCCCACATCATCCACTCCCAGCTTTTAGCAAACAGAGGTCAGTGGAATTCAGAGCATGATTTTCCATCCCACCTCATCCTAACTAATAGCCATTGATAGACTGATCCTCTATGAAACTTATCTAGGTCTTTTAAACTCTGTTATAATTTTGGCCATCACTACATTCCTTGGTAAAGCATTCCACCGACTGACTGCATTTTGTGTGAAGTGTTTCCTTTTGTTTTTTTTTGAAACCTGTATTAATTTCACTGAGTGACATCCTACATTTTGTCTTATATGAATTAAACAACACCAGGGAGTCAGGCTGATGAGTCTGTTATAGTGAGGCATGAGTTCCCTTTACAAACTATGTTGATTTATCACCAACAAATCATGTTCATCTGTCTGATAATGGTGTTCTTTGCTATAGTTTCAGTCAATTTGCCTGGTACTGAAGTTAGCCTCGTTGGTTTTTAGTTGGCAGGATTGCCTCTGGAGCCTTTTAAAAAAATTGATGCCACATTAGCTATCCTCCAGTTATCTGTTACAGAGGCTGATTTAAATGATAGAGAATTGCTAGCTCTGATATGCAACCTAACTTCATGTCTGAATTCTTTCAGAACCATCTGGTCCTTGTGACTTATTACTGTTTAATTTGTTGTTTTATTCCAAAACCACCTTTACTGACGACTCCATCTAGGACACTTCCTCAGATATGTCACCTAAAATGTAAAAGACCTGCAACAGGAAAATTATATTTCATAATAAAAATAATACACTGCTGAAGAACTTAATGAATCATTAAAATATATACTTTTCAATACATTGCTTGGATTTCCAATAGCTAGGTATTCCACCGCCGAGTGAGCAGGATGGTGTGGGTAGTTTCCATTGTCAAGCTCCATTCTATTCAAAGGCAGGTGTAGAAGTGTGATAACTCCAAGACTAATTTAGCTGTTCAAGAGGGTGCTTCAATACATCTAATGATGGAGTGTGTCCTCATTAATTTATTAAAATACTGAATAATTACTGAGTTTCTTTTCTATTGAAAATGTACAACCATGCATTGAGGTTACAGTAAAAGTCTATGTGCAGAATATGGCAATGAAGAATAATTAAGAGTGTGAAGTTTTATGATTTCTTGTATATTTATAGGCTGCTCTGCTATTGAGCATTTCACTTCGATGAATTTATTCTCAGAATGCTCCTGTGAGGTCAGCAGGTGTGTTTATTATCAGCTGATCTGGCCGTAGTGTGACTTAGATATTAAAAGAATTAGGTAATTTAATAATAAAACCTGCTTTTCTATAAGTGACTCTTACTTCCAAGCCTGCATTTAAAGTAAATTGAAAATTATCTTTTTCCCTTCTCAGTCTTACATGTTGCTAATAATGATGTTATTTTTGCTATAAAAGTGAAAATAAAATGCCCTCAAAATAAACTTAATAATACACTTAGCAACTTGCATCTTCATAAGCATTTAGTAATGCCTATAACACACTTTTGAGTCAGATTGTAGTATTATTTCCAATTATTAAGGAAGAAATTGGGCCAGACAAGTTGTGATTGCTCCAAACTACTGAACATGTGTTTCAGAATAGGGCTAGAACCAAGGAGCTTTTGGCTTTTTGTCTAGTGTTTGGATCTATATATACATATTGCAAATAAACATTGACTAACACAACACATAGCTATTTCTCCATCTAGCTGCTCCTTAAATCATTGACAGATAGTATGCATTATCTTTCAGTGATGGTTCCTACTGACAATAACTTTCAATGGCCTCCTAAATCACTTAGGTGATTTTAAACATCCTTCCAATGAAGCCCATGAAATAGATTCCATTAAACCGTGGAGGAGAAAGCTAGAGATTTGCTTAAGTTCTGGAAATATTGACTTCTGGAGATTGCCCCACAAAATTATAAGAATTCTCCTGACAGCAGCCTGGGGGGGTTCAGCCCAAGGCGTAGCGATTACAGGATTGCTACGTGTGCAGCCTTAATACTGAGAGGAATGGCCTTTATCTCATATCTGAGGCAGGGAAAATTCTACCAACAAATTTTGCAACATGTCAGCTATTTTTTTGCTCAGGAGCCTGGGCACTTTCATTAGCTTTAGTAATAAATAAGCCTGAGGGAAATATAAAAAATTTCATTGTAAAACTAGAGTTAGAAACAAAAACTATCATGGTGGGACATTTCTGCAAACTATCAAATATAGAATATGATTATTGAGGTGGGGGGCTGATAGCTGAAATAAAATACTCATTACTATTTTTGGTGAAAAAAGGGAGATGGAAAATACTTTGCAAAAATGAGTGATTATTTTTTCTCTTCTGCCATCAAAGTATGAAATTTCATCAAGGCTGAAAACTTTCACTGGAAAAATTGAAGTAAGCTGTACTCATCTAAAGTAAATATGGAAAGGTGACAAGTACTGAAACATAATATATTTGTGTCTTTTGATTAAAAATCATGAACCATCACACTGATCATTTTTCATTTTAATAAAAGGTTAATCAAGTTGCTTGATGCTTTATTATGTTTGTTTCCATAGGCCTCTCAGCACTTCAGAGATTAGCAGGGGGATTAAAATGCTTTTTCTAACATTTTCTGTTCTGTCTGAAGCACAAACTCCTAGAAACTGCACAAGTGTTTTCCTGTCCAGTTAAACCATATCAAAACTGGAACCCCTTCTGACACCACCAAATGAATGACAAGTTCTAAAGGGTAGCCATGTTAGTCTGCTTCACCAAAACAAACAAGGAGTCTGGTGACACTTGTAAAGACTAACAAATTTATTTATTGCATGAGCTTTTTTGGTCTCTCCCACAAAAGCTCATGTGATAAATAAATTTATTAGTCTTTAAAGTGCCACCAGACTCCTTGTTTGTTTCACCAAATGAATGGGGTTGGAGACTGAAAGCACACTTTTGTTACATTTGCAGCTGCTATCTCTCAATAGGTGCATCTGGAATTCTAACTGGTCTTTTAAATCTGCATTGAGTGCTCATTTTCAGATTATCACAGAAACTACAGTAGCACTATAAGCCGTCAAAACCGTTTGTGAAAATTGACGCAATGGTAGAATGCCCTCACTGCACATTAAGCAGCATAAGCTGTTGCACAGCTTGTTGGAAAAGGTGTGAATTCCTTTTAGTGCTAAAGAATCAGGTAGTGACTTTCTGCAGCACTAGGTCAGTATGGGGACACTGATGCATTTTTACCTCAGGTAACTGGAAGGTGAGAGGGACTATAGAGGTCCATGCTGCAATGGAAAAGCCCTCTTACCATGTGGGGCACACCTACCCACACTGCCACCTGGGGAAGTGATGAAATACCAGGTTTTATCAGAATCTGCTGCAGGCATTGAACTAGTTGCTTCTTTCTCAGGGAGTACGGGAGGAAATATTACTCACTTGTAGACTGGCCAAGGTGAAGTGGAGTCGTTTTCAACTTCCCTGTAGTAGGGCTGGCAAGGGAGGAATGGGATGACAGAGGGTTTGTTGGGGCAAACATAGAATGGGTGTTAGGGTATGATGTTGCAACTTATTATATAAATGTGAGGCAGATGTCCTGCGTAGATACTCAATAGGGAAGGAAATGGTGTTCTGATAAAATGGATTGGTAAAGGATGTAAAAGGAGATATTCTTTAAAGGAAGAGAAACTTGGGGAGGGAGGACTTAGGTTTCTAAATGACAAGTACTGCAGGAGCCAACTCCCTTCTCCTTTATAGCCCCCCAACTTTTATTTGAAGGGGAGAAATGGTGAGGTCGCAGTGGTCAGTTGGCTGGGACCAGGGTGGGTAAAGGGTAGACTGTCAGAAGCCCTCCGGACATATATTGAAATGATTATGGAATTACCTGCCCAGTACACATTTATCTGATACTTCTGGATATTGAAGAATTAAAAATCTGCAGCCTAATTAACCACATCCAGTGTCACCTGTCCTTCCTCCAGGACAGCCAGACAACCTAAGGTTATGTTTCTGGAAAAATCAAATCTTTTATCACTAATGTACAGTTTCAATTCCAAATTCCACCACCATTCTCAGAAAATACAACATTCCCACAGGTTTAAAAAGGATGATTTTCATGTTGGACATTTCATTAAATCACTGGTTCTCCAACTTAATTGCACCGCAACCCCTTTCTGACAACAAAAACTAGTGTATGATCCCAGGCCCTGTGTTACTGTAGAATTATAGTTAGTATCTTAAACACAAACTACATGACTAGTGGGGCTGGTGTTACGAGGTGTCAAGCAGAGCAGTTGCCCGGGGTCCCGTACCACAAGGACCCTACAAAGCTAAGTTGCTCAGACTTTGACTTCACCCTGCACCATGGACTTGGGTTTTGGGTATCTGCGTTAGGGCCATGGCCCCAGCCCAAACAATTTAGCTTTGCTAGGCCCCTGTGGTACAAGACCCTGGGCAATTGCTCTCCTTGTCACCCCTTAATGCTGGCCTCACCAGGTTATCCCATTAAAATGAACTTGTGACCCCCACTTCGAGAACTGCTGCATTAGATGAATGATCTCTTGGTATCATAGTCTCTCTCCTCACATGAGGTAACTTGTCTCAGCTCTCGATTCTCCTGTGTTTTGTCTCCATTAAACCCATCAAAGTATGCCTAACAAGGACAATTTCTTCTGTTCCACCACTATTCATAACACACTATGAAGCCAGTAGCAACTGAACCTCTTAAGGAGATGACTGAATTCAAAAATCACTATCTGAAAATACATCATATTATGTGAGCGCCCTTGAACAAGTGACAATTAAGCCAACATTTGCCTCCTGATGATAAGAATTACCAATGTCCTCAGAATCTTCTGATTTAGTTTGTGATTACCATGGGCTTTCAATGTCCATATTTCAATCATCTTGATGCTGACATGAATGACTAATAAGGCTATACCAGTTCTGAAATGATAAACATCTAGACTCCTTTTGATTTTAATGTCCCAGAAAATGTAGTATATTATACTACCTTAAAGTGTTAGCAAAAACCCAACTTCTTATTTGTTTTTCAAAGGTTGGCAATTAACAATCAGCTTCCCAGTGAGAGGATTTATCAATACCTGTCTCCTATTTCACCCCTTTACATCTGTTCCACTACATCAGAATTATGCAGCAGAATGTTACATATTTCTAGCAAGTTCTCACATCTATGTTTTGCTACTGGAGAGTGTGAAATGCATCTGATGTATCACAAGCTAATATTGAAAGAGGATCACTTTTTAATGATAGGCTTTAACATAATGATTGCTATAACAAATCTGTTACCACAAGAAAGTGTGACTTCTTTGAATTTCCTCCTATATGCTTCCCATTTGGGATATCAGATTCAGGACATTTGGTATAAACATTTCTAATTAAAGCATTAAACAATGAACACAGTACTTCTTTGTTTGCATGACTGGAAACAGTGTAGTGTTCTTTTTTTAATATACGTGTGTAGTCACCAGATGACGAATTGCAGGCTACTGATGGGTGAATCTAAAGGACAATGTGTATCTACACATGGTTTGAATCTCTTTTATTCTGAAGTCAGACTTCTATAGTATGTCATGAAATAAAGCTTTTGTGACTATTCAGCATTCATAGGTTTAATTTATGCTGGGACTATCACAGGAACAGGCTTTTTGGTTATTTTTCAGTAATTCATTTTCTTGTCCATGCTGAAATTTGGGGAGTAACAATGAATTATGTGCCAATGCAAAAAACAAATACAAATTAGACTTCTATGAACCTACAAAGAGTTAAATATGAACTAACTGTTGTGTTAATTCTTATTTTATATGATCTTGATTTAATAATTATGCCTATAATAAACATGAAAACCTTTTCAGTGAGGTCCCTTGTTGGCTTTACTTTGTTTTGCTGAATTTTTAAGCAACATTAAAATCCTTGTATTAGATCTATTTTGGGGTAGCTAGTGCAGAACAAAAATTGTCATGTTTTTGATTTATTACAATGTCATCAGTATGATTAATTGCTTAGTGCAACCAGGAGTGAACCATAGGGCTATAGTCTATCATCTTCACCAAGGCTGGCTGCCCAATAATGATCACTCCCTGTGTAGTCTAATACAAAAGAAACTGATTACTGGCAAGCTAATGTGCCAAAATTCCTAGTTAAGTTAAACATTTCTAAATGACATATTTAAGATTTAAGCAAAGAACCACAGACAGTAACCAGAAAACTGCAATGAGCGGGAGTGTCGCTGCCCTGGGGAAGGACCTGGGTCACTGGCCCAGGCCCCCCCCCCGACTGCAGGCCATGCCCCCGGCCAAAGACAGGGCAGGGATCAGCAACGGGGTTGTCCGGCCTAGGAAGGGACCGGAAGTGGCCACTGCCGCCACGGGTGGCCAGGCCCTGGATCTCCGGCCGGATCTGGCTGGAGACTGGGAGAGTGAGGGGCCCCGCCAGGATTCGGGGCACGGGCCCCGTGTGCCAGGTACCAGTGATGTCCCTGGCAATGAGAGAGCAGGGTAGATCTGAAGAAAGAACTGATATGGTACAGATTAAAAAGCACAGTCAATAGAGAAATTGCACCATATTTTACCATACGGATTAGAATAAAATCTATGCTAAATTTCTGTTTGCAAATCCAAAAAGAATAGATGTGAATACTTTTGATCCTTCATACCTTCTGACTCCACTGCTTTCATTCCAGATTTACTCCTAAAGAAAAAGTGAAAGAAGAATTTGATCTAAGATATATTACTGCTTCAAATACAAACTGTTTGTAATTATTTGTCTGAGCTTTTTGTGGTGATTCACAGCATTAAGTGGATATTTTATTACATCCACACCTGCTTGCCCTGCTTGGCAATCCTTTGTTCTGCACTTTTTTTTTACCCTCATGCTCAGAAATACCAGGACTTTCAGAACAATGTTAAAGCTTTATGGGTTGCAAGGTATACTGTTGAAAGGGGATGAGTGGGTAGATATAAACGTCAGGTAAACGTCTATCTGCATGTTTCTATATCAATATAATCTAAGTTCTTATTTTGGTACAAAAGAGGATCTATGTCTATTTCTTCATCCTCCATGCTCAAGAATTTTTTAAAGTGCTTTTATTAAAGTGCACTTAAATTAGACTTGAGTGGTATTTAGAGTCCTAAATAATCTGCTGCATCATCTGTCCCAAAATATGTGATGAAACAGAGAGCAAATTTAAGATCCGAGCCCAAGACTGAAATCCACACCCACCACACATGCGTATGCATCGGCAACATGACTCATCTGCTGTATGCAGACAGTTACTGCAGATGAGTTGGTGCTTTGAAATTACTGCAGCTTTACTAAACAATTATTGGGCTCTCTAACTGAGAAAATTTCCCATGGGTGGCAAGGAACCAGCTGGATAGTGCTGGTGTTTGCATAGTAGATGTGTGTTGGTATCTATGAACATTGCATTTCTGGGGATTTCAATCACTAGATCAGAGAATTCAGCCAAAAACATGCTACAGTGGAAAACAGGCACAAGCAGGTCTTGTCAGCAGAGTGCTTTGATCCTCTATTGAAACAGTTACAAAGCTGTTCTAGGTACTAACAATTCATGACGGTTCATCAAGAATTGCACCTCTTTTAGGGCTCACGTAATGAAGGCAATAAGCATTTCGATGAGATGGTGTGTGCTTTCAGCTCCCACTACCTTCAATGGGAGATAAAAGTGGTGAAATTTCATTGGAAAGTGCTCAGTGCATTGGAGGTTTCAAGATTCAGTGATTCTAGCAACACTAATCCTTATTAACCCTTAATAAACCCCAACTTGATAGACAATTGGATAAACATCCAGGTAAAGATATTGCCACAGAATAACACAAACTTACTAGCTGAGGATATCATGGATGAGTACACCCAAGCTATACAGAGCATGACTCCTCTCAACTATGTTCAGTTTTCAGTGAGAAGGTTGATGGTGATTGGATGCCCATTGTAGGGGAGGGAAGTCAAAATGAGATAGAATCATAAGCTAGAGTAGGGAAAGAACAAGTTAAAAATTACTTAGACAAGTTAGATGTCTTCAAGTCTGCAGACCCTAATGATATGCACCCTAGTGGAGCTGATTCAAGAAATATCAATCATTGGCTATTTGAAAAAAAGCATGGAAGACTGGAGAGATCCCAGAGGGCTGGCAAGGAGCAAATATAGTGCCTATCTCTAGAAAGGGAAATAAGGAGAACTTAGAGAATTACAGACCAGTCATCTTAACCTCTGTACCAGGAAAAATAATGGATCAAATAATTAAGGAATCAATTAGCAAACATCTAGAAGAGAATAAGGTGTTAAGTGATAGTCAGCATGGATTTGGCAAGAGCAAATCATGTCAAACCAACCTGATAGCTCTTTATGATGAGGTAACAAGCCTTGTAGATAGAGGATGTAGTAGAAGCGGCATATCTAGAGATCAGTAAGATTTATGATTTGCTTGTATCACCTTCTCATTAACAGGCTAGGGAAGTACAATCTAGATGAAGCTACTATAAGATAGATGCAAAACTGTTGGATAACTGGTCCCAGAGAGTTGTTATTAATGGTTCCCAGTTATGCTGGAAGGGCATAATGAGTGGAGTATTACAGAGATCAGTTCTGAGTCCAGTTCTGTTCAATACTTTCATCAATGTTTTAGATGATGGCATACAGAGTACACTTATAAAGACTGCAGATGATACCAAGCTGGGAGGAATTGCAAGTACTTTGGAGGAAAAGATCACAATTCAAAACGATTTGAACAAACTGGAGACGTGGTCTGAAATAGAATGAAATTCAGTAAAGACAAATGCAAAATACTTCACTTAGGTAAGAACAATCCATTGCACACATACTAAATGGGCAGTGACTGACTAGAAATGAGTACAGTAGAAAGGGATCTGGGTGTCATAGCAGACCACAAGCTAAATGTGTCAACAGTGTAACACTTTTGCAAAAAAAGCAAACACCATTCTGCGATGTATTAACAAGAGTATTGTAAGTGAGACACAAGAAAGAATTCTTCTTCTCTACTCCACACTGATTAGGCCTCAAATGGAATGTTATGCCCAGTTCTGGGCACCTTATTTCAGGAAAGATGTGGAGAAACTAGAGAAAGTCCACAGAAGAGCAACATGAATGATTAAGGGTCTGGAACACTTGACCTGAGGGAAGATTGAGAAAACTAGATTCGTTTAGCCTGGAAAAGAGGAGACTGAGTGGGGACATGAAAACTGTTTTCAAGTACCTAAAAGGCTGTTATGAGGAAGATGGAGAAAAATTATTCTCTTTAACCACCAATGATAGGACAAGAAGCCATAGGCTTAAAATTATAGCAAGGGAGGTTTAGGTTGGACATTAGGAAAAAATTCTAACTGTCTGGATGATTAACAACTGGAATAAGATGCCTAGGGAGGTTGTGGAATCTCCATCACTGGAACTTTTTAATAGGAGGGTAGACACATGCTTGCCAGGGATGGCTTAAGATGGTACTTGGTCCTGCCATGAGTGCAGGGGACTGGATTTGATGACCTCTGATGGTCCCTTCCAGTTTCGATGACTCTATAACTGAGTGTATTGTGGAATTTATATTTTAATTGTTATTATGGTAAAATAAGAGTACCTCACACTTCAATACATGCAATAATTCAGAATACTCATTTTCTCTCATTTGTTCTCTGATGAAGACAAATATTGAAAGAGAAGGTGCATTTTATAGATTTCCCATGCATTATTTTTTCAATGATTTTTTTAAAATTGAATTTATAGACCTTAAGTCTCAGAAGTCTTTTCCTGACAGCCAGGAAACAATTACTTTCATGTTAATGCAACAGCTGTCAGCAAATAGATTTATGGAATGTACTTAGTGAGTTTTAAGTTCTACCATGCTAATTTGTAGATTATCCCTGAAGGTGATATTAACTATTCTTCTATTTTTAGTAACTGCTAATGACAGAACATTAAAAAAGATCCATATTGCTCAACTCTTTATGAATTAACCTAAAGGAGCCTTTCAAGCAAATGATTCAAAAACTTTAGGCTACAAATTGGGAAAGAATCAGCACGTTATTGATTGTTCTATCGACTCCCAAACCTCTAAGCTGTTAACAAGCATTTATAAATCAGCCAGCTAGCCATTAAGTGCTACATTTGTAACAAGGGCTTAAATTGTTATCATTTTTAGCTGCTGAACATGTAGGTACACTCATTAGTTGATAACCCGTCAGTGGAAAGAAGTACTCCTGTATTTGTTGATATTGGCTCCAGGCTAGCTATTTTAAAGTATTTGGCTATTTATGAAAATCCTATATTTCATTAAGATACATTCAAAACTGGGCTTGCTGACTGAACAAGATTCAGATGCAATTAAAAATTAGCATCAGTATAAAAAGCAAAAGAAAATACAAAATGCACAGTAAAGTTAATGATAGTAATGCTTTGGGCAAGGCATGCTGAATACCCACTGACAACACTGAGGGAAGTTTCTCCCTTCAGACCAGTAAAGGGAGCAGACTTGTTTATGAATCTCTACAATGCATTTCTTTGGTCTTCCATTTTATACTAAATTTTCTACTATGATCTGTACACTTTGTACTGCTTGGACAGCTCACAGTGATTTCCGTTTGGAAATAGGCAATGAAGAATTATGGATGGCAACTCGCCACTGGCATAAAGTCAGTGGCTGGCTCCTGCACCAGCCACTCCCAATTCCTGTGCCATGAGGGAACATTACAGGGAGGTGGATGGTAGAACTCTGTTATGCTGATTCTCCGCTCCTGGGTTGACACTGAAGCAGTAAGTTCATGGGCCCACCATTACTGCTGTGCCAAATGGAGTTCAAACATATAGGGCAATTCAGCCCTATATTTAGTGACATTTACCAAGGAGACGTGAGAACCTCTTAGGTTCTATAGCTGAACAGATATATGGGTGCAGAGCATTAAAAGTATACAATAGCAGTGGGGTAGCGAGGGTGTCTGATGTCCAGAGACCACATTTGTGTCCTCACTATGCCTCACTCCCCAAGCCTCTGTACAGGGTAGAAGGGGTCCTGGCCCAACCCCCAGATGCCCTGTGAAGAGGCGACTATACTAGAGGGCCAGAACCTTAGGGTGTAGCATCCCTGCAGCCCCAGGTGGCACAAGGCAGCCTCACTCCTCATCCCACATGGGATGGGGCTGGGTCAGCCCTTCCCCACACATAGGGAACTGGGGGGAGGCTAAGGGGCACCCCTCCATACATTCTGCATCCACCAATCCCTCAAGTGCCAGTCCTGTCCAGCCCCTCCCCTAGCACTTACTGTCCACTGTTCTGGTTGGCCCCAGCTAGGACAGGGCAGCCTTACCCTCCATCTTCCTGAGGAGCCACCACTCAGTGTATCCCCTGCCCCTAGCGAAGGGCCAACCTAGTCTGGCCTGGCACTACCACCCCACCTCTTACCCACGGCTAGTTCTGACAAAGGGTGGCCTCCCTCCTATATTGGAAGGGGTGCTAACTTGCTCTTTCATAACATGGGAAGGGTGCAGAAAGCTCTTTGCCCCTCAGAGCCTCTCGTGCCTTGTGAATGGCCAGCCTGGGCCTGGGCCTGGCCCAGGCTTGCCCCCCTTGGTATGTCTCTGTACAATAGAGACAGGTACAGAGTTACTAGAACACAGCTCTTGGTCAGTCTAGTAACCTCTGGAAAAACATGCAATGTCTTTGGTGGGGTAGGCCCTTTGTTTCTATGCTTTTCTTCTGCCATTTTGCTTGGCTTTCTGGCTATACAGGCTACTTTTTAAAAATTCTGTTTAAGCTCCAGAACTGCTCAGTCACTGTAGATAGCTGGGCTTAGTTGATGCTTTAGAAGGTGTAATGGACACATAATAGGCCCTACAATACATGTGGGAAATTATTAGCCTATAAAAAGCTTCTCTTGTAAACTGCATCCACAGCACTGGAAAGGAGTTTCAGTCACAGCATGCTGTTTTAGCAAAAGAGTCTATTAGAATAAATCAACTGGCTTCTAATGGTTTCGACTGGATGGCCATTAGCCCCAGGAAACAACAGATTAATACATCTACTGCTGTGTTTCAAAGTCTAGATGGTAATTGAAAGCCTTAGGGACTAGGCTAGAGAGAGAAGGTTTACTTAAGCTCACCAGGTTACAGTCTTCCTTTGAAACCCCAATGAAATTGAATCCTCTGACCTTAGGAAAGTTGTATGAATAAGAGAGAAGAAGTTGTATGATCCTTTTTATTTCAAATAAAAGAATGGATTACTTCAGTGTTAAGGGAATGTGATTCCAGAAAAGCCCTTTCTGTGTTTCCTGCCTAAATTCTCCACAACTGGTTCCTTGACTGGCCCTGGTCTCTGAAATCTCCCTGACATAGTTTAGCAGGCAGTAAATCAGCCCCAGTATCAAAAAGATTGTGAAACACTGGTGTAGAGAATACTTCCAACTCTAGACTGATACAAATGCATATTCTTTTAAAACAGACCATATGGGCAGGCTACCAGTGCTTGAATTTCAGAGGAGGTAGGAAATTCACAAGTGAATAACTATGTTGTATTTCCTTGCCCTCAGAGGAAATGTTTGTGTTTTGATATCAGTATTGAGAACAAGTTCTTTTGAATAACACTGCACTTCTCACTCTACATATCTAGTAGAAATCATATAGAAGTATTTGCAAGTTTCTAACAAATCACCTGTTTGCCAGAGCTGCTCTCCTCCCTTAAGAAACCACCTTTGATTTTTTGTCAAACTGGAAACTCCTTGAGCAGTCTGGTACCTAACAGTGTAGTTTGTGTATCTTAGAGAAAAGTTCAGCCCTGTCACACTGGAGATTTATTCAAGTGTCTATAGGAGGTAAACTAGGTGGCACAGACTAACATGTAAGATAACAGCTGATCCAAAGCACCTTTGATCTTGGAAAGAAGCAGCTCTTATCAGTTGCCCTAGGATTACTGGTCCTATACTAAATCTTCAGATAAACATTTTATACAAATTGTTGCTAAGTGGATTTACATAAATACTGTACATCACTTGTCCTCTCAGAAATGCAACTTAGCTTTACACCATCCATTTTAATTTTACAGACCTTTGAGAATATCATTAATTAGCTACTTGATACAGCTGTCCATTGCACAAAACTCAGCAAATATCTATTCCTTGAGTTAATTCCTAAAATTCAGTTGTACATTTAAAATAGTTGTTGGAGTCAGTCTAGGATTTCCCTCTCACATTTCTTATGGACAGGTTTTAATAACATTTATTTTCCCTTTCTTTTTCCTTAAATCCATCCCCCAAACTCTGAGTTAGAAAGCTAGAGCCCCATTCTTCCAATCCTTTAATGATTTTGCTACCTGTAAAAGACTGGTATTAGCCACCCCAGTAAGTGAGATACAGTCAAGAGAAGTGGACTGTTTGCTCTGGCTTACTCACACTGAAGAGATACAAAAAGAAAGCTAGAAGGCCTTCACCCTATACATTTTTATGATCATATTTATTAGTCCCTGCCCCTTCCTATTGCATGAGACTTTGAACTCAATAAAAAATAAGCTTAACAAAAAATAGCCTCCTAGGTTATCAAGGTCAACCCACAAAACTCACTCCCATCCTCTAACCACACCAAAAGAAAGTTTTTCCAGCCATAAGCTCAGTTTCTCTTTTTATGTGCTTCAGCCCACCTGGTTTCCAATTGATAGTTGAAGCTAATTACTAGTTATCACTACTTACAGATGCCATCACCTGTTCCATGTGTAAATCTCTTTTGCTTGTCCATCTGGCATGCTCTCAGCTTTCTCTCACCAGCAGCAAGTGAGAACTTAACCATTTCATTAAACAATTAAACTCTGATCTTCCAGTTCACATCTTTGCTACTACTAAGCAATGAAAACTCACATTCCTTGCAATACATGGTGCTAGCCTAATATATCAGCTAAACAAGTTAGTATCCTTTAGTGCAGAAAGTGGTTCCTGATAGAGAAAATATATGCCCCATTACAACATTGCAGCATAGCAGCATTCACACAGTAGTAGTGATATTGGCCTGGATTATAAGGCAGTACCTCATATCACTGAAATCCACTAAGCCACAGTTAGGTGCTCAGACTTGCTATACACTGAATGAGGAGAGGAGAGAAAAGTGCTTAAGCATGGGACCCACAGAAGCCAGGTCCCTGCTTATGCAAAAGAAGATAGTGATTAAAGGAGTATGTCCTAAGTGGGGGATAGGACGTTGCAACTCCCCTTGAAGTGCCCTCATTACGGGGGCCATAGAGAGCATATCTACAAAGAACTGTAGAACTACAGACCCTCAGATTAGTGGGACTCAAGTCAGCTGACTCACATCATCAAATCCTGGCCTTGAGCACATCCATACTGCCTTTTATCTCTACATTAAGAATTTTCTGACTAGTGGTCAAACCTAAGGCTCTGACTCCCACACTTTAGTGCAGACTGGCATCTCAGAGCACTTTGCATTCCTCCACTCTAGGGGGCCACTTTAGTCCTATAAATGTGTTGCACTGTGGGAAAAATCTATTGCCCACAAACTATCTGTTTCCTTACTTATGGTGCTATTGATAGGACTCAGGTGCCCATAAGGAGCACATAAACTGCATAATTAGCTCTTCCAGCAGCTGTCTCAGTAGAATGATGGCAGTTTGAGAGGCCTTATACTGAACAACCATCTAATTTTAGAACTGGGCTCTCCAGGTGCAGGCTGAGCCACAGTGCCAGGAAAATGCCTATGTGCACCTGTTCTGAGGATAATTAGGACATCAGTTTCCAGGACTGTCAAACTATTTAAATGTAACTTTGCAATTCTTCATTTTTAAAATGGGCTGTTCAATGAAGTTTTTGTTTGGTTCTTCAGTCAAAGTTTGACACAAAGTGTAGGTTTCAGAGGGAGAAAATATCCCTCATCCCAACCATCCCTTCAAGGCTGGCCATTGAGCAGTGAAATGTATCCTCAGGGCTTGGAATGAAATGTGCTCCAGCACCCCCCCCTCCAAACTCATCAGATCCCTTATGCTTGTCCCCACTGCAACCAAGGAGGCAAGCCTAAGGGATCCCCAGGAGTCTGTAAGGAAGTTTTGTGGCTGGCTCCCACTGACTACCCTCACAATGCACACTGCTCAGGTGCCTCTGCACAAATAGCTGCAGAAAGGGCAGCATTGTGGTGGCAGAAAATAAAGTGGGGACCAAGGAGTTGTCCTGTAGGAAGGGGGAGCAGTCAGGGTGGTGGTGATGATCTGTTCCCTGGCTATGCTGAGCCAGGAGCTCTGCTAGTCCCTTTTCCTACAGGGCAGCTGCTTAGTCTCCACTCTTCTTTCTGAATCTCCCTGGGGCTGCATTTTCAGTGGCAAACAGACAGTGGGCACCAAAATCTGGCTGTGCTCTTGTAACTAGGGTGTAGCTCTCTTTGCAAAACTTTTCTTCTGATTGGTCATCATTGAAAATGCTGCAGGCTCTCTGATAGTGTGCTTGCAGGTTCGGGTTTGGCACAGTGTGGGTTAATGGTGGTTTGAGCTGCTGCCTTTGCAAAAGGAGGTGTGGCTTCCATATGCAAAAGACTGCACCACAGATTGTCAGCCTAGGGATGACTAAAGGAAGTTGCCCTAAGAAATTCTGGGGCACATGTGGAAGACTTTTGGGACCCAAGTCAAGCTGGGATTGTGTGTTCATAGAAAAGAAGCTAAGGCTCAGACCCCAGGTCTAGTTTAACATTGGCTTAGACAGTCACTTCCTCTGGCCTAGTTCCAAAGGGGCAGCTGCATTAATCTAGTAAAGCAAAAAAAGCAAGAAGTCTTGTGGCACTTAAAGATTAACAGATTTATTTATCACATGAGCTTTCTCTGGCCTAGCGACTATTCAAATAAATTGACACTGGAAGTGCTTTATGAGGCAAGATTAGGCAACCTGAGTGGTTAGGGTGCTCTTCTGAAAGATGAGAGATATGTATTCAAATCCTTTTCCCCCATCAGACAATGGGGGGAAACTGAACCTGGGTCTTCCACTTCCTGAATGAATGTGCTAACCATTGAACTAAAAGTTACAAGGGTGGTGCCTTCTTCTTTGGTTGGATTTCATATGGTAAACTCAGACCCCCGACTGGACCCTGCAGGTGAGATAGGTGGGGGAACACATATTTCTGCTTGGTTTGAGGATCCCACTAGGGCTTTGGTGCCTAAGTGCACCAGGCACATAACTAGCAACAGAAAATTAGGAACCTATGGGACTTTTATAGTTAAAATGTAAGTAGCAAAGGACTTCAGGTGCCTACAGGATGGAAGCCAAGGGGTTTTGAGGATCTCTGAGGCACCTATATTTTGAACTTACATGTCTGAAGTACTTGAGTATTTTTGTGGATCTGGAGCCCTGTCTTTTATTTCAAAGTGAGAAGATCAGTTCTCATGTCTCCAACATTTTCTTTGCAGTAGTAAACCATCTATTTTTTTCAAAGTAAACTGCAATGCAGTTCAAGGGCTTGATCCAGATCCCACTGACATGAGTAAAAAGACACCCATTATGTGTTACTTCACATGTTAAGAATGAGAAATGGGTGATTGTCTGTGAGACATGATATGGTATTATCAATAGTACAAATTGCATTCAATATCTATTTAATGAACAGATGACTGGTTGTGCAATCAAGATCAGATTATACAGCTCAGGACAGTACAGTGAAGATGCTGTTCATTCCCTTTAGCTACAGATCGATCAGGTAAAATTACATTTCATAGAAGACACTAGGTACTCCCTACTAACTCAGCATGGGGTTTGGATATCCCAGATTAGAGAGGCATAGGCAAATTAGAGGTGGATATGTGGATTCAGTTCCTATGTTTCAAAGCAGCCAGGCTCTCTGATCATTGCATTTCTATCATATGTTGCAGCCTCATGATGCAATATTGTAGAAGTTCTGATCTCTTTTGGGATTCATCACAAAGAGTATGGACTAGGAGGAAGATGTCCTACAGGAAACAAGGATCTTCAGAGAAGATTTTGAAATATTATTTCTGTGGGTCTGTAACTACCAAATTTATGAGCTGGTAGTTAATGAATATGGTTTTTACACATGAAGGCAGCACAATTAGATTTTTACCTTATTCTGTACCAAAGAATTCAAGAGAAAAAGACATTGTTAAAAAAGATACATTAAAAGGGAAAGTGCCCAATTCTCCATTATGTTGCATCTCATGTAGTCATAGAAATTAAGGCTAGAAGGTACCACTAGATCATCCAGTCTGAGTGCCTGAATGGCACAGGCCATCATCCTCTACCCGGCACTTGCACGATAACCTAACAACCAAAATGAGGCAGAAGTATTACAACCTACAATAGTATCCATGGTGTGGTCATTCATCCACATGCAAAGTGGAGGCATCATTCAGATTTGGTTCCAACTGTGCACAAGTAGGAATGAGTACACAAGATATACAGTGGTAGAAATGAGGCCCATTGACTTTAACTAGTCTTACCATCACTGTGGGTTTTCCCTTCCCATATCCATCTGTTCCACATGCTCATCATATAAATTACAATTTTAAATGATCATATAATTAAATGCATTTATACTATTTATATAGTTAGGATATGTATAGTAATTATGACACTCAGTTATGTAACTACATAGTTTGAAAAGATAAAATTATATTACATCACTAAAAATTACCATGTAATAAAAACAAAGATTTCTGTAAGAGTGATACTAATTGAACATTAAGATCAGGATAACAACTTATAAAATCACAATTCACAGTTTAAGGGCAAATGAATAAACATATTCAATATGGAAACTAGATAAGTGCCACAGTACAAGCATCATTAGTGTGAGGCATAACTGGAAGACATATCATAAGGTATGTTCCCCCTTAATTTAGAATTCTCTAGCTTTTGTCAGCTTGTTTTCCAAAACTAACAGTCTTAAAATGTAGTTTGTGTGTGACTTTTTGTATAGTGTTGTAAACAATGCAATGTGTAAGTTGAATCAGAGTGCTGAAAATATATAGCTCAATAATTTGATTTATTTTTAGCTTTTATATTGCCCCTGTCTGTCCTAGATGCTGCTAAATGGACTTCTTGTGGCCTAGAAGTCTGAAGGTCAATTTGAAGTCATGATCATGTAATAGTTCTTTTTGTATCAAAAGCTGTGACTGGCCTTGGGGGATATTGTTACTTATTTCTTGATATTCTGGGACCAACAGAACAGAGTCTGGCCAAGATTATAAAAGCAAGTTGTGAATCCACAGGATCTACCAGTGCATGTGAGGCAACCACTGAAGTTTGAGAGCCTGCTTTTCAAGTTGTGGGATGTTCAGCATTTCTGGAACTTAAGTGGTCAATCATCCAGAAAAACAGAAATACATATTTCCTCATCTCCTTCAGTGATGGGTAATGGTAAAAACTATTTGGAAACATATCTTTTAAAAGTTATAACCCAGAAGAATTTTGCCTTGTTTCATGGTGACTCTTGTGATGAAACATCATAGACTTAAAATTCCTACATGCCCCAATTCATCAAAGTACTTAAGCACATGCCTAACTTTGAGCAGGTGAATTGTCACATTGACTTGAGTCAGACTGGCAATCTCTGAACTTTGTTGACTTGGAGACTTAGGTTTTACTTACTAAAATAGAAACATGACAAGAGGTTTTCTTCAACATCTTCATTAATGATCTGGAGTATGGAGTAGATTGAACAGTCAGTAAGTTTGCAGATGACTGTAAGCTGGCCGGAATAGTAGATATGCTGGCAGGTGGAGATTGGATACAGAATGACAGAGACAAATTGGAAGACTGGGCCAAAAGAAAGCTGATGAGGTTCAACAAGGACAAGTGCAGAGTCCTGCACTGAGGATGAAAGAATCTTGTGTACTGGGGATCGATTGGCTAGGCAGCAGTTTTGCAGAAAAGGACCTGTGGGTTACAGTGGACAAGAAGCTGGATATATGTCAATGGTATACCCATATTGCCAAAAAAACTAATGTCATATTGGGCTGCATTAATAGTAACATTGCCAGAAAATCAAGGAAGTGATTATTCTGCTCTATCTGACTTTGGTGAGGCCTCCTTTGGAAGCCAGTTGGCGTCCAGTTTTGGGCCCCCATCCTACAGGAAGAATGTGGATAAATTGGAGAAAGTCCAGTGGAGTGCAGGGTAAATGATGAAGGGGCTGGAGCACATGACTTATTAGGAGAGACTGAGGAAACTAGGCTTGATTAGTTTGCAGAAGAGAAAGGGGAGAGGGGATTTGATAGTGGCCTTCCATTGCCTGAAGGGTTTTCGCAGGCAGGATGGAGGTAGGCTGTTCCCAATGATGGCAAAAGACAAAACAAGGAGCAATGGTTTCAAGTTGCAGTGGCAGAGGTCCAGGTTAGCTATTAGGAAAAACTTTCTCACTAGGAGGATGGTGAAGCACTAGAATGAGTAACTGAAAGAGATGATGGAATCACCACCCTTTGGATCTTTAAGGCACAGCTTGATGAAACCCTGGCTGGGATGATTTAGTTGGGATTGGCCCTATTTTGAGCAGAGGATTGAACTAGATGACCTTCTGAGAACCTTTCCAACCCTAATTTTCTATAAGCCTATGGTTTTATGTTGTCTTGTATGTTCATTGTTTGGTTTGTTTTCACATCTAGGCTGTGGATATTCAGGAGTTACCTCTCCCTTTCCTTTGAATGTACCATAGACAGAGGTACAATAGTCTCCATACAGCTCTGTTCACAGTAGAACTAACAGCTTGCTTTTGTATTTTGGAGTCAGACATTAGTGTTAACTGGTTGCATTTACAATAAAAAAAAGATAGGGAAAAGATTAAGTAGCTTACTGATGTGGTTCTGCAGGCTGTAATTTTAGGGCTGGCAGCCCATTTTTTGTAGTCATTAAAAATCTTAAAGGACAGATGTCAGATTTTTGCATTGCTACTTTCTTTAATAAAATCAACTTTTTGTGCCTATGGGAAGATTTGTCTCTTTCTGGCAATCAGTGTCAAGACCCCATCTGAACCTGTTAGTGCAAAAAATGTGTAGAAATGGAACTGTTCTCCTGAACAGATTGTCAGGAAAGATAAAAAAAAATGTTGAGTCTCTCGGAAAAGAGATAATCTCCCTTAGCACCCTTGGAAATTATAATTCAAAAGAAAAGAAACTGATATGAGGGAAAGTAATATGAAAACTCTAATTTGAATGATAGATTTCTACAATGGAATATGACAGCTCCAATTTTTTAAGGAGGGTCATCTGACAAAATTGCTGACATGTCTATTTTTCCCAGGAAGTTTCAGAATGTTATATAGAAAAGGGCATCCAGAAGAAAATATGGTCAGAACTTCTACAGCTCCAAATGTGTTTTAGGCATTAAGTCTTTCTTGGCAGCTGAAAATGCCAGAGAAGATCACAATGTGGGAGTTCAGGAAGATTCCCAGCATCTGCTCCTTTAGGGCTAGATTTTGCCACTCTTCAGGTTGAACAGCATCCCATTCTGACCCAAAATGAGATACCCTTATTCACTTTTGGCAGTACATTACTCTGTAAATGCTCCTGTTAATTTCAATGAAATGTCACATGAAGTGAGGTGATTCACAATGGGAGTTAGTGTATCACAACCTGGCCCACTCTGAAATGCACCATTTACTCTGATGGGGCAAGTCAAGCAACAAGGTGCTACTCAGCCTGAGGAAGAGTGATGGCAGCTAACCCTTAATGCCTTTCTTTAAAATTCAAGAAACAGTAGAAAATACATACTAAGGAATAATACTGCACTGGCATAGCAAGAAGCTTGGTAATGTCATTGGTCTTTTCCATGGTTTTGTGTGAAAAGACATCCTTTTCAGTAACATAATGGTAATCTGAGGAGGGTGGGAACTCCTTTCACCTTTCCATTTTAGTATACTAAAGAGTAAAAATGCATGAGGAAAGCAAGCAGCATTATCAGAGAGGATACTAACTTATTTGCTAATACATTTTCTACTTTCTCTGCTTGAGACATCTACAGAGAAATCCAAAACATATGTTGTAACAAACCAGTTCACATATAAAAAAAGAACATTCTACTATTTTGTCTTCACTTATTTAAGTTCTCTCTTTTTTCCTTCTCTTTGCTTCTTTAATGCTTTTTTCCCTTTCAGTATTTGTAACAGCCTCGGATTTTCCTCATATTGTTGTTATATGTCTTAATACATTGATAGAATCCCCCTTTTAAATTTTTCTCCAGATAAATTCCTTTTCCCCCCTGCTCTTAATTGCAAGCCCAATCTCTGCTCATGCTAATCATCCCCTGGAGGAGAGATGAAACCTAGAAATCTAGGTTGAAGGTATTTATTTAAGAGAGAGCACTATCTCTACAGCATATATCGCCACCATTCCTTTAGACGAGCGGTTCTCAACCAACATTGGGAGATATTACTGTCTTGCCACATTGTGGTAAATGTGTTGCAAAGAGCCAGGGAGATAGCTGGATTCAGCCTGGGGGGAGTGGGCTGGTGTGTCATGATATACCACCAAGAGTGTTGTGACCCACAAAAAGTTGAGAACTATTGCTTTAGACTATTCAGAAGAGAAGCCCCTTTGTGGGCGCTCCAGAAGGAACCAGGCCCAGATATTATGAGGTAGAGAGTGGAAGAATGAATGATGGGACAGTAGTTGTATGCAGCTTGCTCTTGTTCCCCTAAAAATTAGCAGGGCAAAGTGGAATGTGTCACCAAGGCTCAGATCCTCAAAGCTATTTAGGCTCCTATCTTTAATTGATTTCACTGATTTGGGTCATAAACAAATGAGGAAAATCTACTTCTAGATTAAATTACTGTAAGGTGGGTGCACAACTGTTTAACAGATGATACTCAGGCAGTAATTGGTTCACATATTTTCTGAAAACCCCTGGCTTCTTTCTTATACTGCAGCTATTAAGTCCACTGTTAGTGACCCATTGTAGAGATACCAAACTCCACAGAATGAAGCTTTCATGGTTTCTGACAACTCTGTGCACTGTGTGAGCTAACCACTCTCCACGGCACTGCATTATAGATAAAGACAGCAGCCATCCTGGGGGAGATGTCAGACCATAGCATTTGGAAGAGGCTTTTTTCAATAAAACTAAGGAATGGAGAAAAAGAGAAGAGAGATGTAGCTCTTGGGTACGAAAGAAGTTGAACAGTCTGTGTGTGTTGTGGGGAATGAGAAGAATTATTTGATGCTCTCCTGTCCAGAACAGAATAGTGGAGTGCTTTCTTCAGCCTGATCATGGCACTGACTCATCATTATCCACTGTATCATTACTCTCATATGCTTCTGTTTTATAAGAACTTACTTTCTGTACTTGTGGTGGTGGTGTTTTTTGTCTTTGTTTTTGGTTTTTTTGACCTTCGATGGAAACTTCTTTGCTGTGCTAAAAAGCCAGAAATCTGGAGAACTTCCTATAGTACAGGCGTGGCCAAAAGGTGGCTTGGGAGCCACATGTGGCTCTTGAATGAAAAAGTGTGGCTCCCGGAAGAACGTCAGCAAATCAATTTAGGAAAGCAGCCCTAGCCTAGGAGTTCAGGAGGGGGTCGGCTCGGTGGGGAGAAGCACGGCATGATTGGGGATGGCAGGGAGAAGTGCGGCATCATTGGGATTTTAAAAAACTCGCCACTAGCCTGCAGTCTTCTACATCTAGCAGCAGGTAAGTTTTTACTGTATAGGCCTAATTTTCATGGTAACCTTAAGTAATTATTAGAATCTGATATTAGTAGAATCAATATTTGCCCTCTCTTTATGACAAAATTAAAGTGTGCAATGAATTTTAAACTTAGTAAGTTTGGAGTAGGTAAAAGTATATGGCTATTTGCCTCAGTGCAGCTCTTGAAGGTTTAATAATCAATTTGTGTGGCTCTTGAGTTCCATAAGTTTGGCCAACCCTTCTATAGTACAAATGGGAGGATGTTTCAGGTCAGATTTTCAAAAGTATTTAGGCACAGAGAGTTACAGATAAGGATTTCAAAAAAATGTATCTGACTCTTATTGGAATTAGGTGCATTTGAAAATCTCAAATTCACTTCTGAAAATTTTACCTCTAGTCAAATTTACAAGATAACTAAAATCATCATTTTTTAAAAAAATGAGTAGCTGTGTTGGTGCATAGGAATTAAAATGTAATTTATTCCTGGATAAACTGAATTTGTCTGCAACAGGCAGACTGATCTACTTTATTGGCAGGAATCTCAGCTGGTGTAAATGAATATACCAATAGGCAGGAAGGAATATCTTTCTGCTGCTTGATTTCTCTCTCATTACAGTGAATGTTATATTTCCAATGTGCATTCTTTTATTAGAGAGTTTTTCAAAGACACAAAATTAATAGAGACATAAGTTTATGTCAAATTAAATTGGAAATGCTCCATGAAACATTTTTCTCAGAGCATTTCAAATTTAATTTTAAATTTAGTGAGCATTAATGTTCCCGGCAGGTCAAGCCAATCTGAGACATTTTGTTGGAGCTTTCATAATATCTTAATTGTTTGGGGAATAAATGTAGATTTTTTGTATAAAATCCATCCATAACATAGAATCATTAGCAGTTAGGAATTGTGCATTTTGACACTAATTTGGCCCATCAGAGTTGGAAAAAAAATCAAGCTTGACTTAGGCCTACATAACTTATTATACCTTGGCTTTTTAATGAAACTTGACTTTCTAATGTATTAGCTGTAAAAAGATTTCTCTGTAAAACTACTTTGAATAATTTAAAATATATTAAAATGGACCCAGAAGAGATTAAATCTTTCACAACTGACCAATGAAGAAAGTAAATGGTTGCAGACACAAGTTAACTACCTAAAGGTAACTATGTTGTCAGCGGAGGTGGCAGCCATGACTGCCACCCCACCCCACACGTAGCCCCCTGGATGACACTGCTCTCAAGGAGAAATGTTAAGTATCGATCTCCCTGATGGGCCTCCATCTCCGGGCCATCCAGCACAAGGGGGAAGAACGTTAAATATCAATCTCCCCTGATGGCTCTCAATCTCCTGTGTGAGTTTTTTTTCCTCCCTAGTTTCTGTCAACAACAAAGGGGGTGAGTGTCTATCCCCCCCCCCAACAGTTTCTTGGCACCCCCATCACCATGAAGGAGGGGTCATTGTCTGGGGTCCCAGTTTTATCATTGGTCCTGACCAGGATCCCACTCCTAACTGGCTATTTTTACTCTGGCTGGGCAAAATTCTATTAAACCCCCCGTCTCAGCTAGCTTGTTGTTCTCCCACCCTCGAATACTAAAGGGCACGTTGCAACCTGGTCGGATTGGCCTCCGACTGAGACAGGAAGCACCCACCCACGAGACCTTCCTTTTGGGATGTACACGGATTGCTGGCTGAATGATTAAGTGCTGAGTAGCTGCAGCTGGTCTGCCTCCTCGCTTTGGGTTCTACTGCGGTCCTGGGATAGGTATTATGAATCGATATGGGACTCCTACCTTCTCTTAATCATTCTACTTGGTACCATTTATATATAATCTGTGATTGTAGCTTCTTTACCTGAGTTTTGCATAGTTTGTGTAGTTGTTACTATTTTCTCTGTATCCTGTATAGTCTTTTCATGATATAGTTGTTTATGGTCTAGCATAGTTTTGTGTTGTTAATTTGCCAGGTGTTTTATTAGTCGTTTGTATTTTGCATCCTTCTTATTGTATAATTGTTCATTACTCTGCTTCTGCTTTAAACTGTTGGCCCCAAACTTCCCCAGTGTACACAGGGGGAGTGTGGGGGTTTATTTTTTCTCTCATCTGACTTTTTCATTCTGCCGCCCACCCTTCTTGGCTAGCAAGGAGGAATGGCTTTCAGCCATTGGTAAATACACGTCGGGTGGGCTGGTCAGTGCCTATACCGATGTTGAGGCAGTAAAAGGCCAGAAAAGTCCTTGACTTATTATGGCCACCCTCTTGTAGGTCATTAATCCATACTGTTATTTAACTGTAAGTACTTTTGTAGGTTGTAAGTGTTTTGCATAGACTTTCATACTTTATCCTGTTGTTTGGTTGGAGGTGTTTTACAGGTGCTTTATAGAGACTTTCTTGCTCCACACTGTTACTTGGTTATAAGTGCTTTACATAGGTTTTTAGCTTTGTATTGTCATTTAGTTATAAGTGTTTATTTAGATTTTGCTTTATGCTGTTAGTTGGTTATAAGTGCCTATACAGATCTTTGCTTCATATTGTTAGTTGATTACAAGTGTTTTTGCATAGATCTCCTTGTTTTACACTGTTAGGTGGTTAAAGGTGTTTAAGGTGTCACTATAAAAGTAGCTTTCTTGTTTACTTGAACTGGTGTCTGTCTCATTGGTGGGTGTCGCTGGTCCATCCCAGTCACATCACGAACCTGGGGTTCAACATATGTGAAAGCTAAGGATCCAATTATATTTTAGGCACTAACTGATCTGAAGTGAAAACTAATTGTGATCTCTATTTCTCCAGTAGGATGGACAATTTGTTATTTTATATTTCTGTCAAGGGCAGAGTAGCATGGAAGATATGGGGTATGGCAGCAGTGTAAAGAGGCAATAAGAAAATCAGATCTTTGGAAATTAGAAGGCTATATTACATGAGATTCTCCTCATGACATTAGTATTTCCTTGCATGTTTATAAATAATTCAGCAATTTGCCATTGGAGAATTATTTTAGAGCCTGACCTTGTTCTTACTGAGATGGTAAACCTGTTGTTGCTATGGATTGCCATTTACTGTACATTTGTAAAACACTTGGCACTTTGGGTCCCTATCTTGACTGGTCTCTAGATACTAGGGCAATTTAAATGATAATAATCATTGCTGTTCTTATTGAAGTCATTGAAAGACTTCCATTGCCTTCAGTGGCCAATGGAATAGGCCTTAAATAATTCACCTAAATCTCTTAGGATCAGATTTTCAAAGGCAATTGGGTGACTAAAGAAAACCTGACCCTTTCACCTTAGACCCTGTCTGTTAGGTGCTGGTCTAAGCTCAGAGTTTACACTGCCTTAACAGGAACTCCACAATACATTGTACGCTGTGGGGGCTCGATGCCACTGGCAGTTCACCAGTAGGCATGAGGACCAATGATGCTTCTGCACACCTTAAACAAATGACCAGCTTTCCTGGCAAGCAGGCAGCTCTCTTTGTATTCATAAGGAAGTTATGACTAGATACTCCATGAGGACCAGACGGAGGAAGGCTTACATAGGATCATCTCTAAAAGGTACTTGAGATTGATTAACTCTGTGCTAAACTCAAAACTGATTGCTATTTCATGTTGCCTCTTTGTCTCTTTGACTGCTTTTAAAAGTATCAAGTATATTCAGGTCAAACAGGACTGCTGAATATATGAGATATGCCTTAGTATTTCATTGATCCCACAGCAGGTGCGGTGGACTTCTCACAATGAAGTAGTTACTTTTAATGCATATTAAAAGGAAGAGGGAGATAATTTTCTTTGCAGCTAAAATCAGCTGTAACCTCTACTACCGATTGAGCTAAGTTCCTGGTCATGTTTTCACTGGGACTGACTAGTTTTATGACGAAATGATGTGTGACCTACAAATTGTTCACACTTAGTGATTAATTAGAAATTTGAATGGAATAAAGAAAAGTGGAATGGCCTTCAAATAACACTGAAGAGCATTCTGGCAGGGCACATGTGCATTAGGGTTTGAAGAAAACTTTTCTTCACGGATAGTTGTGCCACATACTGTGTAATATGTTATAGTGGCAAAAGTAGCTCTTTAAAATACTCCTTGTTTTACCTAGGACACAGCATATAAACAGGGGAATCTGCAGATTTTTTACTTGTCCTTCTGAATGTTTACTATAGAAGATACCTTGAAAGCTGCAAACACAGGGGGTATGTCTACACTTACAATTTAGTTCAAATTAAGGAGGCTTAATTCAAACTAAATTAGTGCATGTCCACACTAGCTTTCATTAGTTCAAACGATGAAGTTCCCTTAGTTCGAACTAAGGATAGCCTAGTTCAGATCTATAAAAACCTCCCTTAAGTTCGAATTGATGGTTAATTCAAACTCATTAGTTTGAATTAACCCAATGTAGTTGTGTTAAGTCGAACTAACTGTTAGTTCAAATTAACCACAGCTTGATTTTTCCCTATGCAATAGCATCCCCCTACCATATTTGAACTAGCAAGTCCTGTGCATGAACATGCTAGTTCAAATTAGGGTTTCTAGTGCGGCTGTGTTAATTCTAATTAACTTAATTCAAACTAATTATTATTAGTTCAAATTAATTAGTTTGAATTCAGTTAATTCAAACTAATCTTCTAAGTGTAGACATAGCCAAGGATTATCAAACTGAAAAAAAAATCTTATTAAACTTTCTAAGACAACTGCAGATTTTAATTTTCATGGCTGTACAAAATTGCAGGATAGATTAAAATTAAGAGCTTTTTATATCAGTGCATAACTGGTAGATTCTCTCTGAGACAGAACTATTTCTAAGAGCATATAGCTCCAGAGGCACTGAGCGACATATTACAGACAGGGCCAGTTTACTCTGGGGGTGTGGGGGGTGTGGTTGGCAACAGTAGAAGGGAAATAATGCAAGTTACTTATGAGTTACTTAAAATAACTTGCATATTTCCCTTTGACTGCATAACACGGACTCACCGCTGGCTCCCCAACAGTGTTGAGTCAACGAAAAATACCTTCCTGTTGTGTCAGCATTATGCAATTTGCCAGGTAGGTCTTAACTAATCAACCTCCGGCTAATTCTGGGTTTCATTGAGCAGGTCTTTAAGGATGCTTAGTCAAGGAGGTGCCTATGACAGTGTAGCGTAGCCTACACAAAAGGAGGCTGTGCTGCCTTCCAAGATCATGGGGCTATGACAGCCATGGAATGTGGCTTCACAAGCTACCCTCATGTTAGACTCCACTAGCCTGTGAGGCCTCTAAGGCTCCTTTGGTGGAACTATCCACTGTCACAGAAAATAGTAAGGTGATGGCACTTCCCCTCACTGGGGTGGAATCTCCCTGGGTGCAGCAGCTCTCATTGGCACAGCAAAGTCCAGTTTGTACCTAGTGAACCAGCATGGGCTGAATATGTCCCTTATGGTAGACTATAAACATTATGCTTGAAATCTAATGGATCATTATGTTTCATGATACTTTACATTTTTCCTGGTTTTATATTCCACCCATGTGGTCTATGGCTATGTTCACACACAGGGGGTTATTTTGATACAAGTTGTTTAGAAACAACTTGTATTGAAATAAGGCGTTATTTTGAAATAAGTTAATTTGAATTAAGAAAATGTTAATTCAAATTAAGGAAAAAAGCTCAAGGCGAAATAGCATGTTCAGACAACAGTTATTTCGAAACGAGTCACCGTCGTTTCGAAATAACATGTTCTGACGGGATTGTTTCGAAACAATCATTTCAAAACAATGTTGTTTCGTCACCAAAAGGGGTTTAAGTTGTTTCAAAACAACGGTACGTCGTGTGAACATGGCATTTCTTATTTCGAAACAACCTTGAGTGCAACCCTATATATAAAGAAATGACTTCACTGGGTCACTGGGGATATGGTTTCCAGTATTTTTGCAAATTTTTGATTTTCCCCCAGTCAAATGCAATATTTTATTATACCCTATAAAATTCAAAAGTACATGATGTGTTTTTAAAGTGATGCATGCTGTTGGACTGTCTGACTCTTATTATGGTCAGACCCCATGTTCCTTTTTGATAAACTTCTCTCAAGTTCAATACAGCTCACTGGCCCTAGAACAGGTGTCTCAAACTCAAATCACCATGAGGGCTGCATGAGGACTAGTACAGGGGCACATGAGGACTAGTACATTAGCGCAAGGGCTGCAGCACTGAAACCTTTTCATACAACGATATTATAAATGTCAGTAACAATAGTGGCATTGTGGGTTGCAGGAAATAGCTTTAGGAGCCACATGTTTGAGACCCCTGCTCTAGGATATAAAAAGGAGGCCAAGAAAATGTTAATTTTTAGTTGTTGGAATGCTGGATAATTCAAGAGGATTGGGCATAAAACAAGAATGAATCAGGACTTCTACTTTGAGCTAAAATTGAATTCAAGTTTTTCTGTTTTCTCACACCACTGCACTTGCTGTTCTAGCTGGGACTGGAATTATGAGTGACTGGAATGCTAAAAGAAAGGCTGTTTTAGCAGCATTTCTATACGTTTGATGGCAGCAAGTGCAGAAGAACTCACAAGAAAGCAAAGCCTTGCGATATTTCCAGATTAAACTGGAAATATATGATAAACTTTGACTAAGCACTCAGACTATTGCATGCTTATCTGTGTTGACCCTTCGGGTCTCTAGAGTTTCCTCTATCACTATTTTCTTAACTTCTGGTGCTATATCCTTCACTCCAGTAATCAGTATAACGCTGACATGCTCATGGCCATTAACTAGTGCTGTCCAGTTACAAGTAGGTTTATTTCTTAAGCATGCAATGAAAATATACTAGAGTTCCTCTGCTTCTGAGGGCTTAAGAAATGAAAACTTACTTCATTGATTTATATTCTACACTGTTCATCAGGTTGGCAAGTGAGTATTCTGTATTGACAAAGTGAGTATTGAATAATGGATGAAGAGCTTTCCACCCTCTGTAGTCTCTGTGTTGGACTCTTCAGAGTCTTCCTGTTTTCAATAAATTATTAAGTTTGGATAACTCCACAATAGCCATTTACAACACGATCTTACACATCAGATACTTTCACAGAATGGACAATACTTAACAATAGTGTATAATTCACATGCACATATGCGTGGGCTCTCTCTCTCTCTTCCTTTTATTGTATATTGTATGTTGTATCTATAAATACACACACACTATCAATGTGCAGATCATTTTGCTAGGGACAAATTGGGACCAGCTCACGTGATCAGGCACAGGAGTGGAGGGGCACCAGAGACTGTCACAGTAATCCTTCATGTACTCTCTGACACTAGCAAATAACAGGTGCTACTTGTTCCTGCTCTTCGCTGTCACACTCCGGGCCATGGAGCAACACCTACTCTTCACTGAGGACATGCACATGAGAGGGCCCAATCAGATTTATCCTGTTCTGGGGAGGTTGTGTCCAGTGGAAGCAAAATCTTTATGGTCCTAAGTCCTGAGGCACTCCATCCCATCACATAAAAAAGGCTATGGTCCAATAAAGTTTATGTTATAGTTTCCTTGACTTTGTCTACTATACACATTTCTGTTAGGATAAGCCACATCCTACACCAGACAGATTTACTTTGTGTACATACTTCAGCAGATTCAAATGAATGTTCTTCAAAATGGGCCAAATTTTCAGAGAGCTCAGCTTGGCTTCTATTATGCTGCTGACAGAAGTTATCAGAGGCACACACAGATGCTAACAAACAAAAGGTGCCAGCGTAAATTTGTATGTCTGCAGATGGAAACCATGTTCTGAAAAGCAGTAGACAACAGAGACGATGTTTGCTTTGGCCAGAATTGTAAAAATGAAGTCCAAGGCATTCATATCTCATGTTGACAGCTGTTTTTGTATATGCATGTGAAAAAGTTACCCACAGAGAACAGTAATTTGAAAAGACAAGGAACTGGAACATAAATTGGGGGGCATAGTTATGATGCCAGTACCAATAGCATAATCACATATCATGTACCACTACTTTGTACTTTTCACACTGTCAGCAGTTCAGAAAGCTAGTTGAGGAAAAGAAATACAGGATGAAAAGCCACACAAAAAAGTCATGTATTGATTCAGCAGACACTGTCTGGAGAATCACTGATGTAGTCATTGTGGACACTGGGCTGCAATAAAGTAAATGCCCGTACATGATAAACAGCAGAGTACCATCCCACAATCACTGAATGGTAAAAGTTTTTAACTATTTACTGCACTTTGGAGTATAATAGTGCATTTTAGAAGAAGCTTGACAACCAAACCACCCCTTTTATGACTGGCATGGAGAATAACTGAATTAGAAAGCACAAACCCAGCTAAATTTAAAATGTTTTGGAAACATCCACATCATTCATGATGAGCAAGGTTTCAGAAAAAACAACATGAAAAAAGAACTTTAATAGAATTAAAATATAGACTAGAATTTCAGAGAAAAAAATGGATTGTAAACCAGAGCCTACCTGGGTAACCTTCTCTGTTACATTGTGCGTCCGATCTTTCACCTTGGGTGCAATAATTGTTTTCTCTGAAGAAGGAGGTGATGAAGACTTCTTTTCATTTTTGATATCTGAAAAGTTGAGGGTGAGCTGAGGAATTTTGTTGATGGTGCTGTATTTGTTGAGGTTTGAATCTGATGTGGATCCCAATAGACTTGACTTGATATGATTAAAAGGCCCTAAAATTGGAAAATATATTTACTATTTGGCAAGTGGAGAGAATTAAAGTTGTCTGCAATCTTTATCTGATGAACCACAGAAATGTGTATCCAGAACAGTTAACTTAATATTTGTTTATCTTAAAAAGGGCTATATAAAAGAGAACTTTTACTAGCTAATAAGAGTGAAATTTGCTACTGGATATGTAGATACAATTTGCTTTGTCCACAGCCTACAGTATTGTTCATGAAGTCAATGGATAAATCATGTCAATGGAAGTTGTATACATCTGTCTCTAAAAATTCTGAACCAGCCAGATTTTCTACATCACAATATAGGATAGAAATATAGAGCTTGTCTATACTAAAATTGATGTGTTGGTCTCCATGGATTGATGCATGGGATCAATTGAGTGGCCAGTTGAAACCCGCTCAATCAATCCCAGAAGTGCTCTCTATTTGATGTAGTAACTCCACCCACCAGAAAAGAATAATGCTGCATCAGATGAGGAGCATTTCCTGTTGGTGCAGTCCAGTGAAAACACTGAGGTAAGAAAGGGTAAGTAAGTTTGATGGGAGATACTCATGCTATAGTATGTACCTTGTGTATCTCCTGTTGACACAGTGCTGCAGAATAGACCAGGATATACAGTAATGTCCTTGTTTTACTTTTAAAGGTGATAGAAGGGCATGGGAACTGATTTTGTATAGGAACGACTATTCTGGCTAGTTTCTCAGGAGCATTTAATCTTCAGTCTTGTGACCCATTGAACAGCCAAGTCACAAAGTTATTTTGCTATTACTGGTTAAGCACACATCTCACATCTGTGTTGCTTATGTCTGCAAAATCATAAACTATAAAAGCTGAGCATATTTTGGTAAATTGGATAATATTCTTTGAATATTTGCCCTTTATCCAACTCCTGCTAATTAGATCATTTCAGGTATTTTAGACAACACTCAATTAGCTCAGTGCAGATATGGTTTAAAATGATTTGACATCCATCTGCAAATAATTATGGAGGAGAAGGAGAAATGGTAGTAATTTTAAAGGCAAAAGATTGAAGTTATTTTACTAAAACCAAGTATTTATCTATCCTATTAAGGTATTTTATAACCTGTGTTTGTCCTTTGTTCATCCCCTGGTTTAATTAATCAAATAGGACATGTAGGTCCCTTAGCATGATTCATCTATTGTGATATCCTGGTACTTAATATCTGCTGTGTCTTTATGTGTACATAGATTCTAAATCTTATTTTTTTCATTCATATGACCACGACTGTAATAGAGAGAGAAAATGGTACCAAGGAACTTTAATCAGTAATCTCATTCCAGTGTTGTTTTTTAACATTTACTCTATAGAGGACCAATTTACCATTACTGCATCCTTAATGGATTGTGTTTTATTTATGTAATTTGTTTTATGGTCATTTGGCTAATGTTATAAGCTGATCTGCTTCTATAGTGTTCCAGTATCAGATAGCTATGGTCCAGTGTACAGAGATTCTAAATTAAATTAGAATCATAACTGGTTCTAAGGAATCGATAGTTATATATATATTTTTAAATATATATAGTTAGCTAAATTGGTTCATGATACAACTCTGCTAGAGCCAAAAGAAATACAACTGGGATGAATGTGATCCAACAAACCATATGTAAAACTACTAAAAGAATTTTGAAACTCTTCATTTGAATTGAAGTATTCATTAACTCCTGACCTGCATTTTGTCTTTTTAGGCCCACAACAATAGGCCAGAACCTGAGGTTCCTACTGCATTTTACTCAGGCATTACGTATACCAGTGGGTCCCAACCTTTTCAGTAGCAGGGCACACTTCAATGAGACAAACAATTCCACAACACACCCATGTTTTTCAGCTAAACTGATTGCTCAAAAACATCACATTTACTTATATTTACTATGGTTACAGTCTTACTAGACAGGTTTGTAACATAGTGCATTCAACAAGCTAAAGAAGGATCAAATGTATTAATTTTTCAAATCCAGTGATTAAAAAATACATGTCATCTCAGTTTTGCCCTTTGGCCGCCTATGTTTAGAATGTTCACATTTGAGAATCGAAAGACCAATACTTCACTTTTAATTTGATGATTAATTTTCACAAGATCAATGAATTGTAATTTGGGTTGGATGGAATATTGTTTATGATGAAAGAATGTTTGTGTTACATTGATTTTCATTACCTTTGTACAAAATTTCTCGGCACACTTGGACAGTTCTCATGGTACACTGGTTGAAAACCACTGACTTAGACAATGCTCCTTTTGACTTCAGCTGAATAAGGGGCTTAGGAATTCACTCATGTGAATATTATGGAATTTCTCTGAAATAATCTCTTATACCCTTGGAATTCTTACATCCACACACTAATTTTCAAGAAGAAGTGTTAAAATGGATATCCTCAAAAAAATGATTGGGAGAAACAGGACTTCCTAACATATTCCATATGCATTTCAGAATTGTGTTATTTCAATAAGATTCATGATAGTTGTTCTAAACCAACTTCAACTCAAATGCTTTATGAAATGGATGTCCATTAAATGAATGTCCATCAATAGTTTCCAGTACTGCACTGAGGCATTTGAAGCAGCTGATCATTATTCTACCCTTATCTTATAAAAATGAGCTGGAAGCCAAAAAAGGTTTTTGGTACAGAGTAATTTTTTTCAAAAGAGGAAATGGGTCTGGAGAACTGTAAAGAAGTTTAGAGATCACATTAATTAACTCACTCTCAGAAATAACTTTATTTATTTGATTAAATCTTTAACTAGCAATTCACTAAATATTTAGTAATTCTCCCTATGTAGCATTAGTATCGCAGGCTAGGATACAATAGTACACTTTTGATTTGCAGACTAGACTAAAGTCTTGCTTTTTATCCTTTGGATTCAAAAAAAGTATTACAAGGTTTAAAATATCTTATTGACAGTGAGTTAATAATGTTATTTCATTAGTGGTTTAATCCCAAGTGTCTGGACTGGACTGCAGTGATTGGAAATTAGTCCCCTACTGTGAGCTGCTTTATATTTCTTTCCTAGGAGAGAGATATCCATGTCAGAAAGAGGAAGATACAAAACAAAAAATCCAAATACCACCACAACTGACACTAATTGTTGGCAGTTTCAGCAGAGAGGCCAGAGACTGGATAAACATGGAGAATGAAAGATCCCTCCTCTGGCTTAAGAAATCCCTCTAGGTGTGAGGCAGATTAATAGGGCAGTGTTGCACTGTCAACTGTTTGTGTTGTAGCTGTTCTGTAGATTAATCGAGGACTTCACTCTCCTGTGATGTCAGTCCATCATCTTTCACCACTAATATATTCACTTAACAAAAGTTGTTTTACAGTAAGAAGAAGACACTGCACTATATTTAAAACTCTGCTGACATACACAAGAAGCAAATGTGGTGACTTCATAGATCACTAGTGATGAATTGCTTACAGAATTTAGCTCATGCACTACATGCACTTTAGTTAGGAGACATTTTTCCAGGTACACAAACTTTTGCAGCATGCATGAAATCATGAACCAAACATTTCCCAAATTTAGCTACAACTATTGCAATTGAATTCCATTTTCTGAGGCATTGTGCAAGAACAGTTTTCCAGAAGTGGAGGAAGGAGATAGGGAATTATATCCAACTTGCACCTTTTCCTGTCATTGTTCTGGTGAAAAGAAATTAATTCTGAATACTTAAGTATATGATTAAGAGTTACTCAATGTGAAATTGGCAATGAAGTTCATGCATGCACATTTTAAGACTACAGTAAGCTTGGAATCATACCCCCTGCCATCCAGGAGCGTGAAACTAGTTTTAAGGAGACAAAAAAGGAATAAATGAAGAAACTGCCACATGGGTCTTGATTATTATTTAATTTTCTTTCCTTGTAAGCTGGTAGCTGAAATAACACTAAATGCCTCACAACAATTGATTGTTTATTAAGGATCCAATTCTACAGTCATTTCATAGACAAAATCCCAGTGGCTTCAATATCAGTTTTGCTTGCATAAGGACTGCAGCATAGGTAAAGCTCTCTCACACTCTCTGTCTGTCTTTTTGCCTGTCTCTCTTTTGCTCTTCCACGTTTTTTAACAAACATTTAAGGTGAATGAATATAATTATTATTTCACCATTTATTTTTTACTTTTTCTAAGAAGTGGTAGTTAATGCAGTGGCTATGGCTGAGGTATTTATTATGTCTCCAACAAACTAAAAAAAAATCATTTCAGTAATGCACCTGGCCCTATAGAGGTCAGCATGAGAATGGTGCATTTGTACAGTTCATATAGCAGGCAAGTTAACATGCCAAAGAGTGTGTCAGCTGAAGCACTCGGTGGTGCCTTTTATTATACTTATACATTACCTTTGACATTGCGACCATTGTCTGGTTTTCAGCATAAAAAGAATAAAGAAGAGAAGAGAGAGGAAAAAAAAAAGAAAACTAAAATCTTCATCACAGAATGCAGAATATATTGGTTGAAAATATGCATTTGACTGTAATTACCATATGTTTGCATCAATTTGGCTTCCAATTAAGATGAAATCATTTTGGTAATTAACTGATTGAATTCAATAGCCTTTACAACTCATGGGACAGATTCTCTGCTTTTGTAAACTACCATAATTCCATATTGTACCTATGACAGTGGATCTCCACTTTACCTAAGGAGTAAAATTCCAATGCATTTTTCTCTCGGTATGCTGACTCTGAGGGTGTTCTTCTAGCACTGCTCTTTGAGGACAAATCTATTTTTCCAGGAAGTGGCAAATTGTACATTTTAATTTAGTAATCGCTATGGGTATGTCTAAACTTACAATTTTATTTGAATTAATGAGGATCAATTTGAATTAAATAAATGCATGGCCACACTGGCTTTCATTAATTCACACTAAGGAATGCCTTAGTTTAAATTGATGAAAGCTAACTTTGAAGTTATAAAGCCGGGTTTACCTTCAAAGTGACGTTTAATTCAAACTCATTAGTTCAAATTAACCCAATGTAGCTGTGTTAATTTGAACTGTTAGTTCTAAATATCCCCCCCCCCACCTAATATGAACTAGCGAGTCCTATGCATGGATTCACAAATTAGGCATACCTAAATCCATGTAAAATGGCCAGTGGTGGGAACGGTTGTGCTTCTCTCCTTCCCTTCACTCTGCTCTCTTTCATAACTTTTAACCCACTAGTTAGCATTCTCATGTGGGATATAAGACACCCTAGTTATGGCTTCAATGAATATTAAATTATTTATACACATTGAAATAGCTTCAACAGAGAAGCTTGCAAAAAACTTACTTCCAGTTGTTAGGGTATGTTCCTAAAAGGGAAGAAACCTCAAATTGAAGTCCCTACTCCCAATAAGGCAGCAGAGGACTTGAACTGGGGTTTCCCATGTCCTGGGTGACTACGCTAACAAGAGGAATCAGCACAGGCACACACCACCACCTGCTCTTTTCTTGAAAACAGATTGATCTGGCTTACATGCCTAACTTGAGAGGGTCTAACTGTGAATCCCAAATGAAAACATGGCCCCACTAGACTATGCATACACAACTACCTAATTTGGCGTGGTGGGTCTCAGGCCACATCATTCTTTTCAGCATTTCCTATTGGTTAGTTTGGGCAGTTCCATGATTAGCTTTTTAGCTTTTCTGAGTCCTGTTCTTAGGTGCCTAATTCTTCCTTTGCATTGTGCTGGAGTCTGGCTGCCAGCCTTAGGGTGGCAGCATGTTGCAGCTCCTAAGTAGTCCTTTTTCATCCCACCCCCGTGAGATTTTGAAAAACATCTAGGCACATAATTCCCACCGATTTCAATGGGAGCTTGTCAACTAGGTGGCTTGGAAAATCCCATTAGCAGCCTAGGTGCCTAATTCACCTTTGTGGATTGCACAGTTGTTCCTGTAAATTTCTAGGTGCCTAAAAGTGAGATACTATGGCTATGTCTACATCAGCCAAACTTAGTTTGCACTTGTTAGTCTGAACTAAGAAGTTTGAGCTTGGTTCAAACTAACCTCGCGCTTCTAAGTTCAAACTAACTGTCTTAGTTTGGACTTCTTAAGTCCAAACTAAGTGTTAGTCCTGGTCCATATTGTGCCTAGTTCGAACTAAAATTCAAACTAAGTGCATAAATCCAGACTAAGTGCTGGTACTTATTAGTTTGAACTAAGTGTTCCCTAAGTTCCTAAGAAATTTCTTAGTTTGAACTTGGGAAAGCCTAGTGGGGCCATGGACTAAATTAGTCCAAATTAAACCTCCTTAATCTGAACTAATTTGCCAGTGTAGATATACTCATAATGATGCTCAGCATCATAATGCCTAAATCCCTTCATAAATCTGGATCTAAGCACCCATGTACATCCTTAGGTGCCTACAAATATCTTTAAAAATGCAGCTTATAGGACCTAATCAAAGTCCATTAAAGTGAATGGAAATACTCCTATTAGCTTTTTTTTTGAGCTTTGGGTCAGCTATCCCCTACCCATTTTGACTCTTCCAAGGATTATATTAGGACTCAATGAATATTGTTATATTTTGGCCCTGATTGTTTAATTTTTAGGCTATAAAAATACTCATTGTTTTCAATGGCAATTTTGCTTATCTAATGACTGAAGGAGCAGAACCTGAATTTATGAGACTTGGAAAAACTACCATATGAGAGGAGGAAAATGTTTTAAATAGATGAGTAGTAACCTATGAGAACTAAAATACTTGTGCTCAAATAAGACTGGATTTTCTGTCAAGATTTACTTACAGGAAAATATCAAGTTGTTTACGTCAAGTTCTAGGAGGGTTGGAAAAAACAGTGAATATTCTGGGATGGTGAAAGGCAATATTTTTTGTAATTTCATTTTAGGCAGTTTGAAGCATGCAACATTTCACATTATTGTGAGATTTTATATGTCATATTTTCATGTCAAAACATGCCCAAATTAGAAATTTCACAGTGGGAACTGTGAGAATTCCAAGATTCAAAATTTTACAAATCTGGAAGTTTCTGCTCAAGAAAAAGACCAGTTCCATTTTCATCTTTAAAAACGACCTAATTTTTGCTAATAAAAGCCTGATTTTTGTTAAGCAAAACCTTAGTATTGAGTAAAAGGTTAGAGCATTTTCATGAAATTACAGTGATGTGCAATTACCCCCACTTCCCTCCTTCCCATTTAGAGGTTATCAAATATTTATTGCAAAATTTTCAACTTCTCAAGCGCCTGATCTTCTAACCCTTACTCTGGCAAATAACCCTTATTCATCTGAGTAGTTGTGTTGGTTTCATTGCAGGATGGGGTCCCACAGTTTTTAGACTGTAAGTTACTCTGTTAGGAACAGTATTCTTCAAAAATTTAACAAAACAAGGAAGGAGTCTTGTGTCACTTATAAAGCCTAACAATATATTTTATCACATGAGCTTGCATGGGAGAAAATCCTACTTCATCAGACTTCAAGCATCTGATGAAGTGAGATTTTTTTTCATGAAAGCTCATATGACAAATACATTTGTTAGTCTTTAGAAGTGGCACCAGACTCCTTGTTTGTGTTGCTGGACTAAAGTAACATGGCTACCCGTTTGGAACTTGTCTTAAAAAATTTACTACACTTGTGATAACAATAAACATGAGGCAAGATTCATATGCAGTGGTTCTCTACTGAAAAGTTACTTGTAAAAGCAGAGTTCCATAGTCATTGAATCTCTTTGATTTCCATACCAAAAGGCTTCATCTATATGTAAAACTATGGGTCAAGTATTCAGCCCCTGCGTCATGTCAGTTAGGAAATGAGACCAGTCCTACGGGAGTGAAAAACTGCCACAACAGGCATCTGGCAGGGAGCTGACTTTTACCACCTACTTTTATCCCTTAAGTATAGATGGCATGTCTGGAGCATGAGCCCCCACTGGCATATATGGCTAGTGGACTGTGAGCAGTTAGAATGACTTAGTTATAGCATAGGATTTAGGGAGCACAAAAGGAGAACAAAGCTTCTCTCCTTAACTGTGCCAAACCCGGGTTTGGTACACTCCAGGATTAAGCTCAGTTTTTTTTTCCCTAGCTACTAGCTACCTGGATTCTTTTTCTTTCATGCATCATCAATAATATTACAGATTCTACAAGCTAAATTACGATCTCAGCCACACCTGTTCAAAAACTCATTCACCTTTTTGGTAGGTTGCGTAGGTGGCACTGAGTGCATACTCTGAAGACTCCAAGGTTGCCCAGGTGTAGCTGGAGGCTTAAATTGCCTGCAGACCTTATAAGACTGGTATTGGTGTTTGAAATGCAAAGAACCCATCTGTAGCTGGAGAACAGGATTGGTAGATAGTATAACCTTCCTCAGACTTTTTATTTTCAGAGCAAATTTGATATGAAAACCAGTGAACCAAACTCACATGAATTTGGAAAGTCACACTTCCAATTTTATTGAGTCACTTTTCAGCACAGAATTGTATTTTAAAACAAGTTTGATAATTGCAACTTCAGTATTTTTGAAGTACATATAGCTTGGCAGCTGGACCACATGACATAATTGGTACTCTCAGTTAGCCTTGTTTTCTATGGTAAAGAAATTCGAACCCAGCTGAACTAGTTCAGTTACCAGTAAACTAAATTACTTTATTCTAATTCTGTTAGGATCCTCTTAAACAGGCTCTATTAATATTTAGAATTGAGGATATGCTAAAAAAAAAGTCTGAAGGCTAATTTCAGTTTCAGTCAGGACATTCAATTGTTTGTAAAATTCCCAGTTACTAAGGGTCTTTAAACACATGGCATAGTGAAACAGAATGTTTAGTCTCAATTATGTGCCTTTCTAGGGCTTGAAGTTTTGCTCAGCTAGGATTGCAGAATTTGTTCTTGTATGTTTGCAGATGACCTTTAGATAGGATTTTATATGCTCTAGCTATAGTACATTTGATAAATGTCAAAATACCTGGATTGGGTACCCAAAAGAAAAATGTGTCAAATCCTGCTTGCCTTATTTTGTGAATAAGACAAAACTTTAAACTTTAACAAATCCTTACAACATAAGTTGCTACTTTCTAACAAGTTTTGAACAGATGGTGCCAGGTATGGTTGCTATTGCTATTACAATCCTGTGATTCATCCTGCTCATGGAAATCTTCTACAGCACATATTTAACATCTGTATGCACTGTAAAGATATAGGAACTGAGTCTTAATTGCCTTGTGTAACCCTCTGGTGAGTGTGTTACAGGTTCCCTTCTGTGCCAATTCATAAAGGGTATGAATTGTTACAGCCCTTATCTCCAGAAGATTGGCTCTTTAGCTCAAGCTGCAGTGGTTAATGCATTTACCATTGAGATCCTGATGTGTTGGCCAAAAGGGCAGGTGTTGCACTTGTGGCTTGCATCATAATTTACATCTATGTCAGGTACAATCAGAATGGTGGTAATAATACATAACTCTTCCATAGCACTTTTCATCAGTAGATCATATAAGGCTCCATAATGGAGGTTGGTTCTGTTGGAGGCCCACTGCAATTTGAGTGGCCTGACCACTGTCCTATATAATTGCTATATTATGTTTTTGTATCATATTATTTACAAAGGAAAAGGAAGAATACATCAACTCTGTATTAAATGTTAAAGTGATGTGCACAATTTTTTTTTTAATAGTTGGGACAGTTTTTACTTCTACTCTATCACAGACCAGGGAAGAAAACTTATTTGCCAGTTATTGGTTTAAAATCTAAACTGAAGTCAAAACTCCCAATGGGTACTCTCTGGGAAGACTGTGGGTTTAACCTCAGATTCTTAAGGTGTGATACAGAAAGGTATTTAGGAACTTATGTCCGATTTCTAGGTTCCACAGCTATTCATAAAACTCCCATTTGGCTACTGCCTAACCCATAGGGATTTATGGTTTTTGCCATTGGGCATGTACACTGTAGCCTCACCCTAGGCCCACAGGCCTATGGAATCTCCTAAGCCCCCAAATGATTCACAAACCAAAGAAAATACACTAAGTTGCAAACAGGAGCATGATCCTGTAGGAATACTCAGGGCCTCTCTATTGGATTGGGCCTGTGATGAATTCAAGTGAAACAGCAGAAGGGTGACCTCCTTTGTAATCTTAAATCTGGTGGATAAATATTCACCCACAATGTGGTCGACCTCATTGGTAACTAACTCAGACTTGGTGAATTGCAACATGGTTCTTATGCTTTTAGATGCCTCAAAGTTAGGTGTTGCAATGCTTAGTGTTATAAAGCCTTTATCTCTTTGTAGAGCTGAGCCTTACATCCTAATTCCATCTCATGTTTATGTATAAATAGATATGAATTCATGGCAAGTGCAGTTTGACTTTATTTAATGCAGGAGGATTAATTTGAAGGAATGTCGGGTATGTCCACACTTCTCTTTTATTTCAAAATAACACTGGTTATTTCGAAATAAAAAAGATTAGGTCCGCACGACGTTTTCTTATTTTGAAATGACAGGCTCTGTCATTTCAAAATAAGAACAGTCATTTTGAAACAGCTTAAACCCCATTCATTTTGAAATGGTTGTTATTTCAAAATGGTTATTTCAAAATAACGTCATTTGGACATGTTGTTTTGAAACAACACCATTGTTTTGAAACAACATGTTCAAACGGCCTTATTTTGAAATAACCGTTTCAAAATAACAGCTGTTTCGGAAGCAGGCTTTCCTTTAATTTGAATTAACATTTTCTTAATTCGAATTAACTTATTTCAAAATAAGGACTTTATTTTGAAATAACTCATCATGAAATAACTTATTTTGAAATAATGATGTATGTGTGGACATAGCCGTCAACATTTTGTTAATCTTGTTGTTGACCTCTGTGCATCATTCAGAGGTTTGATTTTTCAGAATGTGCACAGAAACAAAGTTCCCTTCCTATGGACCTGCTAGGATTTGTAGTTGAGAGAGAAGAGGAAGAGAACCTTAAGGTAGCAGAGATTTTAGGTGAAGGAGCAGGAGACTAGTTTGGAGTCACTGAAATTGAAAATGCATTTTCACAATAAGTTTTATGCACCTGTATATAACTTTTTCCATGACATTCAAAACGTCCTGGGCTGAATGTGTAAAAGTTTCCATATAAAGTAGTAGTTGAACTTGGGCCATATTGAAAACTAAATACACCAATGCATAAGAATGTCAGTGTGCTTGAAAATTTCATGCATGAGGTTTAGTGTTTTCCCTACAAACACATTTTTCATTTTAAAGGTTCTCTAAGTTCCCAGGGCCCACAAACTCATTTTTCCAAGATCTTCTGACTGCTGTATCTCCCAAGCTTCCTCTCTGCTGATGCTGGAAACCATGGAGCCCACTCCTCTGAAACTCTTTGAGTGACTGGGAGTGACAGGAGGAAACACCTGTTGAAAATTCTTCTGGTTGGAAGAGACAATGTGTAATATATAAAGATCCTAACTCACCTCTTGTTTACTGCTGCTTTACACTGGTGTAACTCTGTAAATTTCAATGAAGTTATTGCTGTCTTGTACAAGTGTCATTAAACAAGTCAGGGCCCATGTCAGTAAAGAAACCCCCAACAACACTGGACTGTTATCACAATGAGAATATTATATAGTATCAAGAACTGTAACAGAAATTTCATGGTATGCTGCTTTTTCTGAGAAATAGCATTTCCTATAATTAAAGACCATAGTATAATGTATATGACAAAAAGGGGCAAAATTAAGGTTCCACATGCAATTTTAATTTAGTAATTTCCTGACTTTTTAATGTTTGCAGCATTTTTGCAATCACTGCCCCTAATTTTGCCACACTTCCATCATGAACTATGATGTAAGTTACAGCCCTGGGAGAAAGGTGAAATAAGGGTGAAAGAACCAGGCCCTTACTGTTTTCTTAGTACCATTTTTAATGGAATTTGTGAAGTCTGTCATATTAAGTTTTAAAGAGAAGTTGTAACTTAAATAACAATGCAACAATCCCTCTTCAGGTATATCATAGAATATTTATTAATTTTCAACCCTACCTTCACTTGCATGACGATCCCTAAAAATGTTTTTGGGATGGACGTTAAATCCTTCTATATCATGTACTGAAGAAGCTCTCCTTATACTACAAATGCTTTCCTTTGATCTGGAATGAGTTAGTGGTGTACTTGTTTGCAGCATGTCTGGGTAAAGTCGGTCCCATTGCCGTTTAGGTGAGGAATGGTCAAGAGGTCCTGATATATTAACCAAAGGAGAACATTTGCTTGGCTGTATCAGTGCTTTTGTATCATCCACTTCAGAAGGGCTACAGCTTTCTTTTGTGGGAGATTTAAAGCGCTTCATAGCCAATGAATCATCACTGTGCTTTGATGAATCCACCACCACTGCATCAGGGTCTTCTTGTGGTAAGGACTGCTTTCTGTATGTTAAGAGTCTCAATCCAGGTAACTTGAATCCGAAAAGTTTGCCTAGATATAAACAAGAAAAGATTAATTACTAAAATTAGTTATTTGTGGTAAAAAATCTCAGTTTCTCTTGCAATACAAATTTCTCTTGTATACGGAATCGCCAGTCATAAGTCATCTATTAATGCAAATCCAATGGTGTGTGAATGTTATACACAAGCAATGTTATTTTAGTTATCATTAGGTTTATGCTTCCACTGAACACCAGCTTCTGGGTTCAGCACAGGGGTAAGTGGGTGACATACATAGACTGCATTACAAGAGGTTAGACTAGATTACACAATGGTTCTTTATGGCTTTAAAAATACATGAAAGTCAGGATATAACATGTAATTGCCAAATTACTAGGCATCCATGTATCTTTGCTATTTCATTGAAATCCATTTATTTATTCTATAATTTAAATTGGAAACTTATGCGTCCCTAATTCTCCAGGTAGGAAAATGAAAGCTGAGTTTCAGTTTTACCATGTTCCTGGTCTAACAGAAATGTATTCTGGGTATTTACACTTAATCTGTGTAATTTTTTTCTCTAGACATTTATGAAGAGAAAAGGACCAAGTTTTACCCTCAGTTATACTCATGCACATAAACACTTTCAGTTCATTTGCACAGGTGTACATAACCATACATAACATATTGCATTTCAAGTTAGGTTGTATGGTGATGATGCTGCACCACGATAAGAAATACAAGTAGATGAGGAAGTGTATAAAATGGAGTAATTAAAGAATATGTGGCTGTGTGCATGGGCATGGGCAAGGGCAAGTACAAGGGCAAGGGGTGGGGTGGGATGGAAAATTGTAAAAAAAACCACCAAATAAACACAGAACAAACCTTTCAAGTATCATGTAATCCAACCAGCAAATGAAAGAAACAATGTTTGTGATGTACAGAAAACACAGTAACACAAATCACCAGAAGAGCTAGTCAAATAATGTAAGAACCAACATCAAATAATTAAAGTGATGAAAAATGGCACATTTCATTGAATAAACAGTTTGATCAGTATTTATCTATATTTCTCTCTTAGGATTTTATACTGCCACCCATTGCCATAGTATTTGAGCACCTATTCAGTTAAATCAATAACAATAATGAAGTCCCTTGTGGATGTCCTGGAGTCTCTGACACATCTTCCTTTTTGGAGTAAAAACCATTTGGGGTAGGGTTTTTGTTTTTTTATGCTTTTCAGTCACTTTTGATTCACAGTGTTTGTTGCTAGTTAATTATTTTTATTAATCTATAACTCTGAGGTTTGTCTTCTCATGCTTTGACTCATCAAAAGACAGTGTACTGAAATGTTTTGAAATGTTATGTCTTGCAAGGAAGCATACGCACAATAGCTAATGCAGAGCAAATGATGGTACAGCTTAGATTATTTCATTTTGAAAACTAAAGTATGATACAGTTAGTATTTAACTTCCGATTTTTAGTACTAAATAAATGTATGTGAGATTTACCTACTGTACTCCATGGGAAACCTTCATGCATATCCAGTGTACTGTATACACAAAAATCTCCATTGCATTAATCAAGAGAGAAACGTGATGTGGACAGCTGCTGGAGGTGCCAGTTTTCAATCTGTGCAATCAGGATTCAATAACAGTGCATCTTGGGAGCTGTTTTGAAAGCTTTCTTATATATTTCCTCTAACAAATGATGTATACTTGAGTAAATTGCCACAGTTAACAATTAGTGAAGTACATAAAAATCATTTTATAGGTTTTTAATGCATACGAAATTGAGTTACAAAGCAGTTTATAAATCAATTTTGCAGGCTTATTACATCAAAGGTCAAACAATTACTATAATTCTTTTTTCATCAATTACATTGTACTCCTTTAAAATACCATTCATAAGATTTCCTCGCATTAGATACTGTTAAAGGCTTTTTGCTGGCGTGCTCTATTTTAGTCATATTCATGCTGGTGCAGATGGTCTTTTCTGCTCCACTAGGTTAATATGATCATGTTAGACTGCATTACTGATTTAGCTGTCTAACTGTAGTTCAGCTGGAAAGAATACACAGTGCGAGTTTTGCGCATTGCTAAGACTTTCAGCCATGAAACAGAAAACCCATATGAATCTCTCTTTATGCTTTTTCTTTGAACTGAAACAAATTCTCTAAAAATTAAAGTCCCCATTTTCTGCTTTTTAACTAGAATATCCTTTAAAGTGGGAGGATTGTGACTCATGTTCAAAGAATGGACAATGAGCCATGTACTGTGCTTAGTGTTCCTTTATTTAAAAGATAAATAAAAAAATTCAGATCCCTTCTGCAATATTGTAGCTGAAGCCAGCAGAAAGACAAAACACATTTTGTCTAAGTTGCCCAACACAGTAGTTCTATAATATAATACAGCCTGATGCAAACATTCATGCTACAGACCAGAAGTCTCAAAGTAGACAACAACGCTAATGGGTGTTTTCCCTACACAAAGGCTTCAAGTGTCTTCTTTTGTTTTTGTAAAGCAAGAAGCCTCTGCTTTAGATATGACTAAGGAAATTTCATTTAGGTTATGCTACTAAAACAGTTTCAGATTTAACTGATTATTGTTTAGTCTATTGTGAAGTTATAGATTGCATTATGCTAAATTTCATACAGTAATTATTATAGGAATTACGATTATATTATAGGAACTAAGGTTAGATTGCCATTTTCCTCTGGGTGTTGAGTTACAGTCAACAGGTAGGTGGGCCATGTTAGGAGCAGTTCAGGGAAGGAATCTCAGATTCTTTCCTGCTGTCCCCCTTGCTCTAGTGAGTAAGTAATCCTCAACTGGCCTATGCTGGTAGAAGATTCAATCATTCTTCATGCAGTGAATTGGCCAAGATGTCTGCATAAGTAAGAATATGATGCAAGAACCTGCCCACTACCTTCACTCTCTGTTCACTGCCTGCCCTCCTGAATGGGGGAATGTGAGGTGAAACACAATGTAGCCCACGTTCCCTTCATGTGTGAAGCAGGGATGTGGAGAGGCTAAGAAGAGTAAAGCAGCATCTGACACATAGTAAACTCCATAAGTAGAAAAACAGGCCAAGTGCTTCACACTCTTGTCCATAATCATTCAAATGTAACAGCTGGGAATAAAGCTGCATTATTTTTATATATTTTTATATCTATTATATAGATTTGTATTCCATCCTTTCCATGACATCAGGTGAGAAAAGCTAGAGTTCCAGTCAAAATGTCATTGGAGTCCCTATAAATATACATTTGCTTCCCTTTGCTCATTTTTCCACCTGACCTACAACAGCCCACTGAGGAGTACCTCCTTATGCACTGCAGCACTCTATCTCCTTCTTGCTTCACATGCCCCACAGATTGCCTGCACTGCCTGGAGGAAGAAACTGCCCTGGGGCACTGCTGTGTTTCTGACTACATCCAGTCTTTTCCCTGACAATGAGTCAGTCATAAAAGATGACCTTTATCCTCCAGACATCATACCCTAGTGACCTTTATCCTCCAGACATCATAACCAAGGGTCTCTACAACAGGCCTGCAACTGGATGCAGGAAGCCAAATCACTGCAGGTAATTCAGACTGCACTTTCCTGTCCTACTAAAGTTTTCTATCACTGAATCATTTTCTCTGCCATCCCTTTCGGGGTGCTTGGGTAATTTAATCAAATGCTGCTCCTGGCATGCTTGAGGTGGCTTCAGCCTTAGAGATCTGAATGCAGCTCTCCAAGGCATGTGGAAATTTCTCATGCTCCCAGGCTTTCTGCCACCAGTCCTTACATGTCTATGGAGTACTTGGAATGGGCTGGATAATTATTACTGAGGAACATTGTCTTCATCAGAGGAAAAGAGGGACTCCAGTCTGACAAAAAGGGAAGCTTGGTATCTTCCATAATCCTGTGTTAAAACATCATGAGAAAAAGCTCCAATATGGTGGTGTAGCAATGGGGGGGGGGGGCAGTGGGGAGGGTCAACCCTCTGGGTGCTGGGCTGCAGGGGTGTGCTGGGCCACCGCTGCATCAGGGCCAGATTACAGGGACCTTAGCTCACACTCCCCAGTTTCAGGGCACCAGCCAGTGCCCCACCCTCCCAAAACATGAGCCAAGCTGGTGGTGGGGCAGCCATGGCCCTTGGTGTGGGAGGGGGCCCATTCAATGCTGGGGATGCATGGCCAGAGGCCATCCTACCTCTGCTGCTGCCCAGCATGCCAGCTACCCCATCCCACCCACCTCTGACTGACTGCAGGACCAGCCCAGGGGACAAGGTAGGGTGGTGTAAGTCTGCTGCTCTCCGGAGGCAGGGCTGGCCAGCATGAGAGGTGCCAGAGGCTGCCCTGGCTCCAGGCCCTGGAGAACAGTAGCTACACCCTAGCCAGCCCACCTTGCCCCACCCCGCCCCCAGAAGTGGTCCTGCAGTCAGCAAGTGGTGGGGCAGGGCAGCAGAGGGAGGGCAGCCATTGGCCCTGGTGTCCTCCCTGCCCCTGCAATGAACAGGCTTTCATTCAGCACCAGGGGCAGTCTGGCCCACATGTTGGGAGCCCTGAAATTGGGGAGACCAGGCCAGGGCCCCTCTAATCTGGCCCTAGTGCAGGGCTGGTCAGGTGCCCCCCTGCCACTTGGCAGTAGGGTCTGGGGGTCTGGGCCCTAGAGATTCTCTCTGCCCAGGGAAGCTGGGGTTTGGAGCTTGGACCCCTCCTGCCCTGTGCAGGGGGTTGCACACGGTAGGGGGAGTCCAGGCAGGGTCGAAAATTTGATTCGACCCTTGGGTGCCAGAAAGGCTGGCTATGCCACTGCTCCAACAGCTTGCAGAGAGCCCTAACATAGGCCTTGTCTACACTAGAAAGTTTTGTTGCAAAAAGTCAACTTTCTGAGACAAAACTGGCCCTGCATACACACAAGAACGGCTGGTATAAGAACAGCTGCTGGTCTCCCAGGTCTTGGCAGCTGCAGGGCAGCTGTGTGCCCCAGGCATTGTGCTTGCCCCCCCCCCAGTCAGCGGGTGGAGAGGGAGCTGAGAGGTTGACCTAAAGATCCTACTGTGGACACACTCTACGGATAAAAGGATGGCTGTGTGTACACAACACACCGTTATAATTATAGTGGTGGCCATCTGCCATCAAAACTTTTGCCAGCAGAACTCTGTAGTGTAGACATACCTTTAGCTCATCTATACTGTGGAAGAACCAGAGTTTTAGCAGACAAAATGAGGTACAGCACTGTGTTCAGATATGGGAAAGACTGAACTTTCAGCCCTCTGACCCAACACAAGTGTCAACGTGGTTATAATTGTATTTCAGTTCTGATTCTGTGTGAAGGGTCAAATAGTTTTAGAGAGACATAGCCTTCCAGGGCCTGAGACAGGAAACTACAGAAGGGCAATGGTTTCAAACCTTAGAAGTGGTGATGAATGGAAACATATCAGGCAGCTTCTTTTCTATGTCACTAAAGTGATGGTATTCATACCATGTTTTAAAAATAATGCTTTTACATTGTCTGATGATTTTCCAGATGCTTCTCATGAATAGTCTCAAAGATGTAAATTGCTATTTGCAAAGAGGACATTCCAGGAAAAACCTGATCTGAACAACAGCATCCATGGCAACCCCATGCACCTAAGTTACAAGAAATTTCTAAGCTTGTGTCCTACATTTAAGTTCTGTATCAATGAATGATAGTGACGTTTGGCCTTAGTATTGCCCCAAGGGTCCTTACTATGGTGATGGCACCAGTTATACATCTCCGAAATTCTCCAGAGGCAGAAATGTTTATTTACTTACACAACATTTTCATTGCAGCAGAATCAGCCTCAGGCTGAATATCTCAATTTCAGTACGCTTGCTGAAGGCACTGAAATTTCTGTTACAGGAAGAAAGCCCTTCTTTAACTCAGTATCTCTGTTTAGTATTTCTCAGTATAGTCTGTTACCCTAACACTGTCTTCTCCAAAAAGGCATCCATAGCAACATGTGTTGGCAGGCAGTATTGGCTCCACCAGAGGTATTTAGCCAGGGTACGTGGTATCTCTGATAGCTATGCTTTCCTCTTCACTAATACACAGACTTGTAAAGATGATTTTTGAGTCTTAAATAAAAGTGCCTTTCTGGGAAGCAAGTGTGATCCCCTGTCAGGCTACTTGGCCAGACTTAATGTGGTGTTATTTCCTTTCTCTTTCTAAGGGTACCCACTCCAGAATACTAGACAGATACCCCAAAAGGTGCCAGAATGCTTTCTATGCACGACAGCTTCAGATGTGAGAGTTGTCAGAGGGTTTTCACAGCACAAGTCAGAGCATCTCTCAATCTAGAGAGCCCTAAAGCCATACTGCAGGTGCCCATGTCCAGGCACTGTCAGCTAAGAATGGCATTATCAGTGACCAAGCTTGCGATAAGTAGATCTGAGTGAATGACTGATCTGGCTGTATAACCCTGGCTGTTATGTCAGAGCAATGAATACAGCTTGCCCGGCTGCTATGTAATTACAATAACTGGCCCCTTATTCATAGACAGATATGTTCACCTCGTCTTATAATCACAAGATTTCAAAATTCCCCGTTTTCTTGTACTTCAGAAAGTGCTGATGAAATAATGGCCAGGCTAGATGGTTCCCTGACAAACATCCCCAACTATCTAGACCATAAATTTACTCAATAACACAAGTCTCCACAGACTTCCCCTGAATCTGAGCCAAATGACCTATTTGTGAGAGCAGCAGAGGGACTGCTTTTCAGAGAAGGACTTTCTGATGATTACGTGCAGGGAATCATTCCAAAATACAGGTTATCAGAAATACAGAGGCAGGCTATTATTGAACTCCTGCTTTCAGGCTCAAAGGAAACATCCAACCACTCATACAACACTGTGTAAAGGGGTTTTGTCACGTGGGTCTCAGCAGATCCAGAATCAAGAGGAGCCAATTTCTTTTCAGGAATAAAACCCCAAAACACTCACTACCTGGACAAAGTAATAGATGTTTAAATGTGCTGCATACAACCATTACAGCATATGCTTCAGCCATAACCTCTGCCTTCCCTGGTATTACCAGACCAGGGAATAAGGCATGATAGTCATGATCCCTGCTATATTTTTCCCACCTCTTTTTATACACACAGACACACAAACACACAGACATGTATACACACACGAGTCATTTTCTTGGTCCCCTACCTATATCTTCTGCTTTGTTTTTCTCCCCTTCCTTAAAGGAAGAGGAAAGCATCTTCAGGTGACAGACTGGAAGCCAGAGAAAGATAAAGGACCCTCCAATGTCCAGTAATTCTCAGCTATCTCTTTTGAGTATGTTTTCATCCACTGTAACTGTGTAATATGAACTTTCAGTTCTGGCACTTATATTACTTTTCTAGGAAATTTTAAATTGAATTTTTATTCCACTTTAAAATCTTCTGCCATGCCCATGTTTCTGGGAGAATAACTGCCTTGTTTATTCCTGCTTGTATGTGGGAATATTATTTTTATCTCTGTGGTTGTCTCAACGCGTTGACAATATACAGATGACACTTGCATCCCTATGACATTAATAAGTGCTTATATGTTTGTGTTTATAAACATATATGGTTATTTTTTCTCTCTACCTGTCTATCCAGTTTTTATTATGTTGTTCCCTGTTGCTTATGTTAATAGTTTTTACTAGGCATCTTAGTTTTTTCCCATTTTCAGTTCAAAATCAGTGAAAAGGAAGATAGGCCTTATTTATAGAAGACTTCACTTATACTAGGTGTCAACTTTAGCTCCATCCATCACGTCAGATAAAGTGATAGGTGGAAAAGCACATATTTTTAGTCCCCAGATAGAAAATATCACTTCATACTGTTATTTTTGTTCTTTGACACAAATTAAATTAAAAAACACACACACTTATATGTAAATAATTATTCAATGAAAAAGGTCAGTCACAATAAATATTATATACTATGAATTAAATTTCAGTAAACTTGAAATCTGAGAAAGAATCAAGTTTGCAACAAGTTCCCAAGCTTTGTCTTTAAACTTTATCAAATAGATAGCATTGCTTCTGTCTGCAAGACCAGGAAATGAAAACCCTAGGAGGAGGTCTCTTTATGAAGTCATGTTCCAAACACTAGTTCATACATCTGGGCAGATTTTCATCATATGGTTGGTTTCTTCTCTAAATAAATAGATTTCTATGCTCTGTATGTTCAGGACTTCCAGTGAGAATAAGATGACAACCTTCACTACATTTGAGCTTTATCTTCATACAGCTGCACCAGACTGAGTTCATATTTAATAGTTGAAGTTCTATAGCTACAGTTTTGCTGAAAAGAGTATTCAGAGAGCTGTGGCAAGAGCTGAACTTTGACTTACTTTCTGGAAGAGTAACGTAAAATTCAGTAAGACCTTGAAATAATAGACACAGAATGCAAGAAGTAACAGGATAACAACAGATAGATTTACCTGAAGAAGAGCCACTTGAAAGGTTGTTGCCATCTGAAATACAATTAAACTAGATTTACAGGCAGGCAGCGTTAGATTGTAAAAACATGTTGAGAACATAAGCATTTAATAGGAACTTTAAAAACATGTGGACTGAGATTGTTTACAGAAGAAAACAAAGAAGTATACTTTTTTTTTTTTTTTTTTACCACACATTGTCCAAGTACATTCAAATAGGCAAACAGGCTGAATATTTATGGGGCTTGCAGAAGAACTGTTCTAAAAACATATTACCTTTTCTAACTGCAAAATTTAAGAACTGTTTAGTTCGTTGCATCAAATAGGGTCAATTTCCCTCTTAAGAAGTGTTTATGTTAGCAGAATGGTTCTGGTATAAGGAATAAATGAGATAACAGTCAAGCTGGCATTCAGTAAATTTGAGCTATTTATATTTGTTTGCTGACCTTTGTCAAACACTTTAAGAACTCTAGGTGTCAAATGGATATGAAAGTGCTAATTATCATTGTTATCCCATTTTAAAGAGAGGAAAGCTTTGATGCTGAAAATCTGAGTGATTTGTTTGGTGGCCCTTGAGGTGGGGTAAGGCTCTCAAGGTCAATATTTATTTACCATATAACCTTGGAAAAGTTACATAATCCCTTTGTGTCTGAGTTATTTTATTTGTATAAGGAAACAGCACATGTTAATTTACCCATTCTTATCAAATACTTTGAGATCTTCAAATGGAGGGACCCAAAGGTGATGAATTCCTAACTTGTGCGTATACCACACTCCTTAACAAAATTGGGAAACAGTTCTAGAGTTATAGATTGCTTAAGTACCCTGATAGTTAGTAAGTTTTTCTAAATGTCCAATCTAATCCACCCTTGCTGCAAGGCAAGTCCATTGCTTCTTGTCCTCTCCTGAGATCAGTGAACAAATTTTCTCTCTGCTCCTTTAACAAACATTTTCGTACTTGAAAACTGTTCTCATGTTCATCATCAGTCTTCTCTTCTCTAGGCTAAAGAAACACAGTTTTTTCAGTCTTCCTTTCTAGGTCCTGTTTTGGAGAACTTTAATAATTTTTGTTGCTCTTTTCTGGACTTCCTGCACTTTGGCCACATCCTTCCTGAGAAGTGATGCCCAGAACTGGACACAGTACTCTAGCTGAGGTCTAATCCATGTGAAATAAAGTAGAAGAATTACTTTTTATGTCTTGTTTACAACATTCCTGCTGATACATCCCAGAGTGACATTAGCTTTTTTTTGCAAGAGGATTACTCTGTTGGCTCAAATTGTAATCCCCGACCACAGTACTTTTTCCTAGGCGGTCATTTTGTCTTTTGTATGCTTACAACAGATTCTTCCTTCCTGTTGGAGTACTTTACATTTGTTGCTATAAAATTTCATCACATTTACTTTAGACCACTTTTCCAATTCGTCCAGATAATTTTGAATCCATCTTAGCTTGGTATCATCTGCAGACTTTAGAATTGCCATTAGCTAAATAATTTATGAAGATATTGAACAGAGCCAGACTCAGGATTGATCCCCGAGGGACTTCACTCAGTATATCCTTCCAGCTTGATTGTGAACTGTAACTGATAAAATACTCTTTGGGAACATTTCTCCAATCAGTTATGCACCCACCTTAAAGTAGGTCCATCTAGATTTTATTTCTCTAGTTTGTTTATGAAAAGATTAGGTAAGACAGTATCAAAAAGAATCTAAACTCACGATATACCATATCTACTGCTTCCCACCCTTCATCTATAAGGCTTATTATCCTGCTAAAGAAAACTGTTAGGTTGGTTTGACACAATTTAGTCTTATCTCATTTCTTATCACTTTCTTATCTTGTATCTGTTTGCAAACTGATTGGTTAATTATTTAGTCCACTCTCTTTCTGGGTCCAGAAGTTAAGCTGATTGGTCTGTAACTGGTCAGGTTATCCTTTTTTCCCTCTTTATAGATTGGCACTATATTTGCCCTTTTCCCATCCTCTGGGAATCATTCTCATCTTTCATGACTTTTAGAAGATAACTGCTAATGGCTCAGATATCTCTCTTCGAACCAATGTCCAAGATAAGAAATCTTCCAAAATCCACCCAAATCAGGTTCTCCCATCATCCAATACAGATTACTCTACACAAGCCCTACGGTTACTTGATGTTTCCACTATATTTTTCTTCTCTGACTATGAAATCCAGTATTGTCAGTTTGCAAATAACATTATTTGAAATAGTCAATATTAACACATGCTGTTATTGAAAGTAATTAGGTCATAAATGGGCATTCCTCATGGGTTTATCTGACACAGTGATAAATGCCTTCATACCTTCTTCAGTGCTGCTCCCTACAACCAGGCGTGACTCTCTCTGAACAATTTGTAAAGCCACTATACTGTCCTTTAAACCCTGCTCAGAACCTACCTCTATTGTTATACCTACAAGAAACTGTCTAAGGATAATGGCCAGCCTAGTGTTAAACAAATTAATATATTAAAAAATAATAAAATGTGCAATCTATGTAGGTATTTCAATTATATTATCATGTTTTCTGTTTCTCTTGTCTTTCTGTCCCCAGTTCTCTCTAAATGCTACATCTACTTGTGACATCCTGTTTTTGTTTAATCTGCGACCTTACTAGGACAGAAAATACCTTTTTTAAATAGCTCATTTGTACAACATGCAGCGCAATGGGACTCTGATCCTTACTGGGGATTCTTGGTGATGCTGTAATACAAACAGCTCATAATAATAGCTAGAGTCTGGAACGCCGTAGTTTTAATTGCAGCCCTGACAGTGACTATCCTGGGGTAAAAGCAATTCACTCTTTGTCTGTGTGTTCCTCACTATAAAATAGGAATAATAATGCCTTGCAGACTGTAGTGAATATTAATTAATCACTTAGGTGATATTCGTAAAAGCACTTTGAAGATGAAAAATGTTATTATTCTATTACTTGCCAGGGTTATAGCTTTACTACAGCAAGGAGTCATCAACATCTCAATTCGTCTAACATTCACTTTAATTTGTCTTGGAGGCAAATGCACATAATGACATAGACTTCGTCATAATTAGGCTGCTGCTTGGCTAGCTAGAAACCTTCTTCTTCCTAGACACAATTATTCTGGCCTATTCCTCACTCATGATGTATTTGCTTCGATCATATCTTTAAAAGTAATGCCCCAAACACATTTGTTATTGCATCCATTGCAAGGGCAGATGGTTACCATAGCTTGTACGTTTCCTGTTTCACATTGTACATTATTTGACTCATTCTTTATGACAGCTTAGTTGTACAATAAGCTTTTTTAGATATAATACTTCATCTGTCCATAGACAATGTTTTTTGAATGCTAAACTGCTATGCCACTTCATATAACCAAATACTTTGCATGTAGGAAATTCAGTTCATGAATACCCATGGAGTATGCTGTAATCACTTCTTATCTAATTACAGGGAAATTAATCCATGGATTTTAGAAAGAAAAAGCCTGTTTCAGATCTCATTTAGACCCTTTTACCTTGATGTAATTCCATTGACTTCAGTGGAACTATCTTGATTTTTACCTAAGTGACCAGGATCAAAATCATGCCAAAGTGCTAGGATTTTTTTGAGAACTTTAAATAAATTCCATAGTCTCTCTGCTGCTAGAACACAATTGACAATGAAGGGTCCAGTGCTACTTTTATTGGCGAATCATCCCATCTTGTGTGTTTCTGGGCAGGGCTCGATTAAGCGGCTTGGGGACCCCAGGGTGCCCTTCACCATGCCCCCTCCCCCTGGCCTAGGCCCCCCACCCAGGCCCCTGCTTCCCTTGCATCGAGGCGTGTTGGTGGAGGGGCCCTGGGTCAGAAGGTACTCCCACTCCAGCCCTGCTCTGTCCAGGCAGTCTGGCCCCTGGGGCGGGGGCAAGGCTGGCTGGTGCAAGCTGTGGCCCCTGGTACCAGGGGCATGGGTGATCCAGGGGCAGGGCAGGAGAACAAAGCCTGGCTTCTGGCCCCAGAGCCCACCCCCCAGCGCTAACAGGGGAGGAGCCCTCTCAGCATTGCAGCCTCTCCAGCCAGATAGGAGTTTTAGGGGCTGGAGCCTAGGGCCCCCTTTTTGGTTGGGGCCCAGGACTTCAGTCCCTAAAGCCTGTGCTATAATCAAGCCCTATTTGTAGGATATGTGTGAATTAGAAATCTTCCCAGTTAACTGAAAAGGTGTTTTTAAGTTGTTATAACACATGCAGAGCTACAGAAAAAAAGGAATACATTTCCCTGAACCAAGATAAAGGAATGTTTTATGATTTCAGAAAAAGATCTGAAATGGTGTTTCCTGCAAGTCCTCATGCATCCCGTCTGTGTTATAAAAACCAAAAGAAGGCCTCAATATGAATATAATTTATTATTACATCCTTCTCATGCCAATATTGGCACATGGAGCATAAACTAGTTTTTTCCATTTCTCTTTATCATCTGTTGCTGCTTCCATCTGCTTTGTGGCATTCAGACTGACTGCCCTTGTTTTCTCACACTAATTGACAGCTTCAGGTGGGAATTTGTGTGTTGGCATCTGGAGCACATGCCCCAAATAAGTGCAGGTCTTCCTTCTGATTCAGCTGGAAATGAGCTGCTAGTTAGTGATTTCTCCTATAACTTGATTGGTAATGAAATATTTCCAATCAATTACTAGAATCTTTGCTAAGCACGTATTTTCAAAGGCATCTAGTTTTCTAACATGTTGGTAGATAACCAGCTCTCACAGCTGTATGTTAGCTGCAGGATTATATATGAATTGAAAATTCTCATTTTTTTTCTGTAGCTGTATATATTTGATTTCTGTATGTTCTTGAGTTTAGTAAATAGGTGGATGCCTTTCCTGTTCTTGATGTTACTTTCTTCTTGAGATCACCATTGACCAACATGGTGGTGTCAAAGTGGATGAACTGTTCTACTATCTTGATATATTTGCTTTCTAATGTGATGTTACTGCTTGACATCTGTGTTTCAAGGATATCTGCTTTAACATAATCAGTTTTGAGTTGTGCATGGCTTGCTTTTCTTTGCCAGGTTGTCTGTCTGTCTTTGTAATTTATCAGCGTTTTCTCTCAAGAGTGAAATATCATCAACAAAGCCTAGGTCTTGTAAGCATTTGCCATTTACCTATACTATATTAGTATTTCTGTTCCTAAGACACTTCTTTATTGCCCAGTGTATGGCAATATGAAAATAAAACTAAATTAGTTATTTCTCTTAGTCCTTTTCAGAAGAAGAAAATGAAGAAATCATCTAGTGGGTAACAGAATGGTCTGTAAAATTAAGTAATAAAATGATACAGAACCCCCTCCTCCCAAGAAATATGTTGGTAAATGTCATTAATTTCTTCATTGATCAGTTTTCTATACATGTTGTTATGGATATGAAAGGATTAGTCCTATCTTTCCAAAAGGGGAATAAGCTGCTGTGACTTTGGGACTAGAATGATACTGTTTTAATGCCTCTCTAGGTAGCTCGGTTCTGGACAATCAATTGCTTTTTAGGGATAAGAAGGACAGATAATATGTAAATCTGCATCTTAACAGGACTTTGCTAACATAGTAAGCTAATTTGGTAGTTCTAACACAATTGGTGAACACAGTTTTTGCCCACCAACTTGTATTCATGTATAACAATAAACTCCTCCTTTTGATATCTCTGACTCTTCCCTCTTCTTTCTTAAATTTGTAGATTCCACGGCTAGAAGGGCCATTGTGATCATCTCTGATCTCTTGTAAGGCCTTTGAACTGCCCCCAAATAATTTCTAGACCATAAGTTTTAGAAAAATATCCAGTTTTGGTTTAAAAATTGGAACTGATGGAAAATATTCCATGACCCTTGGTAAATTGTTTCAGTGGTTAATTACCTTTATCATTAAAAATATACACCTTATTTCCAGTTTGAATTTGTCTACCTTCAACTGAATTTAGTCTTTGCAACATACAACAGCTACATTTCTCTCCTACATTTCTCTCACACATATCCTCACACTTACACACCTTGGGTGTGTTCACTCAGCATTCTTATTTTGAAACAACAGAGGTTGTTTCGAAATAAGAAAGACCATGGCCACATAACGTATGGCCATTTCGAAACAAGCAAACCCCTTGTTTCAAAATGGGAGCCGGTGTTTTGAAACGGCTTAAACTGCCTTCCGTTTCGAAACAAGGTGGGGACATGTTGTTTCAGAACAAACTGTTCCGAAACAACTCTGGACCTTCCTCCCAGGGTGCTTAGCACCCTGGGAGGAAGGGACACCCCCTCAGCACCCTGGCCAGGGAACCCTCAGCACGCTGGCCAGGGTGCTGAGGGGTGTCCCCTGGCTGGCAGAGGGGGACTGCAGACCCTGGCGGGGTGAGCGCAGCCTGGAGCCTCACCCCACTGGCTTTTAAAGCTCTGGGCTACACTCACCCCACCACGGTCTGCAGTCCCCCTGAAGTGAAATAGCATGTGGACATGCTATTTCGTTTCCTTTATTTCAAAGATACTTTTTTTGTCTTTCGAAATAAGGTGTTTCAAAATAACACATTATTTCGAAACATCTTGTTTCAAAACAAGCCCTCTGTGTGTGAACATAGCCCTTGAGTTCCTTCTCTGGCTCTTTGTCTCTTTTTGCATAAAGTATAAATCCTTTGTGTTTGCTTTCAAGGCTCCACATGGCTCTGCCCATTGCCATCTCATCTCTGATCCTGTCACTCCTCACCTTACTCCCTGTGCTCTGCCCACTCTCCTTCCCTTGTGGCTCCCTTTATCCCTTTTTTCATGTTGCCCTCTACACTTGGAACAATATCCTCTTCCTTTGCATCAAACATTCCTACTCACTATTTTCAAATCCCTCACAACCCACTTCACCTGCTTTCCCTTGTGCAGTTCCACTCCTGGGCTCTGTATTTCTCCTGTCTTTTGTTACCTCAATCTCTACTTGAAATAAGAGCTACTGTGATTTGGTCAAGTTATGGTTTGATAAGCACTATTATTATTCATTCTAAGTCTTCCACTCATCTCCTTTTCCCTGGTATCTCCTCCTGTTCTATATTTGTTTAATTTAAATCATAAGGTCCTCAAAACAGGGGTTCTGTCTATGCAAAATACCATGGCAAGTTATGGCACTCTGTAGATACATATGAATAATAATAACAGCAGGAATGCATATAGCACTGACAATGTAAATTATTAGGAAACTTAGAACACCATTACTTAAAAAAGTTTTATAGGGATGTGAAAAATACTAGGTCCCCTTTAGGTAAAAGATAAAAATTAAAAACAAGAAAAATAATGTAGCAATCTATACTTCACTTGTAGCAAATATTGACATATTTTGTTTCAATTTCCAGATTCAAGCAGATTGGGAAGCAAACAGTCTGAAAAAAGATCTTCAAACAGATGAATTTGCTCTTTCTTTCATATTGCCAAGATCTTGCAGCCCTTTAGGTGGTGTTAACTCTGACTGTAACTTTGCCTGAGTATGAACTGTTGCACTGGGCTTACATCCAATTGGCTCCAAGTATACTGGCTTACTTTTTTTCTATGTCAGATTTAAACTCCATTACAAAAAAACACATTGATGGTAAATGTTAGTTGCATAGAACAGTGCAACACTGGATTAAATTCATCTAATTAATGAAGTGGGTTGTTTTTTGTTTTTCAGGAATGCACTGTTGCTGAAAGGCTTTATATTGCTATTGTAGTTTTTCATCTCTACCCTCAAAGTGAAGTTGCCTGACTTTCAGCTCCACTAAAGACCACTATAAGCGCTTGTCTTAAAACATAAATGTTCTGTATCGCAAATTCTTTGGTTCCCTAAGCAGAGGATTTTAGAGGGATTATGTTATTAGTTTTTGTAGAGACTTGTGTCAATAAAGGAAAAATTGGAATACCTTTTTTTTAGCTTGCTTGTGTTAGAAATGTCTGGTATAAGTGTTACCAAAAGTGAAAGTTCAGTCCAACTCCTTAACCTTTACACAGTGGCTTCACAGGTTTATAAAACTGTGATTTATACATGGTAGTGCAAGAGGAGAATCCAGAACTAAAGGAGCAAGATTATTTTATTTTATGTGTGCATATGGCTGTGTTCCAAAAATATTGACTTCAAGTAGAAAAGTTACACCTGTGCTTTCCATATCACAGCTGGTGTTTTCAGATCTATGACTTCCTGTTGGTGTGAAAGAGCTGCATATCCTCTCTTTGTCCATTTTGTGTCACAATCGATTTTGATCTTTTATGGTTATTAGACAGCAGCAACTTCACAGACATTCAGCATGTCTCAAATGTGAAAAACCAAGTGAGAAGCCAGAACTGAGCTGTAATTCATGTCACCGACCCTCTAATTTTCTGTATAAAGTCCCTGTCAATTTATAGTGTGCAGAAGTAGGTAGGCTGCGTGGTGCATAATAATAATCTACACAAAGCTTGTGTTTGATAATGATTGTGGCTACCCCAAACAACATGTTTTAAATGGATTTAAACATTAGGAACAAATTTTACTCTGATTTACATGAGGTGTAAATCAGAATGGAATTAGACTTCTAAAATTCCCTTCCCAATATTTGGATTTTTAAGATCCTATCTAGACCCAGCCATTGCACTGGTTTAATTTGAATTGTTTTTTAAAGTGCCTATTAAACCAGCACAAAACTCTATGTACATACTCTTAATTCAGATTAAGAAGGGTTTATTTTTGTTAGGGTTTCCAACTGTAAATGTATGGACAGTTCTAAAAAAAAAAAAAAAAGAGGTAGGCAAATTCACTGCTGTGTGTCCATAAAAATCTCTCCCTCACTCACCAGCAGAGACTAGTCTGCTGTTAGAGCTGCAGCTGGGACCGCTCCTTTAAGAACCACTAAAAGCCTGAAGGTGAAAGTGCTCAAGCTGCTGCTTTCTGAAGCACAGGGTGGTTTGTTTCTGAAGGCTCCTGCTCCCGAATTTGCCTCTGATGGCAGTATTCTTTCAGAAATGGGGGTCACTTTAATTTCAGCCATCTCTAGAAAGACTGGGCGGCTGGGGGAATCTTGGCACTGGGGGAAAGCTATTTGCAGTGCTGTCAGTAAAAAGCTTGCTGTGTTACTAAAAGAAATTCAACTTACTCAGTAAAAACTAAAATGCCAGGTTGGCAACCTTGGAATTAAACTTGTTCCTACTCATCTTAAATTGATTTCCTAGTTGATTTAAACTAAATCAAAATAAGCCAGGTACATACTGATTTCAAAGCATCTTCTACACAGCCTTCTAACTAAGTTGATTTTTCTTTCATCTTTTAGCATCCTAAAATGCTTTACAAGTATTTTTGACCTCACTGGAAGGCAATTATCATTATGATCCATTTTACTTATGGAGAAAGTGAGGCATGGAAAGGTTATTAATTGTCTTTCCCATGGCCCCAACGTTCAGTTTGTGGGATGATAACACACTTTGCAAAGGAAAAGCAACAGTAAAAAAGAAACTCCATGAAACAAGCCTCTGAAACGAAACTGGGTAAAAATAGTTCCAGATCTAGAAACCAGCTTCTGTAAAAGTTAGCACAGGGAAGGACTGAGCTGAAAAATCAAACTGCTTCCCCAACCTTGAAGATATATGCACAGTTCAAAGCAAAGAACCCCCAGAAAACAGGATTACACCAAACTGGATGATAAGTGCCAGAAGAAAAAAAAGTCCTCATCTCTGAAGCGTACAGCAGTAAATTGTCTAAGAAGCTGATTAGAAGGTTAAGAAGCAGAACTGTATGAGTTAAACTGTTGTACAAGAGGAAACAATTATATATTAAAAAGGATGTCTTAGTGTACGGGCATTCCTGAATGAAAAGTGTTGCAAACCACAAATAGTCATACAGATGACAGTGGAGAATGTCCTACTACAATGGCCATCTGAAAAACACTGCAAGTTATGTATTAATATGGTGCATGGAAGTTTTCAAAATTCAACATGCTCATAATATAAACCCTGGTCCTCCTAACAGCAGAAATAGAGATGAGTCTTTATAGGGACAAATTAAAAAAAAAAGTTGAAAGGATATTGTATTACTAATATCCTTATCTTTCACCTTGCAGGTTGCTGAACTTATTCCTACATATGTGCTAAAAGCAAGTGAAAACCAGATGCTTATGAGGGCAATCTGTTTTTTTTAAATACTGAGCTATGCTCATATAAGCTCAGTTCACTCTTTTCTTCTTCTTCTTCTTCAATTATTTTTTTCTCTACTGCCTAGGGCTCCAGTCATTGATCACGTTCTAATTGTGCTAACTAATACATAGACATAGAATGAAGAGAGGGGCCCTGCCCCCAGAAGTTTGCAATCTATGCCATCTGCCAATGTGCATGCATTAAACCCATCATATTTGTATCTAATCACAACAGACAACCAGAGCTCATTGCTGTGTGTCTTGAGTGGGTCTTTAATCGAATGTGCTAAGTGCATTGAGTGTGCTGAGTGTCTTCAGTGGGTTTTTAATAGAAAAATTGAGATCCTGTTTTCCCTGTAGCAGATTCCCTGAAAAAAAATGCAGTCTCTAGAACATGAGACTGTGTATTTTTCTTTTAATACGTTAGACCTCAACTTTGTATAACACTATGTTGAGAGGATCTTAGGTATAGATAAAACACAATTTAGGTGTTTTACCATTTTTGTGGCAGTACAGTTTTCACCAATCTACCACAAAGCTATTGGAGGCAGTAAGAAAAATAACTACTTTCAAGCAGAGGGAAGGAATTTTCAAACTGCATTTGATATATTTTATGTCAAGTCTTACTAAGGAATCAGAGCATGAATGATGGTATGGATGAACTGCCTTTTTTTCCTGAGGCCTGGCAAGAAACTGTGTTCCCTTTTGCTTCTCAATTACTTATTATCTCTGTCCTCTTGCAGTCTGGCTAGGCTATCCATATTTGTTTGTGTGTATAAAAAAGACATTCTAATACAAGAAAACTCAGTTGAAGGAATCTTACATTTAACAGAAATCTTTGTGATACCCCTATTTCTCTCTAATAGATGTTAATCCTATTTATTTCCTCCAACCAGTTTCTCATTCCTGTATATTCCTTGTGTGCTCCAATGAACATAAATCATCTATTTGTATCTGGTGCTATACCAGCTATGTAGGATTAGTTGAAGAAAAACAGCTTCATCTCAGAGAAGTTGCTGTTAACTTCCGATATCAGGGCATGACTGAAATGTAAACTAGGCATTTGAGAAATAGTGCAACACTATAACTAACATAGATCCTATTACCACCCATTCCCAATACAATTTTTCACACTTGCTATCTGGTCACCATAGCTGGGGCATAGCAAGCAGGGCACTGAAATGTCCAAACATCCAAGAGAAGCTAAAATATGGCAAAATTGGGAATCTACCCACCTGATCTATGTAGGGGTTATTGCAGAGACTTACCGAGACAGAAGCTCAGCATTGTTCAGATGTAATCACGCTACACATAGTATTTTTGGGGCATGGCTTGGTTGTACTCTTTAGATTGAGGACAGCAAGGCAAAGAGGCATCCAATGGGACATATTCCATCATACATTGTGGTTAAACATGAATGACACCACAGGGGCAAGTTTCCACACTGACAGTGGCCTGTTCAGTCTGCAGCAAATCTACCAGAGGCCTGAGGCTTGTAATGACATTTGCTGGAGATTTAATGAAAGCAAGTGCTTTTGTAGCATCTGCATGTGTAAGCATGCTTGTGAAACATGCTTGGGGCTCATATACCTTGGGATTGCCACAAGAGCCAGGAAAGACTGCAGTGCAGAAACAGGAGGGTGGTGAGGAAGTCAAGTACTACCCACAGACCCATGGGGAGGCACAGGAAACAGTTGGAGGGGACAAATGAAAATGGGGGCCTGGACAAGAGTGCCATCTCCAGTTCAGCTGGAAGTGTTAATGGTGCTCCTTCGTCACTGCTCAGACAAGATACAAGGAGCATATTTGGAGGTGGGTTTACTGGGGTCATTTGGGTCTCCTTTAGGGAGAAAGAAATCATGTTATATAAAAACTTGGAGTCCTTAGTGGAAATGGGACACACTGTAAAGAAAAAGATTACAGAAGAATTAAAGGAGAATAGGGTAGCAGGGCCATTCAGTCATCTACACCTATAGGACTAGCAGGCTTGTTGCCTAGGTTTGGTCCTTAAGAAAGTGCCAGATGGATACCACTTAATTCACCACCTGTCATACCCACATGATAGTTCAGTTTATGAATAGAGCTAGTATTTTGTTCCCCTATGCTGTTCCTCTGCTGGAGAAGCTATATGCACGATTAGGTCTGCCTTTTGACTGCTGTTAGTGCATCCTTTTGACTTTAACCTTTTGTGGTTTTTTTTTTCTTCCAAAGGACAGTTTTATTTTGACAAAGCTGTCCCATGGGGTGTGCAATGTCATGTTTGGCATTTAAGAAATGTAACACAATGCTTACCGGGCAGTGATGTGGGAAGCTGGTTTACAGCAGGTAGGGCATTACTTAGATGGTATTTTGTTCACAGGCAGGATAAATTTGGACAAGTGTATTAATCTGATATACAGCTTTCAGGTCCTGACAAAACAACTGGGGGTACTCTTCATTAAGTCAAAAACTGAGGGGTTTTCCACTGTGCTGATGTACATGGGGATTGAGCTGGACACACTGAAGGGTATATAGTGAGTCTATCAGGATAAAATTCAGGAGCTATAGGGCTTGATTAGAGGAAGAAGGGTGGAGAGGACAGTTACACTCTCTGAGCTGCAATCTATTGTTGAGGATTTTATTTTTGCCTCCCAGGTGATAGTCCAAGGATAGGAGTTCTCTTCCAGGCTTGCAGAGCTCACCAGAGGCACAGAGTGTCATTGCTGACAGAGTAATGGATACCTCAAACTGATTTTAAGATCCATTTGGATACTCTGGGAAGTACAGGTTTTGGGGTATTTTACCAAGGTGAGTGATGCACCCAGAAATGCCCTCCCCCTGGATTCAAGACAGTGCAGGGTATCATTTCTGGATCCTCACCCCCCCCACCACCAAATGAGTTGCAGTGGTCATTTGGGAAGTGAGTTTGCTAATAAAGGGCTGTGTTTCTGATGTGATAACATGGGGGTGATACATTATCACCAGCCCTCCAGATTGCATATAATTATGCATTTGGTGAGGGTGTGTGCATTCCAGTGTTTGAGTTTTAACATTTGCTTCTTTTTCAGACATGTGCCTGAGGCTGACATTGGTTTCATTTTCAGATGGACAGATTTTGGGAGCTGGCACTGGGAGCCAGCAAGGAACCTGAATGGAACCTTGGCACACGTTGGCTCCCAGTGAGCACAGTGTAGAGATTGGTAGTTCTGGGGACATTGCAGAAGCTATGAGAGAAGTTTTAAAGATTTTATGCAATTTCCAGAATGCGAGGGCCTTTCACCAATATGGCCAATTATGGAAGAATGGTTGCTGCCTAAGCATCTGAAAAAGTCAGATTTTCTCCCAGAAAAGTTTATGCAATAAATAAATTTATTAGTCTTTAAGTGCCGGGCACTTTGTTTGTTTTGCAGTCCACAGTGTCATTCAATCTGGCCATTGGTATTATCCACTGTTTCCACTCACCTGTTGGCTCTGACAATTGTCAGTAGGCTGAAAAGTTACCCAGGTCCTTGTAGCAAGTTTTTAGTTTCATCAGGGTTGTTTTAAAGCACTGCCTTGCAGGGATGCATGCTGTCTCGTCACAGTTAATATGCTTAAGGATCAATTGTGAATCCTTGAGCACACGTCACAGCGGACAAGAGGTAGTTTTGTTCAAAGTCACAGTTCTGGTAGCATTTTTTTGAGCTTTTAGGATCAGCAAATTTGTTCCTGGACTCATATGGAAGGACCCTGGAATTGATGGATATACACTGGGAAGAGAAGTTGATGGTAATAGTCCTGAGGAGGTCAAAGATGCATCAAGGAGGCTAGAGTGAATCCATTATTTTATAGGAGGATGATGAGTCCAGGATTGTTCTTCCGGAGGCTTTGAGGGCATATATGGTGATAAGGCCAGTGAGAGATGGGCCCCTCTTGATTCACAATGTCAAGAGTCCCCTCACAACATATCACTTTGCTACAGATTTAAGAAGAGGATCGACACAGTTGAGGCTTCCAGCCCACGAACTTGATCCCCGCTCATTCAGGATCAAAGTGGTGCCAGTTGCAGCTCAGTGGGTCTGGGAAGTTGGACAATTCAGGCACTTGGGTATTGGCACTCTGAAGCAGACATAATGTCATGACACTCCTGGTGGGGAATTAGTGTTAATTTTGCATTGTATTTACATTTCCAGATGCTGGTACATGGGCCTGGCAGATGGTGGTGTAGATCTGTGGGCAGAGGATTGCTTACTGGGTGGACAGGTGGGCCTCCAAGTTATCTGGAGGTTCATAGCTGGGCTTCAGTGGTGAAGCAGTCTTGAATTAGTATGGGAGAAGCAGCATGTCATGGCTGATGGGCTTCTAAGTTGTCTGGAGGTTCATAGCTGGGCTTCAGTGGTGAAGCAGTCTTGAGTTAGTATGGGAGGAGCAACATGTCACGGCTGATGCACTTTCTGTTCACTGTGATGGCTGGTGAATGGGCAGCAGATATGTTCATCATTCACTTCGGGGATTTGTCAGCGTGTAAAGGTGTGGACTTAGTGATCAGAGACCAGACTTGGGGAAGACCCTGAAATGTTCCATAAGAATGCAAATATTTGGTTGGACATGTTGCAGTGCAGGATGTGGTGGGGAGCTGTTAGTCAACAAAACTAAGAGGTATGTGAATAAGGAGCTGACCGAGTTTATAAATGTCATGAGGGGTTAGTAACTTCTCATCCAGACATAGCTTATGGGCACCAGAGTTAGTTAGGGAAGATGCAGTGGCAGCCTTAGGCAATTGGGGGCCCTAGGTAAAGAGCCATTGTGGGGCACCATATAAACCTCCACTGCCCCCCTCACCATGGACCCAGTCCCCCATGAAGCCCTAACTGTCCCCCGCCCTGCACCGCTGCCCCCTCCATGTCTCTGGCTCCCCCCGCTGTAGCCCACCCCCAAGGTCCCAGTTTTCCCCAACCCCCCATCTGAGGGAAAGTGCCACAGAACCTAGTGCTTGCAGTGGGGGAGTGCGGGCGGTGGACAGCCAGAGCCAGAAGCTGTGCCACATGCCTGCCCTCCTGGGCTCTCTGCAGCGGGGTGGAGCAGTGCTCCCCACCTACCCCAGCCAACCATGCCTCCCCATGGGGAGGGAGGAGAGCAACTGGTGGAATGGGGCCCTGGAGTGCTTCACCCCCAGCCACCCCAGGGCTAAATGGGTCCAATCTAGGGTCTGGGGGCAAGGCAGCCTCTGTTCAGCCCTGGGGTGGATGGAGGTGAAGTGGCCTGAAATCTTTGGAGTGGGCCACTCCACAGCCCCGCTCCTAGCAAGCCACAACTCTGCGCTGGCCGCTCTCCTCCCTCCCGCTGGGGAGGCACGGCCAGCTGGGGATGGGCAAGGAGCGCTGCTCTGCCCCCACTGCAGAGAGGCCAGTCAGGCAGCACAGTTTCTGGCCCTGGCAGTCCATGGCCTCCCACTCCTCCATCACTCCCTGAATACTAGGTTAGGGACCACTACGGGGCACCTTACTGCTTGGGGCCCTAGGTGGCCACCTGCTTCACCTACCCCAAAAGCTGCCTCTGGGAAGATATGGTCCACTTGCCAGACCTGGGACCTCACATGTTCTTAGCCAATATTAGAGAGGGAATTAGTAGATGTTTGGTAGCCTTGACAGGTATTGACGGGAGGCAGCCAAACTAATTGCTGGTGCCTTCTTGTGACAGATATCTAATGCATGCACGCTGTAGGGAAGGGATATGGTGATCAGGTAAAATGAATTGGTAAGGGATTTAAAGGAGTTATTCTATAAAGGAGCAGAAATGGGGGGTATTGGGGTTCCTATAACTGATATAATAGGAGCCAGCCTCTCCTCCTTTAGGTCCCCAACCCTGATTCTCAGCAGGGGGAGGGAAAGTATGGTCTCGGCAACAGGTTGAATGGGGACAGGCTGGGTAAGGAGGAGAGCTGACAGAGATTTGCCCCTGCCCCCCTCCCCAGAGTATATATAGTAGTATCAGAACTGGAAGGGACCATGCAAACTCATTGAATCCAGTCCCCTGCACTCATGGCAGGACCAAGTACCATCTGAAACCATCCCTGACAGGTGTTTGTCTAGCCTGCTCTTAAAGATTTCCAATGATGGAGATTCCACAATCTCCCTAAGCAATTTATTCCAGTGGTTAATCACCCTGACAGTTAGGAATTTTTTCCTAATTTTTGACTAATGTCAGTTGTAAATGATTATGGGATTATTTCTCTGAATACTTTTATCTGCTGGATACTCCCTGACACCTAGGAATAAAGTTGTGGCGTAATTAAATCATATCCAGCGTCTCCTGTCCTCTTCCAGCGCAGCTGCACAGTATGACTGAATGCTTTTTGGAGACTGTCCTTTTTAACAGCTCTTTCATTTTAGAATATTGCAAATGACACATAATGTTTCTAAATGTATGTGCTAATGTATTACAGGTAGATAACAGGAACCAATGGCTAGAAATCTTTGGAGGAAGGGCACTCCTTTTCTTAGTACCATTCTATTTTCTCCCTCCAATGTTACCTTTCCAGCCACAGTGAGGAAAAATCGTCAGTATTATTTCATTCTGATAATGCAAACATTACATTTGAAAATTAATAGTAAAGCAAAGAGTATTCAAAACACCTAAAGCCATAACCTGCAAAAAAAAAAATGATGCAGAACAGTAGTAGAGGCTAGCAGGCATATTGTAATATGTATCAATTTTACAGTACCACCTGATGGGATTTTAATGATAATATTTTTATAAAAGTGTAACCTTCTGTTGAAATGTACTATATAAAACCAAAGGAAAATACAGCTTGAACTGACTGTATTTAAAAGAAGGAAGAGTAAAGGAAATATTTTAAATAAATATTGTGAATAATTTGCAATACATTATAAGGAAGTCTCATTTGGTTAGCAGTAATTATAGGTATTTTGCTAGTTTTAAATCGCAGGCAATATTCTCTCCACAGTAATACCAGAACAACACTATTGGTTTTGGAGGAGTTGTAAATGTGTAACCAAGAGAAGAAGTTGATCCGTTCTGTGCACTTTTAACCCATCCAATTATTGTATCAACCACAAAATCTTCTTCCTCAAATCTTAATGAACATGTTACTTCAGGATGCAGCTCTGATAGTCACAAAATGAGGGGAGAAATCTCTTTTGAATTTGAAATGATTTGCAAGTACTATAGCTACATCATGATTTTTGATTATATGGCACGCAATGGATGGCTTTCCAAGAAGTGCAGCATAGAAGGTACAGCAAAGGGTAAGGATTAAAGGCAACTTTAATCAGGAGCAACACAGCATTTCTGTAGTGCTGTGCACTAGGGTCTCTCCAATTTCTTGCACTTGGGTGAAGAAGCAGCACTGTACTGCTTTGCACTCCTGTGATGTGCTCTCCCCTGGCCATTTGCAATGATGCTCCAGGCCCTCTTTGCCAGAAGGGGTTGGGTAGGCTATTTGCCAGTCAGAGGGCTCAGATTCAAGTTCCTAAATTACATTAAATGTAATCATAAAGGCATTTTGCAAATGTTAACAGACCGGCCATTAATAATGGGGGGACAATAATAATGTTCATTGCAAGAACATGTTCTCGGTCACTCAGAGCTAGTACTACCAAGCATCTGCTCTGGGAAATATGCCAGTAGGAACTGAATACATTAGAGGAAACTCTTTGGATATGTCTAAACTGGAGGTTCTGTTAAGTCGACCTTGTTAAGTTGACTTAGAGAGTCCGCAGTGAAAACTCCTATCGACTGCCTGTGTCCACACTGGCTGGTGCTAGGTCAACAGAGGAGTGGTGCATTGTGGGTAGCTTTCCCTGGTGGTTGTGAGCTCTGGGAGGGGGTCTGGGGGCTAATTAGGTTGACTTAAGGGCTTTCCCTGTCTATATTGGCTTAAGTCAACTTTATAAGGTTAACTTAAGCACTAAGTCGACCTTAAGAGGTGGTGTTATTAAGTCAGCTTAAGGATCAATCAATCAAATCATAGGGCTGGAAGGGACATCATGAGATCATTGAGTCTAACCCCCTGGGAATTGAACCCAGGACCTTCTGCATGTTAAGCAGAGGTGTTAGCTAGATGTTCTTAAGCTGACTTAATAAAAGTCTAGTGTGGCCACAGGAGTCTGTAAGTTGACTTAACTTTCCTTAAGTCAACCTAAGGCTCCAATATAGATGTACCCTTAGAAGAATGACCACAGGGAATGAAGGTGAACAAACTTAAACAGGGTCTGCAGAAAATGGATCATGAAAGCTACCCAGTCAAGGTATATAAACACCAGGTTCTTTTTTGTTTTGGGAAGTTCTGCAATTTAAAATTTTGTTTCTGTTCCAGAAAGGAACAAAAATCTCCCCCTCCAAAAAAAATCAAAATATTTCAAAACTTATCATTCGTACTTCAACTTTTTGATTTCATATTTTATTTTATAATATAAATTGAAAACAAATTATAGAAAAATTGAAATGTTCTGTTCCATAAAAGGTTGAAATGAAATTGTATGTTATTAACACTTTTTTTTTCAATTTTTGTTTCAAAACACATGTTCATCAAAGGTGGTGCAGTTCCATGAAACATTAAACTATCAATAAATCAGGGTCTTCCAGCATAGAAACATTCCACTGGAATTTTCTGACCAGCTCTAGTACATACAAAGACATTTCCTCCCGTTCTCTGGCTCTGTGTCATAGGGCAGCAGCCTCACTAGAAGGGGGAGAAATAGGGAGTAATCCTTCTAGGGCAGCATATTTCTGATGATTCTGAGCAGCAGTGATCTTTATTACGTGGTGTGTGTTTCCTAGTCAGAGGGGTCACAAGATCACTGTTTTGCCGGAATGTCCATATTGCTGTATCGAAGAGTGGGAATAGGGAACATCAAGTAGGGCTTCAGATTTGCTGGGTCTTTGCTATCTTCCCTTAAGGATATCTGACCTACATGAACCAGTTTGGTGATACTGAAGGAAGATGGTACACTGCAAAACATTTTTTGAAAAAAGGTTTTCTGAAAAAACTATTTTGAATTTATCTCAAAATAATTAATTCAAATTAACTTTTTTTAAATTAAGTATTTTGAATTTACCTTTTTGAAAAATATTTTTTCAGGAAAAGAGTCTCTGTATCCTGAGAAAAGGCTGCAATTTTTTTTCAAAAAAGAGAGTCCACACTAGACTCTCTTTTTTTGGGGGGGGGGAGCAATGTAAAGAATACGCAGGCTTTTTAAAAAAAAGGCCATTGCCTTATCTGGCAATGACTTTTTTTTTGAAAAAGCTTTTTTGAAAAAGCCTTTTTTTTTGAAATACAACCAGGTTCAGCTTTTTCAAAAAAGTGCTCTGGTGTTTCAAAATACTAGAGTGCTTTTTTCGAAAAAACAAAATGGCTCCTTGGATCCAGAAAGTTTTTTGAGTATAAGCCTCCTTATCCCCCAAAAAACTTTTCAGTGTAGATTTGTGGAAGCATGGCACCTCAAGTACTCTTGTGCGCACTTTCGTTCAGACAGGGAGCATGTAGCTTTCCAAAATACAATAAGGTATTAGAGTAGTAGAAGCAAAGGATTTTATTTTTCTTGTTTTACTGGAACCTTCCCTTACAGTCATATAATATGCTCTTTTTGAGGAATGGATGCAGTACCTCAAGTTGCCATATAAGAACCCTACCTGTGGAATTGATTGAGACTCTTGAGTCCTTAGCCTGTAAAGATTTGAACTAACAATATTCATGGACTCCTAGGAGTTAGAGAGCTAAAAGCCTATTAGATTATCCATTGCATCTTTCTGTTTGAGCAGGTTTGCTCTCTACAGTGTATTTCCTATAGCTTTGAAATCTGCTATTAAATGTGTCAAGCAATGGGGCTTCCATTGCTTTCGTTACACAGCTATTTCACAGTTTAATAGCTTTCACAGTTAGGAATAAGCAAATGATTCCCAAGGAATAATTTTATTTGATGAATTTAACCTCTTTTTTGTGTTCACAGGCAATCTGCAACTAGTTCATGATTTCTCTCATGTACTTGATGTATGTCTTTTCAAATGATTTACTCAGTGGATTATTTTTACTTCCTGATTGGATGATCATGCAGATACTTTTAGTATGAATACCTGTGCATGCAAATTTAAAATTTGATATCCAGGCATACTTGTGAATTCAGCTATTAAATTATTTTTCCATACATATTTCAGAAAAATTCAAATGTTTGCAAAATGAAAACATATACGGCATGGCACATAGGCCAATGTAAATTAATGCAGGGTTTTATCCTGTACTGCCAAAATTAATGGGTAAATTGTCATCAATTTCATTGGACACAAAATCGAGTCCTTAAAGATTTAAACTAATATTCATGGACTTTTTATTGCACTACTTATTTTTATTGCATGCTCAGCTCTGGTTAGGAAGTGCTTCCTGAGATTTAGTTTAATTTTACCTAGATTTACATTAATATACTGACTCTTAAGAGAAGTGGGATATTTGGGGATAATGTTTTTTTTTCTTTTTCAAATTTAGTTCTTATTTTCTATTACTTTTTTGCTGAAATGAGTCACAAACTGAAATACTATATTAGCAGTAAATCAAAATTGACATTTTTGTAGTGAAACTTGTAACTAAAGAGCTGTGTAAGTCAAATTCTACCACAGTTATGCAAAGAACAATTAAGTATTGTCAAAAGTAGCAAAATCTCTTTGCAATTAGCTCCACTGATGTATTTTTAATTCATAATATCTGAAATTATAACTCAGACGAAACTGTTCTGCAATGAAAATACAGTAATGGCAACTTATCACCATCTTCTCTGCCTTTCCCATGGTCCCCCCACACTTACGGTTTACAAATCTGGCTGGCAAGATTGGGTTGAACTTCTCGGGAGATTCAGAATTCTCATCTTCTGTTACATACTCAAAGTTAATAATAAACATCATAGCTACTCCCTCTTGATTTTTCACTGGGATTATGTGGGTGTTGCAAATGAAGGTGGAACCTGAGAAGGGAGAAAAAGAAAAGAAGTTTATGTATGTCAAAGAAACCAGCGTAGTGTCTCTTTTTTTTCATCAGTAGCTCCAGTAATGTCAAAATATAAGGCCATTTTTGGCAGAGATTAAATCTAAGTGTCATCTAATAATTGATCAGGTGTACTTGTTCCAAAAGACTTCTCATGTAAGTTCATCCTTTTCTTTTGCTGTGCTGGTTTTTATTGACTGGAAATGCTTTGAAAAAAAAATACACAGCATCATGTTGTGGGAGGTATTCAGCATCAGATGCCACCTCCAAGCTACCCTATCAACCATAATGCTTATTGGAGAAAAGAAAGCCACATTTGCTTCCTAAATGTCAGGTGTTCTTGAAGCTATTTGGTTTGGAGACTAGAGAAAATCATCATTAAACATTTATGTTTGCCAATATATAGGTATTCTTGTTTCAGCTATTTTAGCTCTTATCATGGAAACAAGACCTTTAATTTTAACTTGAGCATTCTCAGTGGTGTTTCACTTCTATCATCAAAACCATACCCAAGCCTTTACAGACAAGTTCTTCTACGTTATGTTAGGTATCCATAACCATGGTGAACGACCTAATTAAGATGGCCTGAATTTCAGAGATGCTGGCCATACAATTATTACTGAAGTCAACAAGAAATGTGATTGCTTAGAACCTTTGAAATTCAGGGCACTTTTACCAAGATGCTTTATTAGGGATTTAAAGATTTTGTCTTAGGTTTGTTCAGCACTATAATTTTCCCTGGAAAACTGACATTTGACAAGGTCATTAGTTTCTCTTTGATGCCAGTTGTTACATTAGTGGTATATACTGATTCCAACAATAACATGATTGCTGTAAGCAATAAGATAATATTCTCCTAAAGGCATCACGCAAACACAATTGGGAGCAAGTGTCTTCCCATGATGAGCAGGAACGGCATCTGTAATTTATCCATTCAAATGTAATACCCACTGAAATCTGACAGGCAGTGTAATTTTTTAAGGATGGATCCTGGTCTGGGTGCCACCACAATAAATCAGAAGTATCACTAGGAAAGAAATACTCAAGATTTCCCCATTTTAAAAGAAATGAGAACATGGCCCCTAATATTTAATGTAACATTACTCTAACGAGGTATTTAGGGCAGCCTGAGCTATATATAAAAACTGACATGCTGCCCCTTCAAGTTCTGCAGCTGTACTTTCAGTCCATTTAATAAAACAGTTAAGCTGTGGCACTTGCCACAGTTTCCATAGTAACAAACTGGATGACTTTAGTAAACAGAAAATAAGCAATTTAAGTCTATTCCATTAGAACTAAAAATAGAAATGCTGCAGGCCAAGCATTGCAACGTAGACTGGTTAAACAGAGAGTCTGCAGAGATGCCAGAAATAACCATTATATTTTCAGGTAATTAACCAAAATACATATTGACTTTTAACACTTGAAATGACATTTTCTTATTCATTTTGAAAGAGATTGTTACTTTCCATCAGTAGCTTGTTATTTTGAAGTTTTCAGCATGCATGTTCTGTTGGATCAAATGACCCTGCAACCTGCCTCCTCTTGTCTCTCATAGGAAATCAAAGGGCAGGAGATGGTACTGGAATGAAACTCATATAGGGTCAAAGAATTCTGAACTTTGGTAGATCAAATGTGCTTGGTTTTTGGAAACAGAGGTATCAGTGACCCACAAAGTTCACTAAATGTGTGCTCAATGCTACATTTTGCACACAAGGGAGTTTTAGCTCTTGACATGTCCTTCCACAACATGAAGTAGTAATTATATTTCACATTGACATAGAACATTTCATTCCCAAGTATTTACAAATGGATAGGGTCATCACAGGTAGTGATTCATCTCTGTGGAGAAATACAGCACAAGAATATGATAAATGGTGAATAATATAACAGCCAAAAGAAATTGGAGGGGGAATCCTTAGATGGTATAAATCAGGATAGCTTCACTGAAGTTAATGGAATGATGTTATTTACACTGAGTGAATATTTGGCCCAATTGATTTAACCAGGCTAGAATTTGTCTATGACACTAGGGCTTCTAATAAGTGCCACAGGGTATTTAATGGCTACCAGTGATCGAAGCCTGCATTTTACATCTCATCCAAGAGATAAAACCTGCAACAGAACTCTCCCATTAAGGGAAAGGTGCCAGCTAACAAATTCCCTAACACTCCTTTGTATATCGTATCAATGCTGCTTGAAGAGAAGCTCTTGATTAGTCTGTGATTCCACTTGAATCTTTGCTTGTTGACGGTTTGAGCTTGAGGGTCTTAGAATCTAAACCTTCTTTTGTTAAAAGAAATTATATTTATAACCCTAGTGGTTGTGTTCAAACCTTAAATGGTGAACCAACTATGAGGAGATGCAACGATCTCTGGCTGAGTCTCCAGACAACCTGAAGGATAGTTCTAAAAGGTTCCAGAGGAGTAGCCATGTTAGTCTAGTTAAGCAAAACAAACAAGGAGTCCTGTGGCACTTTTAAAGACTTAACATATTTATTTAATCATGAGCTTTCATGGAAGAATGTAATGGGATTTTTCTCCCATGAAAGCTCATGCATCGAATAAATTTGTTAGCTTCTGGGAGGTGTGATCTATCCCCAGTCATCTTACTAGAAAGTTAACTCTGAAAGCTAAGGAGACAATGCAGAAAATTAATTTTTAAATATTTCACAGATGATCAATTCAGTGGAAACATCCAGGAAATATGCTTATCCTACAATTCCAGGCTACCTCTCAAGCCTCCTTGAGCACCAAAATCTGTATCTGCCCTTTTTTCTGCTGCCAAAACCTCTAGTTTCCCTGAGACAGATTCTACAATGCAACTAAGTATTACCAAGACAAAAATGAGCAGCACATTAAAATTGTGTTGTGGGGACATCTTAAAATAAACTGACGTTAATATCAAAATAAATAAGACAATGATTATTGTATTGATTGTACTACCCACAAAAAAACTTCCATTCTTTAGTTTAAATAACATTGCCTCAGAATTTACACTCTGTTGTACTGTTAAGGTAGCCAGAAGATCTTAAAGTAGAATTTAAACCCTGCTTGCCGATCACAGGTAAAGGTCTTGCTTCCATAGCCAACTCACCAAATGAACCCCTCCTAATTTGTGATCTGACAGCTTCCGAGCACACGGGGCTATGGTACCTGCTAAGCAGCATAATTCACACTTAAGTAACATTTTGTTATTGCAAAAACTACAACAGGGGTCAGCAAGCTTTGCTGACTCCTGTGCTGGTCCTTCCTCCCTGACCCTCAGCAGGTGCCAGCAGCCCCCTCTGCTGAAAAAATGTGGTGGCTGCTTGAAAATTCAGCAGTGGTCACAGCTGGAGTGGGAGCACTTCCCAGGCATGCCACAGAAAGAACTCACCCAGAGTAGCTCATCTTGGCAGTGTGCCTGGGGACAAGGGTCCCCAGGCATGCCACAAAAAGAAGCAGCTCTTTTCAGGAGTTCCCAGGCATGCTGCAGGAAGAAGCTGCCCAGAGTGGCTCCTTTGGGGAGCATCATGTTACAGACAGGAGCCACTCCAGGCAGCTTTTTCTTGTGTCACATGGAGGCATAGGCATGGGGGATGCCCTGTGTCCCAGCTGCACCTAAAGGAAGCCACTCAGAATGGCTTTTGGTGGCAGGAGGGTGATGTGATGTTCTGAATGGGCTCGGGTGCCACTGTTGGAACACGTGCCGGGGGTTGCCTACCCCTGATCTAGAATATTTGTAACTAAATGCAAGTAAGAACACTAAGAAAGACAAAATACAACTGACTCTAAAACACCAGAGTAAAGATAAAAATGCATTGTTGAGGATAGGAAAAGTACGTCTAGCAAAGACAAAAACTAAGCTGTTAAGTGGAAAAAGTGGCTGATGCTCTAATGAAGTTGACATTAATGAGGGAAGTAATAAGTAACTTGTTTATAAGAATGTTATCCAATATTTGCACTCTTAGTTATTCAATTATTTGCAATAGCACTCAGCATGATTTCCGTGTTTGGCCTCTTTATTGAAACATTCTGAAAGCTGGAAATGCATCTGATGAGCAATTCAAATTTGAATGAAGTTTCTGGCTTTTGCAATTCTTATCTGTAGCCACTGATAAAGCAGAAGATGTGTAATCACAATAATTATTAAAATAACACCTTTATTAACAGATTGATTAAATATCCAAGTGGTATTTGAAATTAGTTTACCGTGCAGAAAAACCAAAGATTTACCTTCTGAATTTCTTAAAGACTATTACTGAGAAGTTGTCATGAAATATAAAATATAAAGATTTATTTTATCATTGAAAACAATTCCAAGTTTATACTGCTAAAACTAAATGAGAGGAGCTATATGTGTAGATTGAGAGACACTGGAGTTAAGTGGGAAATATCCTTGCCAATATGAATTTCATGTTTAGTAAAAGCTCTTTCTCTCACAGCACACTTAGGCTGTGTTCACACACAGGGGGTTATTTCGCTATGGTTGTTTCGAAACAACTTGTATCGAAATAACACCTTATTTCGAAATAACTTAATTCGAATTAACAGTTTGTTAATTCGAATTAAGGAAAGAAGCTCAAAGTGAAATAGCAGGTTCAGGCAACAGTTATTTCGAAACAAGTCACTGTTGTTTCGAAACAACATGTTTGCACGGCATTGTTTCGAAACAATCATTTCGAAACAACGTTGTTTCATCCCCACATGGGGTTTAACTTGTTTCGAAACAACGCCGTTGTTTCAAAACAACGGGACCCGTTGTTTCGGAACAACCGTGCGTCGTGTGAACAGCCTAAATCTTATTTTGAAACAACCTCTGTTGTTTCGAAATAAGGGCTGTGTGAACACAACCTTAGTCAAACTCATGGGAGTAAAACAAACAAGGAGTCCTGTGCAGAGCCGTAATTATGGCAGAGCTGATGGGGCAAAGCTCCGGGTGGCCCAGAGCAGCTTAATCAAGCTGCTCTATTAAAGGGGTGGCTTTGTGGCGCTGGCTATAAGCACCTCTAAAGGGCATGTTCTGATTGGAATGCGCCCTGGGTGGCAAAACAGAGCGTTATGACTCTGGTCCTGTGTCATTGTTAAAGACTAACACATTTATTTATTGCATGAGCTTTCATGAGAGAAAATCCCACTTTGTCATACATTTTGAAGATACAGGAACTTAAATAGTAATGTAAGTTTCCCCATCTTCAGTGTGTCTGACAAAGGTAGGATTTTCTCCCATGAAAACTCATGCAAATAATAAATTCATTAGTCTTTAAAAGCACCACAGAATTCCTTGTTTGTTTTGCTGAACTAGACTAACACGGCTACCCTTTTGGAACCTGTCATCATGAGCGTAAGACATTTTAGGGCCCACTGTTTCTTTTACTGAAATCAGTGGCAAAATCCCTACTATCTTCAGTGAGAACAGGATCCAGGTCAATACGCTATTATGGAAATTAATTTAATGTTAGAAATCCTGCATTATGATTTCACAACAGGATCATACAGAGAAAATGGACTAGGATGGAACAATCCCCTGCTGAAAAGTCCTTGTTCTTTGCAAATAAGTCTCATCTGACAAACTCACACTGCCAAAGTGTCTTACAGAATATTTATCTGTAAAGAATAATATATAAAGGCATCTATAGAAACTTGTCACGGTTCATAATCACTGGAAAAGGTATACATGGTGAATATTTAAGAAATAACATAGTATACTGAAAGTATGCGTTATGGAGTAGAAATTAGTCTCAGGGATGACCCAGTAAAGTGAAAGGGAGTTGTTCTCCTTCTCTAGTTAGCCAGCAATGTAAAGCAAGTCCCAGAAAGGGTGCCTGAATGGCTTTTAAAGGCAGGAACTGATTTCCTGTGAATAGAGTCAGGGGGTAACAGTGTGATCTACAGTCCTGGGTGCCATGAGAACTGTCACAAAGACACACATCATTACCAATAAATAATTACCAAACAGGGAAGACATAGTATAATGTGACAATGCACAAAGCATATCCCAAACAGCTATTTTGATTCAGCTTGCCTGAGAGTGAGATTTGCACAGACCATTACATGTGTCATGCTCAGAGAATCTCTGAAAAACGAGACCCCGCCTCATTTGAGTAATTGTCCTAATGCTGCTGGAAGGTGGAATTTCACTAGTGGGAGACACAGCCTTCATTACTGGGAATCCCATTATGCCACCTTGAAAGAGTTCATCACCATTGCTTGAATGTGTGTGATATTGTTATCAGACCTTCCGATATCTGCATTTCACTGAATATTAGCAGGATTTCTACTCACTGAAGTCAATGATCATTTCACTATTGATTTCAGTGGGTTGGGATTTCACCCATCATGTTTTGAAGTCATTTTTGTCCCCCTGTGTGGTATTTCCAACTTCTCAGGCAATCTTTCACATTTGGTCCTACTCTGGGCAGCTGAGAAGAGAGGAGGAAAAAAGAGGTGTCTCATTGCAGAGCTGAGCAAATCATTGATTATTTTGGTTTGATGGCCAAATCAAATAAAGAAAATAAATTATTTGGAGGTAAAAAAAAATGGTTTTTCATTTTGGTTCATACCATAGTTTGGGTGTCTTCTAATCTCCCCCATCTTTAAATAAAGTAAATCTAGCTACATTTCCAAAAAGCACATCCGTTTGCAATGACAAGTCAAAACATTTCCACAGAAGAATGTCCGAATGAAATGTTTTGACTGTTCCTAATTTTTTTTCAGCTGAAACTAGTCACCACATTTGACCTAAGTCTGTGAATAGTTTGTCATCCTGAAGCTGCATTTTTCAGAAAACAAATGCTTGTCCAAAAATGTCAGCCCCTTTACCTCTGTATTTACACTTTCTGTGTGTGTGCCTGGTGATGTGTCCATAGACTAACTAGCAGCTTAGACTCCATCAAACGCCAAGAGTAGCTATGACATCTTACTGCTACAGCTGCTTTGGTTTTGGAAGCCCAGAGTGGCTCCTGCCATAACACACAACTGCTTTTGCCAAGTTCCAAAGGGGCAGCCATGTTAGTCCAGTAAAGCAAAAAAAGCAAGGAGTCTTGTGGCACCTGAAAGTGCTGATGAGAGATATACAGGGAAGGAGCAAATGGAAAGCGCAAAGACAGAGGACAGTAAATGTCTGCTGGTGAGAGAATGGTGGCCAACAGTACTGAAGTGAATCTTTTCCAGAATCTGCTGCATTTTTATCTCTGAATATAGGTTTGAATGAAATATCTGATTGATCATTTCACGGAGACGGTCCAAACAATTGTAGAACACAAATCCTTTATGATAATACAGAAAATAGGGAAAGCAAAAGCCTGCCTATTCTTTCCTGATATGTTCACTCCATTGTTTTGTTCTCAAGATAAATCTTCAGAACACATGCCCTCAAGGAGATGGAAACACAAGGAAAAAAGGTGAAAAAATTGAAATTAAAGATTATTTTAAACTTCTAAAAATCATTTATAAGTGACTTGCAAGACGGTATGGATATTTTACATTTCTGTCCCTTGTACTTTTTTGTTCATATCATGCATCATCAGGTTTGAAGATCTGGTATCATTTTTTTTGTTATTCAGGCAAACTGAGCAGAATGAATGAAACAGCTTTAATTTCAAGTCTCCATGTACCTCAGTTGCAGCTGCAACAATCTGCAGCGTGTGTTTGCTTGGCATGAATCTCCCCAGTTATGACATCTTTTGTCTCTTTAGCTAGAGAGGGTCTGGATAATTGAGATTCGTCTTGAGACCGTATGCCTGGTACTGCACAGAATGAAGAATATGTAGGGGTACATTTGTATCACACTGAATAATATTCTCTATTTATTTAAAGGGACAGTCCTTCTTTTTCTAACATCCTTAGTCCCACATAAAGTCAATATAGGATACATGATTGTCACGTACTTCTACAAAAGTAGTGGAAAGGATCCTACACTATTGTAAAAAATGTATGCTTTTGTGTTAATAAGACTTTTACCATGAATAAAAAAACTAAGGTGCTGCCCTATAAATATATATTCTGCCCTGCTTTTTTGAAGAGCTCCTCTTCATTTCTCCACAATATTTACTTTTACTCACTCTTCCATTTTGCAGCACAGGTACACATTGCTTAAAGCAATATAACCGATGATCAGTAATCAAGCCTGGTGTACATTATTAACTAAAGCACTGTTAATGAAACAGAGGTTTGCATGAGTTGGGTTTTCTACCTGCTTTAATTTTCAAACTAATGGCTGGTTAGAAAGCCTGTGAGAGATACCACAGCATAACATATGTATTTTATTCTGAACATCTTCAAAGACACACACTGCACCTCCTCCCTCTATGATACTCTGTCCGTGCTAGTCTTGTGATGAAAATTGTTTAAGGTTGCAAAGAGCATTTTGCAGATGTGTTGATATTCTTGGCTCAAACATCTCACAAGCACGGAACAAATGGGTGTTCTGTCTTGTGTGATATCTGAGAGTTGTTACTGGAAAAAAGCCCATTTATTTTGTGATTTGAGTTCAGTAGATTCTGGCTGAGGAAAAACCTTTCTATTTTGATCGTTTAAGGGTTAGGCTAAGGATCTGGACTTGGGATACTTATTGTTTGTCCTGAAACATTTGTAATTAAAATGTATTTTGCTGATGCTTGAAGTCTACCCTAAGCAAGCAGAATCTTTTGTCAGACTTCTGCTGGGTTTTGATTCATGCTATCATGTCTGTGATGTTCTTTCAGTATTTAAACAAGCGCTGCTGTTTGAAAGAAAGAAAGAAAGAAAGGAAAAGGATTGCTCCTGAGAGTGTGATAAAGTGTGTGTACTGAGTGGGGGCGGGTGATCAACAAGAATAGTGAGGGATTCAGATCTATTGAATTGTGTTGTCATTCAAATAAGAGTGATTTCTCAAAAGCAAGTCAGGAGGCAACATCTCTTTGCAAACAAACATGAGTGCCCTTGCTGGCGATGTTTATAGTTTGCCCCTGATGGGATGAAGGCTTTATTATCCAGGTGAGGATTGAGGGGTCCTTCCCTGGAAAATGTCCTTGTAGACAGGTGACTGTTAGTCAAATCTGGCCATTTCCAAAGCAGAAGAAGATGCTCTTCAGCTTAAGTAACATTTTTATCAGAGTAAACTCTCACAGGGATAATTTAGTAGTATCCAGAGGTTAGGGAAACTATCCCCAAATGTCTTTAAGACCCTTCAGTTTGCTCGCAGAATTAGAATGATAAGGAACTCTCACTTACAGGAAAATTAGTGAAACGGTTTCCTGAATCTCAAGTAGTATAGTCTTCCTCTAGAAAATATCTCCATCTCTTAGTGAAACAGATTCAGAACATTGGACAAAAGCTTTGTTTAGAATAGACTGTGTGATTCAGAAATACCTGCAGGAAAGAAGGGTCTAACACATCTATATCTCAGTGGCTGCATGCTGTCTTTTGCCCTTTTGCTCTCAGGGTTCAGTTTCCTCCAACAGATCATCTGAAGCAGCTGAGTTTTGAGCAAATCAGCTCAAAATAAGTCAAAAATTTGACTTTCAAATACAAAATCCCCATGTCTTTTTTTTCCTGTGCTCCCATTACATTGCATCAGTTGGGAACAGGAGGAAGAACTGAGAATAAGAATTCTTTGTGTATGGCATCTCTTGCACGCAACATCTCTTCCAAGACTCTTAAAACATATTACAAACATTAATGAAGCCATGCTAGTCAGCTGCACAGTACTGCATGTAGCTATTACTCCACTCATTTTAGATGTACTCAGACTGAAGCACAAGGAATTCAATGATTTGTTCAAAGTGACACTTCAGGTCAATGAAAAAACAAAGAACAGAACCCAGAAGTCCAGACTTTGACTGCTACAGCACATTCCTGGTCTATCAAAATGTGTATGGTTTGTTTTCACGAACAGTTTCTGGGAACAGGTTGTATAATTCCTTTCATTTTAAGCTATGAAATTGGGGCTGTGACTTTATGTAACCATTTTTGAGCTCCAGTGATTGAAAATGAAGTTACCTTGTGTAGCAAGAATGGGGAATTCACAAGTTTCTATTAAACTGCTGCAGATAGATCTGTATGACTGTCTCTTTTAAAAGATTCATTGCAGAGGAGCAACTAAAAATAGCTGGCAGGTTGAAATGAATTATATCGCTCTTCATTTCAGGAGCTACATTTGAGGAAGGGTGGAGAAAGAGAGAAAGAATGTATTTGGCTGATATTTATAAAGGAACTTACAATGATTTAATGGGACCTGTTCCTTTTGACAGTTCACTGCATCCTCTGTATCAAATAGATATTCTCTGTGTTACTGAAGCTACTGTTGATAGTAAGAATTTTGATTTACATGACTGCTGTAAGGACTGTAAGGAATTTGCTTACAATGTTTTAGGGGTGAGAGGAAGATACCATTTGAGCTGGCCAACTACAAAATTAACCCTCTAGAGACTATGGACATATACAATTTGTATGTCTACCAACAATCATCTGGCATTCTGAAAAGTACCAGCATTCTCAAGACTTCATTTGCTTCATTTATCCCATTTTTGGTATATTATAATAGCTAGATAAATACTGCTCAACACCCCCGCCCCAGCATTTCTTATAATACAGAATAGACACAATTATTGCAAAACTCATAATTATTAATACCTACGCCTACATAATTCTAATAGTACTCTGGTGATTAACTGTAATGCTGAGTACATTTTATGAGAGGACAGTTTCACAGTGCTGTTATTTAACCATACATTTAAAAACCTGCAGAAAACAGAGGGTGCTTACCTGTTTTGCAAGGAAAAAAGAATGAAACTGAATTAGAAAAATCAATCAAGGAGATGTGTGTGCATGCGTGCATGCATGTGTGCATGTGAAATCATATATAAGCATCAAAATATATGGAAAAATGATGAACTGTGTATATGAAAAACCAAAGATACAAGGTAATACTCAGGCACCAGACTTCACATAAGTTCCCGTCTAAGAAAACTGTGGATGGGAGAGGTTAAATTTTTCTCTCTGAGCTGGCTTCCCCAAAACCTCTAACTCAAACGTGGCCAGAGCTTCACAAAAGTTGTTCTCTGTTAGGGTTTATAGTCAGAGGGATTGGTTCAAATATTTCAGTGTGCCTCTTTCCTAACTTGGTCACTCACACAGACTGCTCCTGATGCTACCAGTAATATCCATAGGGGCAGTGCAAGGGGCTGCTGCTGCTAGGAACATCAGCTTGCCTAATAACACTTTTGTGAGTGTCTGTATATAGTACAGCGTTAGGCAGCCCCCGGCATGTGTGCCGACAGTGGCACCCAAGCCCATTCAGAGTGGCATGCAACACCCTCTGCGGTACCACAGAAATTGCCATTCTTACCACCAAAAGCCACTCTGGGTGGCTTCCTTCAGGTGCAGCTGAGACACAGGAGGTCCCACCATGCTTATGCTTCCATGTGACACAGAAAAAAGCTGCCTGGAGTGGCTCCTCTCTGTAGTGTGATGCTCCCCAAATGAGCCACTCTGGGCAGCTTCTTTCTGCAGCATGCCAGGGAACAGGGCTTGTTCCCAGGCACACCACCAAGATGAGTCACTCTGGGTGATGTCTTTCCGTGGCATGCCTGGGAAGCACTTCCACTCCAGCCATAACTACTGCTGAATTTTCAGGCAGCTGCCACATTTTTTCAGCAGAGGGGGCTGCCGGCACCAACTGAGGGTTGGGGAAGAAGGACAGGCAGATGGGTCGGCAAAGGTTGCCTACCCCTGATGTAGTATTTGCAGTTAGGTAGGGCCTGACCTACCCCATAAACTTCACAAGGAATCTACTAAAGAATTGCCTTTTGCCTGCGAAACATAGCAAACAAGAACATTCTCATTAGTGGTGCTTCTAGGTGGTCAGCCTGCATATTTCTGTCCCTGTACAAGCAGAAAGTCTGCTCTGTGTGATTGCTTGCAGTCTGTGAGTCTTCTCCATGGTGCTCCAGCAAATGCTAAGCAGTCAGGCAGGGAGCACTTGGGCAAATTGCTACTCTCAGGAAAGCCTTTAACTGTTAAATGTGTTAAGACTTTGCATGTTGACTGTTGAATGACTGGGGAGGTTTCTTCTTTGTCTGTTCTTTGCTATGACTCTCTGTTATAGCCTGCTGAAGTCCAGCAGAGGCAAACTCACTAGATTTGATCTTTTCTCTTAGTTTAAACGCATACAAATATGGGAACTTGCTCTTTTAGTGAATGTACTATACAGTCAAACTGAGCAGGAGCCGAAATAAAAGCAAACTAAGGGGTACCAAAATGTCTGATTCTTGTCACGACTTGCATTTTATAGCTATAACAAGAGAGGAACTAGAGTTTGACATGAGAAACAAAAATATCTCTCTCTCTCTCTCTCTCTCTCTCTCTCTAAAATATCCCCAATGAATTCTCATTCTACGTGAGGTTTGTGAATGAATGTGACAAACTCCTTGTGTTGCATCTAGCTGAAGCAATTGGTTATGTTCAGTAAAATAAACAAATAAGAAGTCCTGTGGCACTTAAAGACTAACAAGTATATTTATTACAACTTACTTACAACTGTTTTGATTTGCTGTTGCAGTGTGACCTGTTCCCATGACTTACAATTCCCTGCATTTATTTCCTCCCATTCTGTAAGTTCCCCCATCTTCAAAGTGTCTGACAAAGTGGGATTTTCTCCCACAAAAGCTCATGCAATAAATATACTTGTTAGTCTTTAAGTGCCACAAGACTCTTTGGGTGTGTCTATACTAGGGGCTTAAGGAGGCTTAAGTTGACTTACGGAACACTTTGGCCACATTTGCTTAAGTTGACTTAATAATTCCTGCCCTAAAAGTTGACTTTAAGGGTTAAGTTGAATTTTTTAAGTTGACTTAACACAATGTGGCCATTAAAGTTGACTTAGTAAAGTTGATTTAGTGCAGTGTGGCCATTTAAGTTGACTTTATAAACTCGACTTAAGCCAGAGGACCCATTTAAAGCCGACTTAATAAGTCGACTTATTAAGTCGGCTTTAAATGGGACCCCTGGCTTAAGTCGACTTTATAAAGTCAACTTAATGCAATGTGGCCTCACTAAGTCAAATTAATAAGGTCTACTTAAAGTCGACATCAAGTAGATCTTATTAAGTTGACTTAACTGAGCCATGTAGTATAAACATAACCCTTGTTTGTTTTACTGAACTAGACTAACATGGCTGCCCCTTTGGATCTTGGTTATGTTCAGTCACTAATAATTTAACCCAGCCAGCAATAAAGAAGCAGGATATATTCAATGCATATGTGTTGAAGCTATGTTTTTATATGAATAAATACGTGTTTGTTTGTCAGTGTCCAAATCTTTGCTAATCAGGTTTCTGCAGCTTTAGATTTCCATTCATTTTTCAATGTCTGTGAAAGATAGAGCCTTATTAATTACAAAGGTCACGGTGCCTACATTTACATTACTTCCTTGTAATTCTATGTAGTTAACATATTTTTCAAAAATGGAGGGATTTTACTGACTCTGTGCCCAGTTTTTGTGTGTTTTTTTAATAAACATTCCATAAGGTTTAGCAAAAGCAACAGCCCTGTCCACTTACAAATGAATACCAAATGTGTAGATTTGGGTGATAAACTTTTCATAAAAGCAATAGTGGGACACTCTTTTTTAGAATATTTGCATAATGGAAACATGAAGAACCACATAAACTTTCATGCCTTTTTATAAATATCAGGAGATTATTTTAAGGTAATTTAAAAAAAAATAGTTATGCTTTCATTTTAACTGGATAGACGAAACTTAACATTTATTTAGTCCTACACACTAAATCTGGAAATGTTCATTTTGTTTTTAGCTGATCCCAATCTATACCCTCATTAGAAATTGTGCTCTTCCAGGTATGCAGTTGAAAAATGTCTCATTATGTTCAGATGGAAAGGGAATGCCAGACTGTCAAATATTGTCTCTCATGCAGAAAAAGTGCAGACTGAGACATTTATGTGAAAGTAACCTCATTTCTTTCCCCAAATTAAACCATGTAAAATATTCTAGGCACTGATCTAAAAACACTCCAAATCAAGAAGGGGAAAAGTTTAAGGCAGAAACTTCATCTTTTTAATCTGTCTAAATTCACCCAATGTCTTAAAGCAATATGGGCTATACAGCATGGGACCAAATTCTTTTGTCACTGTCGTGGACCTCTGCTGAAGTCAAAGTTTTGGTGATTTAATTGCATGTATCAAAACAGAGATGTTTAAAATGTTCTAGGAGGCTTTATGAAAGATGACATGATAAACCAATTCTAGTCACTTTGTAATCCGGGGCCTGAATTGAAAAACTCAACCAGGCATAGTAGTGGCTCCAGAAGCAGAATGAGATGGCACTGATTGCCTGATCCTTTCATGGATACATCATGTGCTCAGCATAAGTGCAACACGCAATCTGCTACCTAGCCTGTATCAAGGGAATGGGGCTCTTCCCAGCACTGTCTACGGAAGCTGGCAGTAGATGCCTCCTTATAGTCACGGATGCATGAAGTCTAGAGCTCCACTGAAACTCTCTAAGGGGGCTGAAACAAGATGTTTCCTCATACTCTGAGGAAAAAAATCCCAGAATTCGGATAGGAATGGAAAGCAAAGAGGAGTCTCATTACGGGCAATTATGCAAGGCTGAGCACAATGAAACTCACATGTGCAGACTGTAAGTAACAGTAATCTTGCTTTTCCAGGGCCTTGGCTGTGGAAGAACAGAACAGAAAACTACAGAGGATGCGCCTGCTGGGAATCCTTGTAATCTGAAACAAGCAACTGACCAGACAGTACTTTGAGCACCTGAAGAAGAAAAGCAATCATCTTCAGCAACTCCGTATTAAAGAGACTGGACAAGGAATTCATAAAGTGACATATGGACAACAGGATGGCGTTGTTTCCATGAAGTGAAGATACAGCTGTAACTGCAAGATTAGACAGGATTATTAAATTGTTAGGCAAGTCTCCACTGCTGATGATAGAGGTTGGAACAAATATGGGGGTATCACTTGGAACTGCACACATTATAGAAAACAGAGTAGAAAGTTGTGGAAGAAAGTGGAAAGATAGCAATAGATATAAGTTAGACATTTTGCAGTATAGAAAACTAATGAGGGAAGCTAAAGGCATCAGAGAAACTTCCTCAGCTGGCAGGGCTAAGGATAAGATAGAGGTTTTTTATGTCTATTGGGAATAAAAGAAACCATAGTACAATGGTTTATGCCCCATTACTAGTTGCAGATGGTATAATCATTAATAATTATGCATAAAAGACAGAAGTGTTTGATAGATGTTTTCTGTATTTGGAGAGAAATAGAATGACATACGGTAACACAAAAAGATGACTAGCTACTTTCCAATCTATTAATAAACATCTACTAGGGATAAAACTTGTTAAATCATTGACTCTGGAAAGTTTGCACTCAAAAATCCTTAAAAAGAAAGGCTGAGAAGATCACTCACCCGCTGACATTAGATTTTTATAAATCTTGACGTACTGAGGAAATTCCAGAAGACTGAAAGAGTGTTAATTCTGTAACAATATACAGAAAGGGTATATAGAATGACTTGAGTAACTATAAATTGATTAGCCTAACATCAATCTGAGGAAAGATAAATTAAAAACTGGGAATATAACTAATGTCAACTGATATGGTGATATGGAAAAGAGGTGTTGTTAAAATGATTTTATTCTTTGAGATTGCTAGTTTGGTTGATAAAAGTAATTGCATATAGACTTTTAAGAAGTCATTTGACTTAGTATGCATGACATTATGATTAAAAATGTCAGTGATTGTGAAATAAGTATAAAATCACTGCTGATAAGATCTACATATAGAGCCAAAGACTGGTGGAGTGGTTAATAATGAGGATAGAGCAGTTTTACAGCCTGGGCCAGGATGTATTTGAATACAAGGAAGAGCAAAGTTACACACCTAGGAGGAACAAGGAATGAAGGCTGTACCTATAGAATGGGGAAGTATACCCTGAAAAGTAGGACTTAGGGATGATTGTGGACAAATAACTTCAGATGAGCTCCTTGTGTAATGATGTGGTAAAAAGAACCAAAGCAATCCACTGTGCAGACAGGGTTGTAAGCTTAGGAAGGTTATTTTATGCCTGTATGGCATTAATGGTACTGATACCAGAAACCTGTCTCTGGTTCTAGTGTCCACATTTTAAAGATTCCTTTGAAAAAATGAACGGGGAGCAAAAAAAGCCACAAAAATGAAAATGCAGTGAGATATAAAGAGTTCAATATGTGTTTGAAGTGATTTGATTGCAATGTCCAAGTTTCTTCATGGTGAGTAAATACTTCATACTGAAAGAGTTCTTTAATCTAACAGAGAAATGCCTAGAAGCTGAAATCAGAAAAATTCAAATTAGAAATAAGTTATAGGGTTTTTTTGTTTTGTTTTTAAACAGTGGAGGATGATTCACCACTGGAAAAACCTACTAAGGGAAGTGGTGGATTCTCCAACTCAAGTCAAGACTGGATGCCTTCCTGGGGGATATGTTTCAGTCAAACTCAAGTTGTTCGGCTCATGCAGGGGGTAAGTGAGTGAAATCTAATGGCTTGTAACATACAGGAGGTCAGAGTAGGTAATGTATGGTTCCTTTGGGCCTTAAACCCTATGTATCTGTGAATTAATGACAGGTACAGGATGAGATTCTCATGGGAATCAGGCTAACCTTTTATACTGCCTCACCATAACAATTCCAGGAAAAATTATTATTTTTTGTTTTCCAATCATTGATTTTTTTACACCAGCTTCTGAAAATTGCACTCTGAAGTGACTTGTTTCTTCAGTTGGCATGTGCAGAACACTTTGCTGCTCCTGGAGGTGGAATCATAAAGTATACATGCTTCATCAGTTCTGTCCCCTTATGATCGTCTATGTAAAGCCCCAATTCAGAAAAAAACACTTAACCCTAATAATATTCTTAACTTTAAATATGTATGTAAGACCACCTCTGTTCAGTAAAGCACTGAAGCATATTCTTATATTTCACTTATTCACACATTCAAAATTAAGCACATGATAAAGAGGTCTGTTGATTTAGAGCCATAATTTCTGTACATGTCTGTCTTTATAAAATAAAAGTTTAGCCACTTGCTTCTCTGTCCCACAAAGAAGTCTTGCCAAAGATGAACGATAAGGTAATTTCATATGGTGAAATTTTAAAATGGTAAAATTCTGATGTTTTATATTAAAAGGGTAGAGATTATTAGTATTTATTATTAGTTTAATGTAACACCTAAACTTGAAATGCAAAAGATTTAAAAATTTTATGACCCCAAAAAATATCATGGAAAACATCATACTGAGGACTCAAAAACCATGTAAGAAAAATCAGAAACTTTTTATGCATTAAATATTTTGAAAGTTTTAACCAGCTCTGCTGTGTGCATATATATTTCATATTCAGAATTTCCTAGCAAACAAAAGACCACCCAATACCCTAAACCCATCTCTCCTATTTGGTTTTAACACAAGATTTCCCATGTAATTTTATTTGAACACAGTATTCTTCATATTCTGGTACAAATTTGTTGTGTAATATTGATGTTCATTATCAAACATATAATGTCTCTTGCTCTGGGGTTGGTTGCATTTCATTAGTGGGTAAAGTGATCTCATACCTATGCTCTGCACCGTAATTAATAAAACATATAAAATCCTTCAAGAATGAAATATTCTATACATGCAATATCATTGAATCCTGGAGAAAATGCACCTGTACATTCAAACCTATGTTCCCCTTCGAAATATGTAGGCTTCTCATCATAATTACTCCATCATAATAATTTTCTTCATCACCATCTGATTAGAGAAGACCAAACCCCTCACCTGAGTTGCCATTGAAATCTCTTTTTTTATTTTTGAAACCCAGTCCAGCTCAGATGGATTATAATGGCACATCCCCTTAATCTTCACAGAAAGCTTATGTTCTTAGGTTGGAATCATGCCCTCAGCATACATACATGGTGGGTTCACAGGATGTCAGGGCTGCCCATATGTATGTCCATTTGTTAGCCTGGCATGGTGCCCCCGCACCAGTTGTCTGCCATGTCTGCCTTGCACTGATGAGGAGTTTATACTGGACATTTACTTAACACTGCCATCTCTTCTGTACAGTCTCACTGTGTCTTCATGTATTAAATCATACCGGCTAATGCTATGTGTCAGAAGAGAGAGTATAAGCACTTCTGTCTAGGTAGCATTATAATAGTTTATATTGCCATGGACATGGCAGGACATCCATTACTATTGCAGTGACATGTTAAATTATGTCTAATGAGGTTTTAATTTTGATATAATAAAACGCTTAATAGAGATTTTTTTAAACACCTACTAACTATTAATAATTTGGTGCCTGCCCCTGCTCCCATTGAGTTCAGTAAAGTTTTGCTATTAACTTTAATGAGAGCAGGAATGGGACCATTATTACTCAGATGTATCAACTATTTAGTAAGCCAGATATTAAACTGATCATTTTAAAATCCAAACCAAAGTGTACTGACTAATTAAATTGTGATCATCTTGAATTTCCTACTTTATTTAGCTAAATACACCTTTAAATTTAGTTAGAAAATGTAACTTAATAAACTGTTTATTTACAAAACAAATTAACTGACATTTGGCATCAGCTTTACAGATATAAGTGCATAATATATATCTGATAACATTAATTACACCTTAATAAACATATCTTTAGTGAGCACATAGTCTAATAAACACCCACACTCCTATTAAAATTAAATGAAATGCATAGTCAGGGGCCTTTAAGAAAAGTTTATCATAGCTACTTGAAGAGTCAAGGCATAGCTCACAAGAAAGCAATGCCCACAGGCACTGTCTGTGTTTGTCATAGATTGACAGTAGGACATAGACTGAACCAGAAAGGGGTTAAAAGACCGCAAACCACAAGATGAGCATTTGCTCTGAAAATGGCCTACAGGTATCAACTGGTTGAGTATGTTTGTCTGCCTGTAAAACTGTCAGTTTTGTAGGGCGTGGTGTAAGATACTGTGTCTACCATGAAATACATTGATCATCTTTCCCCTAAGAATAGAGGGTCAAATTATCAAAAGTGGCCAGATCAAGTGTTTCACATAAGAAACAGCGGAAAAAACTTCAACAATGCTCAGTTCCCATTCTGGCACCTTAATAAGGGCCAGATCCTGCACACTGGCCCGTCAGAAAATCTGCTTGTGTATTTGGGTTCTGAAATGGGACCTGAGCTCTTTTGAAAATGTGACCCTGGTAGTGGGTGCTGAGCTATACTGACAATCCTGACTAGTAGCCCATGACTAAGAAGAAATGACACCAAATCATCATAAACCCAGTCTTGCAAATGTCCTTTAGCAGAGTTCTGACAAATACAAATGTATTTTTCTCATAATAGTTTATTGACCGTACTCGGGCCTTTTTTGTCCATGCTTGATATCCACTAACTCTACTTCATTGATTGTTTTTCCATTGCCAACCTAATGTTCCCTCATCTTGAATAATATAAGTCCTAAAAGCACCATTCAGGAATCTAATTTTTGACTTTATGTTTCATGAGCGGTATAATAAAAATAGGGCAGCTATCTGAGAGTCTACATAACTGTGACTCACATGCAGCTGGATGAATCAGGTTTTTAGGTATCTGCCTATCACTAGAACTGCAGTAACTTACTTATATAGACTTAAACTTTTGATAAATTCTTGAGATGTATTACAGGCAGCACAACTAGCAAGTCACAATATCTATAGTTAAGGTAGCATGAGACCTTCCATTATAAAACCCTTGTTTCAGTTGATTACAATTTTGCCAAAGGTAAGCTGTTCAGGCTGAAATTTTCCATGCTGGGTGTCTGCTTAAGACATTTCAGCTAAAATGGTTGAACTGTTCCAAGAATGAGTTTAGGGAAAAATGTGTTGTTTTGCCTATGTTAAAAAGAATTTCTTACAACCATCTTGTCAAGAAGCTCTAGCTCCTCCATGCTGTGAATTAAGGACTTGAAATTTGGCAAGAGGGTTGACCTAGTTTCAGGGATGTGCTTTTTGTCATGATAATTTACCTGAGTTTGGACAGTTAGAGCTCTCTGCACATGTTCAACAGAAACTGTATTGTCTTGGGAGCAATTCACTTGCTACATGTGAAATGCAATTAATGCATGAAAAATAAAGAGGTACTGAAAAATAGTAATGCAGAATATCGAGTTCTTTATTTCTCATCATCACCCCATAAAATTAATTTTCTCCTGTTAGAGCCAGAACTTATTTTTTCCCAGATGAAAGTTATGAATGATTTCGGAGTCATCAATGTCATGTGCATTATGGAAGGGAAATCCAGATACCCCAGGAGAACCTGCTTCAATACAGAACCCTCCCTTGCATTGCCACAGACCACTCTGTCCAATGGAGAATGGGGCCTGAAATCCAAAGAATAAGCATTTGACTCAGCTGATTATGCACAATGTTATTGTGCTCTAAAGATATGTTGGGTAATATCTTTTATGAAAGCTTGTAATGTTCTGATCTTGAAGGTCATTACAAGATCTGTACCCAGACTGGGGTGATGAATTTGTTTGTATATCTAAAACTGTGCTCATAATATGTGTTGCAACATTCAGCTCCACCTCTCAGTGCCTTAATACTAAGCTGTAGTGACTCAGAGACCTGACACCACCAGCTGACTCACTGACCTAGGGGTCTGCCAGCCTGCAGGGTAACCCCAACAATCCTCATGCTCCCAAGGCTCTCCATTTTCCCCCAAAATTCTTAACTACCAGATACTTGGACTTTTCCCCAGTGGTTTGTCATTCCCAGAGACATGAAACCAGCCCTCCCAGACACCAGTTTGCTTTGGTATACATGACACAGTCTACATAGTTTCCACATCTGAGACCTCCTTGAGTAAAATTAACAAAAACTTTATTTAATAGAAAATTCATAGATTCACAGATAAATAGTAAGGGAAGCAAATATACACAATCTGCACAGAAAGTAACAATAAAGACACAATTACAGGTGTCAAACTCATTCAATGTGGGGGGCCACACTGGAGGGCAGGGCACCTGACGTGGGCCCTGTGTCTGTGTGGGCTCCCCAACCCTTTTCCCTGCCACGTTCAGACAAGCATGGGCTCTCTCTTCACTTTCCCAGCCTTGCAGGCTCTCTGACACCGTCTCTTTCCTCTCCCCTGCCGGCTCCTCTTCCCCCATGCTGGCTGCCAGACCTCTCCTACTGCTGTGCAGCTGCCAGACCCCCTTCCCTTTCCACTTCTTCTACTGTGTGGTGACAGGGTAGGCAATCAATTAGTCTCAGCCACAGGCAGGCTGGGCTCCTGCCTCCTCCCACCCCACACACTCACTGTTAGTCATTTGCATGCTGGCCTTTGATTGGCTCATTTCCCACATAGTCCTTGCCCATTTTTTCCTTTTCTTATTTGTGATTCATGCCTTGTGCTGTCAATCAAATTAGCATGCTGACTGACAGTGAACACGGAGGGTGAGGGTGGTGCAGTAGCTCTCTGGGATCCTGGCCCAGCCTGCTGTGACTGAGACTTTGACTAGCTGGCAGAACACAGAAGAGCTGAGGTGGGGTGGGCTGCAGTGCTTCCTTTGTTCCCCAATGCTGTCACTGGGACCATGTGAGCAAGTCAATGTGTTTGTGTGTGTGCCTGACCCTGCTCTGCCCTGCCGACAGCCTGTGTTTGTTGTTCACTGCTGCAGATAACTCCTAGAGTCTCAGGCACAGCTCAGGCAGCAGCTCCGCGGGCCAGATAAATGCCAGATCCTGCCCATGGGCTGTAAGTTTAACACCCCTGCTTTAGACTTTCTAATTAATTAATTTAAAATTAATTAATTAGTCTGGTTGGGAGGGCAGCCTCTCCCTGCCAGATTACACACTGCCTTACGGTGAGGTGGAGATATGTTGCAGCACAAACAATGAGCAGTTTTATATATATGCGAATTCATAACCAGTCTGTATATATATCTCATAATGAAAAGTTCATAAAAGACCTTACCTGACATATTTTTATAGCACAATAACATTCTAGGCAGACAGTTGAGTCAACTGCTTATTCTATGGCTTTCAAACCTCTTGGTCTTCCCTTGTGGTGTTGTACCCTGACTGCCACAGCTGTACACCCCTAATTGTCATGTACCACTCACACTGCAACCCATATGGGGTATCATTTTACAGTTATAATCCATATTTGATGGGCACCACAGCCTGAAAGAACTTTTCTGAAACCCATCTTCTGGCCTTCGGCTAATCCCGCAGTCTCATTAAGATCATCACTGGAAACAAGCTCCCCACAGATCAAGATACACAAACTCAAAGTGACACCAGAACTGCCAGAACAACGGATTTAAGATGTGAACGCATAGCTTCCCCCACAACAGCACACCTTTTAAGATTCCTGTACCCTGCATATGCCTATCACAACATGTGTTGCACCTCTCCCAACAACAGCTGTGTGAGTAAAATCAGGCAATCACTACCCTCTTGAATGAACTCACACAGAAAAAATGAAAAAAGACAAAACTCCATAGGATACCTGGTTGAACACAGGTAAAAAAGTGATCACTACATATTGGCGGGTCAATTTGCAATCCTTAAAGGATACTTGCACAACGCTTTCAAATGACAAGTCTAGGAACTTGAATTCATAACTCTGCTAGACATTAGAAACCATGGATTCAGAGACACTGATTTTATGGATCATCACAACAATTTATAACACACCCCACTACCTGCTAATCCTTAATGGCTCACTTTATTTTAAATAGTCTTCAGCAGCATGTGTAAACCCCTTGTATTTAACACTCTAACTCTCAAATATCCACTTTATTTTAAGTGTTTCTCTCAAAGTGTGTTTACCCCTTATGCTTAACAATCTGTCCCAACTGTATTTAGCTCAGACACCCTGATTGCCTTCCTCAGACCTGAGGAAGAGCTCTGTGAAGCTTGAAGGTTTGTACCTTCCACCAATAGAACTAGGTCCAATAAAAGATATTACCTCACCTACCTTGTCTCCCTCATATGCTGGATGAGTCATCGTTATTTCAAGAAACCAAAAGTGCTAAATTATATGCTCTTCATATTGTTTTCTATCATTAAAACCAAGAATTTAAAAACTCGGTCTACTAAATAAATGTTAATGAGCTTTTAATAATACAATATGTGAGTAAATGGGCATACCGTGCATGCCACTGTAATCTTAACCTTTATTAATTTCATAGTTAAAACTTAGTCTGATCTTTTCGGTATTCCCCATCTCAAGTACAGTACAGTGCACAGTACAACCATCACAAAAAAGGTAAAATTTACTGCTCAGCAACAGAGAAAATAAAAAACAAAAAGAAAACAAAAAAGCCCCACAACTAAACAACCCTCCCACTAACAAATTTACTGATGTTTGTTGTGCATGGCTCTGAAGCAGCAAGGTACTTAATAGCATGATGATCTTTAAGATCATGAAAAATCTCATTCATTTATGTACATTGTTGAATGTCGACCTTAATGTGTGCATGAGTTAGTGTGTGTGCTTCAGTATTATTTTATTTTTATACTGTTGCATTGCTTTGACATTAGAGTTTAAAATGCATTTGTTGTGAACACATAAGAATTCAGAGAAAAAAATTATCAAGCTGTTCACGTATTTAAGAGCAAACCAGGACTTAGAGAGCATATCTAAGAAAAATAATAATTTTATCTATGCAATCTGAATTTAACCTTGGAGTCCTGTATACTACCCTAACAGCATTTTTGCTACACTTTTTTCCACTGAGAGTTCTACAATCCTGAAATTCTATTCTATTTACATTTTTATACCATCCCAGTCACCATAGTATCTGAATGCTAGGTTGTTATCCTAAAAGATCAGTTCTGTCCTTTTTTTGCCAGCATAGTAATTGTCAGATTGCGCTGTAGGTATTCTACATGTTGGTTGCAATTAAGAGCATGCTAATGTTCCATTGACTGAGGGATAAATCATGGCTTATGATGTCAGTGGGTGAAGGGGACATCAAAACATATCCACTGCTCTCTACACAGGTGTTGTATTGCATATGGAGTTCAAGTCAAAGTTTCAGTCTTTCTCTTTAAGACACTCAAGACACGTCTGGACAGTGTTTTAAAAACCCACTGCAACAAATGTTAACTCAGGTCTACAGACTTTGGTTTGTCTTATGATGCTAAAAAGGTTATGCCCCTTTGGAAACTTCAGAATATGAAGTTCAGTGCAAGTCAGAACATCTAGGCAGCTACCATGGGTTTTAAAACAGACGTACCCAATGTGGCTTGGGCTTGGGGTACCTAAAAGATCACTTAAAACTCTAGGATGAAAACCTAATTGAGAACTTTGCTCTTCAAGAACAAAAGAGCTTTCTCCTACCAAGAACTTTGCCCCGGGAAAAGAATGAGTGAAAGAAAGATCCACATGTGACAGATGTTAGTCATACTGTTTAATGCATTGTTGGGATGTGTTCAGATACTACAGTGATGGGCTGGTATACAGAACAGAATAAGACAGGAGACCAGACAGACAGCAGAAATATGTATCACAGCATGAATGAGAGTTTTGGTTGATGAGTCAGCGTAGCAAGATGGTGTGACCAGTGAACATGTGATTATGTGATCCACCCCACCCAGGGTCATAGCAATGTCAAGGGATTTCTCTATGCCAGAGGTGTCAAACTCATTCAATATGGTGGGCCACATTGGAAGGCAGGACACCTGACACAGGACATGTGTCTGCATGGGCTCCCCAACTTTTCCCCTGTCACGTTCAGAGCGGCATTGTCTCCCCTTTTCCTTCTCCAACCCTGTAGACTCTTTGACACCTTCCCTTTCCCCTGCCCTGTGGGACGCTGTTCCCTATGCTCGCTCCCTGAGCCCATTCTCCTACTGTGCAGCTCCTGGACCCCTTCCCTTTCCACTTCCCCTACCATGTGGTGGCAGGCAAGCAATCAGTCTCAGCCACAGGCAGGCTGGGCTCCCTGCCTCCCTGCCCCTGCTCGTTCACTTTCTATCAGCCAGCATGGTAGCCTTTGGTTGGGCTCAGTCTCAGCTGGCCTTTGATTAGATCGCTCCCCATATGCCCCCCCCTTTTTCTTTTTCTTGTTTGTGGTTCGCATGCTTGGTTGTCAGTCAGATTAGGTATGCTGATTGACTGCCTGACAGTGATCAAGTGGGGTGGGAGATGGTGCGGTGGCTCTCCAGGATCCCAGCCCAACCTGCTGGGACTGAGATTCTGATTGGTTGGCACAGCACAGCAGAGCTGAGCTGGGGTTGGCTGGAGTGCTTCCTTTGTTCCCCTGTGCTGTGTGACTTGGATCATGTGAATGAGTCAGAGTGCATGTGTGTGCAAGCATGTGTCTCACCTTGCTCTGCTCTGCTGGCAGCCTGTATTTGCTGTTCATTGCCGCTGCAGATAGCTCCCAGGCACAGCCCAGCCAGCAGCTCCATGGGCCAGATAAGAGCCCCTGGGGGGCTGGATCTGAACCATGGGCAATAAGTTTGACACCCCTTGTCTACACTAATAAATAACTCATAGCACCAAGTCTCAGTGCCTGGCTCAACTGAGACAGGATCATGGATCTCAGGGTGGGAGGCTAAAAATTACAGTATAGATGTGTGGGTTTAGTCTGGAGCCCTGTCGCTGAGACCCTCTCCTACGCAGTGTCTCAAAGCCTAGGCTCCAATCCAAGCCTGAATTTCTACTCTGCAACTTTATAGCCCTGCAGACTGAGCCAGCCAACCCAAACCAGCCACAGCTATCCTGAAGGTCTTTTATAAAAGTGTGGATGCAGCCATTACTGCAGCATTCATAAGTGGTTACTGTGGAATATCACTCTGCTGCTCTGCAACCAGATTGGAAGGATTCTGACTCCTCTGCAGATAGCCTGTTTATTTGAGTGCATGGCCAACTGATCAGGACCTGAAGTAGGAACTTTACCACTATTTCTGGAAATGTTTGCCAATGTGTCACACTGAACACAAGGTCATGACGGAAATTTACTTTCTCCTTTCAAAATGTTTATGATTTTTGTTTAATAAAATATAAAAAATAGAGTAGTCAAAGACACTAGCTCATATCTCAAGTTCTTCCACAGAAGCATCTTATTTTAACTTATATAGGTCAGATTTTGAATCTCTTACTCCTGTCAAAGAGAGGCCATTCACACAAGTAGACCCATAGCAGTCAATGAATTATTCTTGGGACTAATGCAGAGCTCGACAAATCTATGTTTCTGGTTGCCATGGTGACCAGTTTTAGTAGGCTGTCACTTAGCTCCACTGTAGAAATGTAATGGAGGAGTTTCCTTTGGTGACCAAAATAAAATTGCTGGTGCCTAGCTATGAGCCGATTTTGTCCATCCCTGAATTAATAGCTCACTGGTGTGAAGTAAAGGTTTATAATTTGACCATCAGATGTGTAACATAGAAAGACTTCGTCTTCATCATATTCCTAATTCTCTTTATTCTGGTACTGATTTCAATTGAGTTACTCCTGATTTACACCAGTACTAGTAAAAGGTGGCTTGGATCTGTGGCAACATTTTCAAACATAACTAAGGATCTAGGTTGCCTCAGTTTTGGTGTTTAACCTGAGATCAAGTTTAGTTAAAAATTACGGTCACAACTAGTTTTCTACAGAAAAATAGAGTCTTGTCTTAATGAAAATTTTCACAAAAAATATCTGTTTTCCATGATTTTTTTCAACTTTTATTTGGAAAATGGAACAACTCAAGACCAAAAAGTTTTCAACTTTTAACTGAATTTTTGAACAAACCTGAAATTTTTAATTTGGAAACACTGAAATATTTTGTATCACCATTTTGATAAAAAGGATAATTTGAACTTTCCTAAATGAAAACATTTCATTTCAGCTCAGTTCAGAATTGAACTTTATCTTTGTCAGCTACCACAGAGTTGAATGGGAGTTCAACTGCCTCTTGTTAGTGTTCACTATGGATTACATCCCAGGAAGGATTACATCCCCAATCATGGAGTCCTGTGGCACTTAAAGACTAACAAATTCATTTATTGCATGAGTATTCATGGGAGAAAATCCCATGAAAGCTCATGAATTAAATGGATTTGTCAGTCTTTAAGTGCTACAGGACTCCTTGTTCGTTTTACTGAATTAAACTAATATGGCTGCCCCTTTGAAAATGTACAGTCACGAAACACATAATGCACTATGACAGGTCAATGAAAGGGATGACTTTGGGGGCAGTTGCCCCAAAGCATAATGTTTTGAATCAATTACAAAGTAAAATATTTTTATTTGGGTCAACCCCACCAGAAACAAAATATTTCATTTCAATTTTCGTGACAAAAATAAGATATTAAATTTTTATTTTGAAAAAACAATTTTTGGGGTTTTGATTAAAAGTAAAAATGTACTTTGGATTTTTTCTAAAAGACCTTTTTCTTTTTTTGTAAAAATTTTCCATTGAAAAATAAATATCTCCAACCAACTCCACTTTAGACTTGTTAAACAAGTTTCATTTTCAAAGTATGGCTGCTTGACACTTTCTGGAAGTGAGGCTTTAAGGTATATTAAGTAGGTCAAACAGAGTCCCAACACAGCTTCTGTGAAGTCAGTGGTTAAACTCCCACTGACTGCAACAAGAACAATGTTGCAACCTAGATTTGCCAATAGAAGTCCATCTGTACACGCCTTACTCAAGGAAATGACTCAGTGGGTATGTTTCCCTGAGTGAGGAGTGCAGAATCAGACATAAGGTGGTGCATGTAAGGTTCAATGAACAAAGAACAGAAAGTTGTTTAGACAATATTAATCGCAAACCAACATACAGTGTTTTGCTGTGAATTCTGTTACGTCATTAAACTCTAGGGAGAAGATCTGACCCTCTGTTACATTAGTGTAAATCAACTGCAACAGCACTGATGTCAAAAGCATTGCATCAGCGTAAAGTATGAGTAACTGAAAAGCAAATCAGATCTTTGAGGTTCAATCCAGGTAAATTTGACATTAATGGCAAAACTCCAGTTACTTTGCACGTACAGGATCAGGACCTTCCTTTATATATTTTTCAATACCACTAAGATATTTCTGCCTCTTACACATTTGTCACTGAAGGAGAAATCAAATACGTGTTAAAATATTTCCTGACAAGTATGTTACATAATAAAACTATATGAAGCACTGAATAATGATTCACATTATAAAATATGCTATCACATGTCAAAACACAAAATGCCTGACTTCAGTCTTGTCCCTGAAGACTATAATATTATATGAAGTTACAAAATGGCACTGTCATGGCCTTCTGAGTTGGGAAAAAATGGCACTGTCATGGCCTTCTGAGTTGGGAAATAAAGACTCCAGACACCCTGCTAATGTTTAAATGAATGGCTGCATCTTTTATTAACTTATTCTATAAACTCATAATATTACATATAACCAAAACTATTCCCTTGGCTCTTCCTGACAGTAAAGCTTACCTTCCTACCTATCACACTGCTTGCTTTGCTCACCAAACCCAGAATCAAACAGAATACTAGTCTATACTAATAACATTGGATATGCCTACCCTTGAGGCTTAAGTCGACTTAAGCAACTCCATGGCCACACTTGGAGTTCATTAAGTCAACTCAAGCACTTGCTTAAGTCGATTTAAGCACTTTCACTCTTAAAGTCAACTTTAAGGGTTAAGTCAAATTTATTAAGTTGACCTAACAAAATGTGGCCATTAACGTCAACTTTATAAAATTGACTTAAACAAATAGGGCCTCTCTAAGTCAACTTAATAAGATCAACTTTAAGTTGTTTCGCTCCATGGTGGAATACTAAAAGTTGCCCCTTCTCCCTCAGGGAACTGGGATGCCACAATCTCCCTTCTCTCAACACTTCCAAAATAAAATGGCTTCATTGATTCACTTCTCTTATGTTCAGGGTTCCTGTGAACTCTGGTCATTACGCTGGCCATACCCCAATGAACTCCTGTCTGACAGGACTAAATAATAACACCTAGCTTGATTGATTTAAATTACCATTACATTAATGTTCCCTGCCCAAGCCAGAAAATGTATGATATTTCCCTTCCACCTGAGTGAAAAGATTTGCTGGGATAGCCAATTAAATCCAAAGGGCGATGAAAACGTAGCAGTCACACTTGACTGATATTCCCTTAAAGAGCTAGGTTGCTGATGAAGCCTTTCTTCCATTGAGACAAAGTATGCATTAGAGAAAATTAAATCTCTGTCTGAAACACACAAATAAAATCCATTTCATTCTTCTAATCCAGCGATAACTCCTGCTAGTACAACACCATGCCCTGACTCTTAATTTCTATTTTTTGCAAGATTTCATTGTGGCAAGTTAATGTCATTTTAATGGAGCATTTTGTGGCTTAATTTCCCTTTTTTCACAGGATTTTTTTCTTTAAAACAACAAAAACCCAGTCATAGAAACATCTGAGAATTAATGCAACAGAGCATTGCAGTGGTCTCCTTATGATCTCTTAATAAAGATGTAGAAATGCGGTAGAAATGGATCTTCTTAATCTAATGGTTAGTAATGACTTCCTTTGAACTATTGGAATAAGAATTGTAATTTCCTTATTTAGGCACTCAATAGTATACAATTCTTATTATATTTCATGTTAAAATAATAATTCTCATGCATGGTGACCTGCTTTTAAATCTCTGCACACTTTGCTATTGTCTCACCTATTTTCTGATAGTGTCTGCTGTAGGATAACAACCTAGTGATTTTGGTCCTGGTGCCATTATTTTCACTGTTTGTTTCACTCTTTAGGGAAATGGTGAGAGACGTGTGCATTATTCTTCATGACTTCAGTGGGAATTTCATGCACAAGAGTGAAATTTAGCCCTGTGCAGAGCACTAGCACAAGTCCTTTGAGCATGCACACAGGGGGGATTTTTACACATACATAAGGATAGAATTTATCTTCCAGAAGCTAGGATGGTTTTGTTCTTGCTTCCCACAGCAGCTGAGTTCTCCAGGATTAAAAGGAGAACTTGCTCAGCTGATGGGCTCTGTTGTCACCCATGAGGGAGCCACAATGCCTGGTGGTGAATTATTTCAAAGTTCTGCAGAAGTCATTTTTATTTAAATGGCACATTTATTTTCTTACAACAGTAACAGCAGTACATATCCTACCCACTAGAGGCAGCTTTTCAGTTTTTATAGGTAATGTCTTGGCCCCACTGAAATCAAGGGGCATTTTAGCATTGACTTTAGAAGGACCAGGTTACAATCCTACACATCTAATTTTGTATGGAAGTATTTTAATACAGAAATAAGCACTTTAAACAGTTGCTAAATAAATAATAAATACTTTTTTGGGGATCATGGGATCCCTAGTGTAAACATCTCTAAATTGACATAAATATAATGCACTTTCCTGCTATAGAAAAGCTGTGCAGCTTAATGAGCACAGAGCAATTAGCCATTTACAAAAACTGCCAATCACACACTTGGACAACAGTAACTATTTAACCTCTGTCACAGAAATGATGCCCTTCTTGTGCTTTATGCCAGTGTTCTGTCTGTACGTCTTCCCACTCTGAGCTGAGGGCAGTGGATTGAAGATTGCTGATATGATAGGCCTGGATCTTTGCTGTGTTAAGAATTCTGGAAAGCTAACTCTCCACTATTGCCTTCAGACAGAACTCCCATGTTTTAATATATTCTGTCACTTGGTGATCTTAGAAACAGCATGCATGGCACATTTCATATGAAAATGTCACTTTATTATATGGTGTTGTAACTTAAGAGTCATTCTTCACAGAAATGGAAGACACTCTAGGCCTCAATTAGGAAAGTTCTCAAGCACATGCTTAATTGTGAGTATTTGTTTAAATCCTGTAACTCAACAGGTGTCTTAAATTAGGCTGCTTTACTAAATCAGTACTTTATAGTATTCTGAAATACACAAGATATTAACTCAGTATGCACACCTACATGTGGTTCCTTGTGTATATTAACATGTTGGTATTTAAGGTTTGAGAAATTAAATCCAGGTAGGAAGCTGGGACTGGGGGAAGTCAGAGGTAGAAGGCTAACTGAAAAAAAAAAAAAAGGCCTTCCATTTGGGAATGGCTGGTATTCTTTTCCCGTTAATTTCCATTAAACTGAAATTAAGGAACTACATCTTTGTATGTGTTTGCACAGCACTTGGTTCAAAGGGGTCCTGCTCTTCTGGGCATGACAGTTATATAATTACTGAATAATAACAAAAATAATGATGTCTTTTCTCACTGTTCCTTTTCTTTTACATTATGCTGTATTGTTGCTTGGTTTAGCAATATGGGACCACACCTGTTGGGGTACAAAACATTTGTATGTCTGTGTTAGCTATTATATTGAACACCATAGTGTAGGCTACACTTTAAACATAAAAAGAATCATTTTAATTTTTCTGTCTTAATTACATTATATTTGGTGGAGGAGTCATAAACTGCTGAAGTTAAGGAAGTTAGAATGCAGCTGTATTAAAATTATTAATTAGTTTTAAAAAACAAAGTCTGAACCTTTATGATTTTCAGAAATATAATTAACAGATTGTCAGGACAAAGTTTGTAATCCTGGTTACACTTTAAATGAAGGAACATTTATGAATACTTTAATAATAATTAATAAATGATGACTAGAAATTGCTTTTCCCAATAAATTGCTATTCAGTGTCAGAGTCTGCTTTAGAGATTTGTTTAAATTATTAAAAAATGCATTACAGAAGATTTTACAGTAAAGCACTCATACCACTGGAACACATACAATTATTCATAGCTGTTGTGTCCGCAATATATTGTAATGCCTCAGACACTAATATATGAAAAACACTGCAAATTCAATTCTATATTTTTTTTAATTGGTAATGTTATATTGCTTTAATGCTGGAGTAATGCCATAGAAGTCAACGTAGTGGTGGTGTTGAAGCTGTGTTGGTACCGAAACATTAGAGAGACACGTGGGTAAGGTAATATCAGTTATAGGACCAACTTCTGGTGAGAGACATTGAAATTTGATGCTTACACAATCATTTTCCTTGGGTCCAGGAAAAGACTCAGAATGTTTGAGATGGTCCTTTTCTGGAGAATGTGAGGTGCAGTGAGTGGGTCTTTTGTTTTTCTAAAGTCATGCTGTAAAGCTGTTCAGAGTTTCTGTAGTTGTATGTAGTCAGGTCACAGATGATGAGGCCTCTGGGGAAGATGATTTGATTCTTGCTTTTGCTGAGGAAGTAGATATCACTACTAAGTTTTGCTTCCTTTTTCATGTTTCAGTTTTTATTTCAGATGGCAAAATTTGATATCTGGATATCACTGTTGTATGCAGTGTTCTTGTAGCTATGTCAGGATCAGGATATTAGAAAGATAAGGTGTGTGAGGTAATAGCTTTCATTCTACCAACTCCTGTTGGTGATAGAGAGAAACTATGCACAGAGCTCTGAGTTCATTTCCCAGACCCGAAGAATTTGCTATAACCTCAAAAGATTGTCTCTTTCACCAATAGAAGTTGATCCAGTAATCAATATTACATCACACACCTTGTCTCTCTAATAGAAGTCAATGGCTGTACTTTCTGAAACATAGTAAAGTAGTTGAGTTTGGAATGGACCAGAGTTTTGTGTAATATTGTATGATTAATTTCAGATATAAGCTTATAAAAAGATGCTGATGTTAAGACTTCATTACTAAGTTCAATATACAGCCTAGCATATTCCACCATTTGATGTAATACTAATTGTTTCATAGTACAAATGGAACTCTAATTTTCCTGGGTGTTTGTGTGTGTATGTGAAAAGAAATGTCCACAGGTCTTAAGGTACCTACATGTATTATATGAGAGCTGGCATGATAACTGAGTCAGGGAAGGACAAATTTAAGCCACTCTAGTAGAAATTAAAATTCTATCTATCTATCTATCTATCTAT
>ML681984.1:34706160-34797046 GCA_007922195.1 Podocnemis expansa
ATAGATAGATAGATAGATAGATAGATAGATAGATAGATAGATAGATATCTCTGAGATTGATGGATTTTTTTCTAGTTTCATCTAAATAGGCTATTTTGTGACTGTGTCTATAAAACACACAACATTTCAGTAACAGCACAGAGTTATTTATGTTTTTTCTCTAAACCAACCAGGGCTTTTTCATTTCATACAGTACTATTAAATAGATAGTCCTTCATTAGAATATCTTCTTTTGCTTTCCTTATCTGTCACAAATGCTCAGTTTTACTTTGTGGTTTTTATACCCTACAGACACACAAGGAGACATTCTTACACAGCAAAGATAAAACAAACCCACTTACAAGAGGAGAGAACATATCCTGAGGAACAGCATAGCATCTTTACTTTCCGCCAGTGTGAGAAAACTGGTCATGCTATGAAAAGTAACAGCAGGGGCATAGGAAGTCCTTCCTTTCATCCTCTGTGAACAAGGAATTATAAGACAAAGAAGTGCTCCTGCAGATAAGCTGAACGAATGAACTTTCAGCATGTATCATGGGAGTTAGAAGTGGCAATGCTGTAGTTTAGTACCCACTACCGTCCGGCTATCTTCTAAACCCTGAATTTGGAGAGGAACTTTTCAGAGAAGAAAATGTTATTTCTCTCTCACCAAATGAAGGAGCATGGGAGGAAATTAGATAACTATAAACTGAACTGCATTGCTTGTTCATTCAAAAGTCCCCATTTGTAATGGCACATAATGGTGGCACAAGCTTTTAAAATCCATCAAACAAGGAGGCCTGTGGCACTTAAAGACTAACACATTTATTTATATATTAAAATATATTTATATATTTATATTTTTATAATTTTTTATCTATATATTTAAAATTTTTTTTGGTCTGTAAGTACCACAGGCCTCCTTGTTTGTTTTACTGAACTAGACTAAGACAGCTGCCCCTTTGGAACTTGGTAAAATACATCAGTGTTTCTTCTGTAGATTTTTTGCAAGGTTATAATACATGACCAATGTTTAAATTATTTACAATGCATATGACTAGAATCTGTGTCTAGAATTAATTGCAAGTCTAGAACTTGCCATCTCATATTTACATTCCATTGTGTTCTGCACAGTTCATAAACCTTCTGCTCACACTTTATCTAAGAAGCAATTACTTGTGATTCTGGGAAGAATATAAGTGATACTGTGAAGAACAGCAAAATAGAATTAACATGAGCATAGAATGATAATTGAGTGAACACTACAAGTTTTGTCTTAGATTTTGTAAACAATTTATAAGGTTTGTTGAGTGCTTTGGGATCTCTGGACTGAAGACACTGCATAAGGTACTAGTGATTATTATGTTTTTCATTCATTATACAACTTAACCTCATTCAGAGAGTCTGAATAGTCAATATTCTGCCAACAGTAACTCTGATAGTGTGTCAAAATGACATTACCTTCACAAATGAATGGCAGATGGTTTGAGCTGAGTGTGTACAAGCACTGCTGGTAGGATAGTGTAAGTTCTTTAGTCCTAGGTGATACTACAACAACTTTTGCTCTTTGTCTTTATCTTTCTAAGTTTAGTTATGACATACGATGAGATGTAGTGAGAACATCACTAATTCTTTTTAGCTAAAATTCTATTTTAATGTTCAGCAGATAGTAAATTCTCATTTTTAGGAACACATTCTAATTGGTCTCATTTTCTTTGCCTGTTTCATGCAATAATAAAACAAACTATGTTACGGTTCTGGTTATTAATGTGCCAGCAGAGGCATTCTGCACTAATTCATTTTACTTACAAATATGAATATGTTCTATATTTCATCATATCAAAATATTAATGCTGGATAGGTTTGGCATTGCCTCATGTTCTAATACTGATTAAAAAGACCACAGTCAAACAACTTGGCCTCAGTGGGTTTCAATCAGAAAAGGATGTAAGGTCATAGAAGCAGAAATCTGTTCCTTGAGACTGCATTTCCCTATGCCCTTCTGTCAGGGGGCTTGCAGGTGACTAGTAAACCCAAAGCAGGGACAGGCCAGGGAGGAAATATGGCCATGACACCTGCGGTTGTACTAATTCAGGGCTTACCCCTGGCTGCATTCATTGCAGTTCTTCTCCCCAGTAAAATCTGAGGCATAAGCCCCACTGACTTTCTTCACCCAGGATAAAATCTCGTGGGTCACAGCAAACCCTCAGGCTCAGAGTGGTGCTGCATTCACTTAGGTAAATCTATTCCAATAAACATCCTAGAAATAGGCTGGAAGTACAATGCTGAGTTGGCCCAGGCACTCTGCCACCACATTGGGGCATCTGAAACCAGAGACCAGAATGTGAAACCACTTTAGACCAGCATCTGATCCTGAATTTCTGAATTAGAGGTTGTCTCGACAGGGGGTTGAACCAAATCCCACATCCAAACATCTACACATGAGATAGATATATTTGCTTATTTAGGAATGCTGGGTTTCATGATGCAAGGAATACAATGCCTGCTGTGCCAGAAAAAAGACAGTGAGAGGCTCACTCAAATCTATTGAGGTTGAAAATATATCATTGTCCATAAGAAGATGCAATACATGAGTTCATAGGTGCCATGGTAAGATGGTCCTGCCTAAACTTCTAAAATGTCCAGCAGCCTTCTATGAAATGTCATTGATACCAAACTATATCTACACAGGATTTTCTTCAGCATCAGAGGTAGCTCCGCCAGCTGGAATGTACTATTTTAGAGCAGCTGCTGGCATTTGTATCTCAGTGTTTTAGTTAACTAAGCTTGGATCAAGTTTATGCAACATAGTCTTAACACATCAAGTGGCTTGTCTGCATTAGCACTGTCATTGCTATCAATGGCAGAGCTGCATTGGTGGCCAACAGTGAGCAGTTTTCGTGACACCCTTCATGTAGAGAGAACAGAGAGAGAGTGGGAGAAATAACTAGCCCACGTGAAAGGCTGGCACACACAATTCTAAGAATATAAAGATTTTATTTTTTTATTTAAACTAGAGTTTACCCTAATTAATGGGGCTGCAACCAGACCTTAAGACAAGATACAATTTTCTTTTTCCATTTGATTTGCTTTCCTCTTTGTGAACACTTGATGGAAAAAGCATTGCAGAGAATCAGTTACTGTGGCAAAGGAATAGATTTAAGTGTGCCTGAAAAAATACACCTGGTAGAATTATGAATTATACATGGGGTACAATGGATTGGCATTCACAGTGCATCCCCCATAAGTACCCAGCTGTGGTTTTTCTGCGGTCTGGGGAAATCGATGATCCAAGCAGATGATTGAATTCAAGGATTGACCAAGATTCATGGTAATCAATCAATCAGGTTCTGGAAGAGTATTTTCTAGTCACATACACAGCACTTAAAGTCCATCATGATGCTGTCTACATCCAGTTGGGATCATGCAGGTAGATTTGTGACTGGGAAAAGAGGAAGCAACAAGTCTTTAGGTTGCTCATGTGCAAATGGGTGATTACACGTACCAGATGTTCTGCATACATGATTACTTGACTTGCCCACACATGAAATGATGCATATGAAACATGCAAATAACTGTTCAAAAGCTGCACAAGATTATTTTCTTCATGCACACAGAGGAAAAACTTGAGGGGTTTTATAAGTAACTGCAAGAATTTGAAAATTTTTATCAAGGGCAAACTGTGGAAATTCCATCATCAGATGCATTTTGATACTGAAATGTGTTAAAAATCCAAGGTGGAACAAATCAAGGTTGTTCAGGCAGATGGCATGGCAGCATCACATATATGAAAAGCACCATTTTAATAGCCTTTAAATGTATGTAATTAGTTATTGCCTATGTGAACTACAATTTAGTTAATTTGAAGAAAGGTAACAATTCTGAGCTAAAACGGGAATATTTGTACTTATCATTGTGAATGATCATGTTCATGTGCATCCTCCATGCGTCAGTTACTATTGCCTTGGAAAAAAGCCATGTATACAGTCTGGTTTTCATTTTCTGACCTATAGCTCTTTAAAGAAGAAAAAGAAGAAGGTTTAATGCACCAGCACGTAGGCTAGCTATATTTAGCTGATTTCTCTAATCTTGGAATTGGACACCTCTGGAAAGTGTAACTTAGAGATGAGCAGCTGCCTGCTATATAGCACTTCCATGGCTGATCTAATTGCTGCAGACCATTGGTACCGCCTTCTGAAAAAGGGAAGAATGGTGAAAGACGGTCACGATGAAGATATACTGTGTCTGACATATGGGCTAAATGAGGCAATAGCAAAGTGGCTGAATGGGGTGGGGGAAGGATGGTTTCAGGGTCACAGTAACTCCCAAGAATGTCCTTTTTCCCCCTCCTCTCCTCCCTCAAGTGGCACACACAATTCTTTTAGAACCAGGCTGTCTATCTCTCATGGTACCCTTAATTTTTATTTCTAAGGAAAATAAATAGTTTTTTTGTTGAAAGGACTAAAATAAAGAACCAACCTTTGGGCAAGATTGTGTCACCCTTACTCACCTTAAGTAATACTTTGTTCCACAAGCAGTTGTATTCAGTGCTACAGCACTGATTGTGGAATGATATATAACCAAGCCTGAGTCAGAGTGGCAAAATATTACCCTTTCAGAGTATAATTGTCCCATGTATGAAGATAAACAGATTTTTGATTTGCTGGTGGCTTTGCTAAATCCTGTTAGCTGCTGTGCAAAGCTCCTGAAGGAGACATCTGTAAACCCTGTAAAAGCAATATATGGTATTAGACAGATTTTTGTGGTTTACAGTGAAATGCAGCTGAAAAATATTTTGTTTTGCTGTGTTTTACTGGGGCTGGAAAACGTCAAGTGTTGAGTTCCTCAGACTACTGCTTCTCTTAACAAAAACATATTCGGAGGTTAAGGAGTTTGTAGAATTTACTTTGTCTGGTGCTAATGTAAAATAACTCTTACTAATGTAAAACAAATAAACAAGGAGTCCTGTGGCACTTAAAGACTAACACATTTATTTTTTTCATGAGCTTTCGTAGGAGAAAATCCCAGTTCATCAGATGCTTTGAAGATGGGGGAACTTACAGAATGGTAGGAAATAAATGCACACTCCTCGCATCTTCAAAGCATCTGACAATGTGAGATTTTCTCCCATGAAAGCTCATGCAAAAAATAAATTTGTTAGTCTTTAAGTGCCACAGGACTCCTTGTTTGTTTGTTTTATTGAACTAGACTAACACAGCTACCCCTTTGGGTCTTCCTAATGTGTGTATAATACTTGAGAGGTGATGGATTATAAATAACAAATTTGTATATAATATAAAACAGCGTTTAAAAATATTCAATATATATTTGTTTTAAAATGTTGTGGTAACATATATTAAGCAATACAGAAAGCCATGTTATGTTTCTCCTGCTCTCTATGGACTATTGGTAAGAGTAGCTGTTTACAGTTTTCACCATTGTGGAGTGTATTTATATTGTTAAGAAATACCATGCAAATCACTGTTTCTTACTTATTTGACTGTATTAGATAATCACCATTACTGTCTAAGATTCCAAGCTGCTCTCTGAGAGAGTGATAATTCTTATCATTTTCAGATACAGTTCACAGTAAAATCTTAAAAAACTATGATGTACAGTGGTCTTGATTTTGCCAAATCAACAATGTTTCTATGGCAAGATCCAGCAATAATATCAGCACCTAGCAGGGATCTTTGATATTTTTCCATTTGTGCACTGGCCCCGACCAGTTTCTATGATACTATATAATGTGATTCTCATTCCTGTTTGGATTTTTACTGTTTTTGTGAGGGATAATATTTTGAAGTGTGTGAAAGGTTCAACTGGAATCCTGAACTCATCTGAAATCAGGATGGTTTTTGGGCTATGGTGGGATCAAGCCAGGTCCACTGAAAGGAGAAAGTGTGAATGTAATTTTAATGGAACTTGGATTTTATTTGATTCACATCTGATCCCACAGAGCAAAAATCTACCAATGGCAAATTGGTTGAACATTCATGCACAGTGAATCCTGCAAGGTGTGTAGACCTATTTACTGTAGTATAACTTCTTTGAACAGAAATCAAAATACAACAGTTACTATAGGTTTAAAAAACAAAACAAAAACAAAAAACAAGGAGTCCTGTGGCACTTAAAGACTAACAGATTTATTTATTCCATGAGCTTTCTCCCATGAAAGCTCATGCAATAAATAAATCTGTTAGTCTTTATGTACCATAGGACTCCTTGCTTTTATTTATTTATTTATTTATTTATTTATTTATTTATTGATGAACTAGACTAACATGGCTGCCCCTTTGGAACTTTGTAGATTTAAAAGCAGTTCATGCTGAAACACTTTTCTCAAGAGATTGACTGTGATGAGTTACAGATTTGTTGAACTGTATTACCGTATACGCATTATACAGCAAGACATTATGAATAATGGGAATCTGTGTTGTCAGGAGTGCAATTATGATAAGTCATCTTGCAATGCCAATGACAAAATGTCTAGAAAATAATTTAATAGAATTCACAGATCTTGCCTCATTGGGTAATGAAATAGATAAGACTTTGGTAAATGAAGAAGAGTGTTGGGAGGACAAAAAGATTAAAAGAACTAATAAAAGAAGCGTTGTTTACTAAGTCTATGGTAACCCTACTGAGCTAACTAGAGCAGAATGCTCAGAAATGCAATTGTTGGCTTTGAAACCATCAATTAGAGAGAAAGAGCAGTTCTCTAATCAGCAGTAAGACACGTTTGAGGCTAGTGATGGCCCTGTTGGAATTTAACAACTATCTTGAATTTTAAACAAACTGGAAATGATTTCCCTTCTATCATCCATTTTGCAGTCAGCTTCTCCATCTCTCAACATTTCATGTTCTTTATATAAAGCTAAGGGATTATTTTTATCTCTAACTCTGGTATTAATAGCAGGTCAATGGCTATTTCCATCTGCCTCTCCTTCAATGTGTCAATGCTGATTAAACACATCTAAAGCTTTATACAATATCACTGCTGTACTGCTCAGACTATTATACTTCAGTGGAACATTTGACTTTAAAATGTTCCATGCTCACCCTGTTCTCAGTCAGTGAGAAATTAACTTTAAGAAGATCAAGATTGTGGATTGCCCTTCATGCCTATATAGGGTAGTGAACGCAGACACCCCTTTGTTACCACAAGGGGATACCTCCTCTGTGAGTTACTGAATGTGTTGGGTAGACCAGCCTCTGCATGTGTATTCCTTCCATTCCAGTGGGTAGGATTAAGGAGTGGACAGACCCTTGATCCTACCCCACCACAAAATACTAGCTCACATGACTGAACTAGCACAGATCTCATCCACTGATTAGTAGTTTACTTTTCCCCTGAAGCAGGGGTGGAAATTATGCACTGTTCTTTACTATGGGCTGACAGTAAATTCTCAGTCTACCCCTAGCATTTCTAGCTCTAGGGTGTCTGATTTGTCATGTCTATAACATGGATATCTTAGCAAGTGAATAATGTGGGAAATCAGTATAATGTAGGTGTTTTTTTCTTCAAAATAATATCCTCTTTTTAATATTATTATTGGTCCCTTCTGTCAGTTTTTAAAACACTCTTTTTACATTGTAAGTATCTGACTGAGATATGATATAGGCCTGAAAGGTATGAAGCTGCTTTATAAAAACAATAAGACCTCTGAAAAGGTGGAAAATTCCAGACCTGGTTTTTATGTGCAGCCCTCATTGACTAATGAAGGCTAAATTATTGAGAAATCTCAATCACAGTCTGGATAAATTTAAATAATCCAGTATTTTCATTCATATTGACTTTTGCACTATAGATAATAAATATTTACATGTTCCAAAGGGGCAGCTTGTTAGTCTAGTAAAGCAAAAAAAGCAAGGAGGCTTGTGGCACTTAAAGGCTAACAGATTTATTTATTGCATGAGCTTTCATGGGAGAAAAATCTCACTTCATCAGACGCTTTGAAGAGGGGGAATTTACAGAATGGGATGAAAATAAATGCAGGGGAGTGTAAGACATGGGATCAGGTCATACTGCAACAGCAAATCAGAGTATTTGTAAGGATTCAAACTCTAGGAAACAGCGCAGAGAGGGAGGGTGAAGTCAAATTACCTGTTATAATGTGAAAAGAATCCATAGTCACGATTCAGCCCTGCTTTCACAAAATCTAATTTGCATATTAGTTCAATTTTGGCTGTTTCTCTTTGAAGTCGATATCAAACCACTCTTTCTTGAGTATTCAAATCTCATTATTTTCTAGTCACTTGTTCTTCAAAGTAAATAATATATATTTAGTTCTCTATACTCAGGAGATTAAATACAAACTTCATAATTACTTGAAGAAAGTATCAGAAGCTTTTAAAGGGTAAATGAGTATAAAGTTTGAAGATCTTTCTTCCTCTCTTGAGATACATATTGTATTGTTAGCTTCAGGAGCCAAGTAAGAAGGAATTTCAAATCTGACCTTTACTCTTAAACAATCAGAGCTATATATAGACAGGATTTCATACAGGGTCTTCAGGTGTTGATTTATCTTTTCTTCTCTTTGAAGTGGTAAAAGGTTGCAGTTAGTGAAAAAGGTTCCACCCTTACAATTAGGTGCAGTAAATGTTTTTCTCTCTAAGGGCAACCTTTTTTTTATCTGAGACTCTGAATATCTGCTTGGTTTGGGGAGGGAATATCATTCAGATAAATCCACTGTGCTTATTCTTTTAAAAAGCTATATTACAGCCTGATATCTATGTACTAAACCAGGGGTGGCCAGACTTATGGAACTCGAGAGCCACACAAGCTGATTATTAAACCTTCAAGAGCCACACTGAGGCATATAGCCATATACTTTGACCTACTAAATTTGCTGACGTTCTTCCAGGAACCACAATTTTTCATTCAAGAGCCACATGTGGCTCCCAAGCTGCAGTTTAGCCATGCCTGTACTAAACTGAACTAAACGATGTAGCTCTAAGTCATCTAAGTCTGATATACACCAGTATTGTGTGTGCATACTTCTGCATGACCACATTACAGTAACTGAACCCTCCAAAAATTTTGTTGTACTTTTAGTGGAGACAAAAGTTTGTTGGTTTCTGCTTCTCCTTAAAAAAAATCACAGATATGAAATACCTCATAAAAATTCTTACATGACGGATCTGAGAATGTAAAAACATGCCTGTCTCCTTCACATTTGTAGCAGTAATTTTAATAAGGACAGACAAATGTCATCAATTATTGAAACTATTCAAAACCACTTTCACTTTCTTAGACTTAGTACACTATAAGCAACCACTTTGCCTCCAGGGTTGATCTGAACCATGTGTTAATTCACGTTGCTCTCACTCTGATACAACTACATAATTGTATGACATGTTACAAGAAATAGTAGCTAAGCTGGAGATTGTATTGTGATTTCTTAGTAGACTCATCTGTCCACAGCAAAGAGTTTTATCAGGATCTAGTTATTATTTGTTAACTTTTTAAAAGGTATCACTGGTGTTGGGCCAATATTGAAAGAATCATTGTAAAAAATGTATTTGAAAAATGCTGTGCAATCAGTCAAGTAAATTATCTGTCAAATTCTGTGTTCCAACCTACATATTTCTTGTAACAAAGCACTGTCATCTTCTGTGAGCAAGAGTGAGAAGAGGAACAAGAACAGGTGACAGGATGGCCAAAAGGTTTATGGTACAGCCTGAACTGGAGCCCAGAATTAGGTCTGATCTCTTCCAACAAACACTAAATGGTTCAGAGTATTAAGCTTGATCCAAATATAACAGCTTCTCTTTAACTCTATACTGGGTAAAACCAAAAGCACAGATCTGAACACACCAATCTTAGGAAAATATCAAATCCAGATCTGAATTTTGCAATATGGGCTCACCACTCAGCAATAAAAGAATTTCTATTATACGGGGTGAGAAATTTGTGTAGATATTTTCTCCCTTTCCATACCTTTGTCATGTGCAGATACACTGTACTATGAAAAATTATGCTACATCCTCCAAAAAACATCTTTGGTTACGCAAACATATGTTAATTGTAAATAAGATGTTCATATGCTGTACTTGCCTGACCCCTTACACAAAAGAATTTTGCACTACCATTAAAAATATATAACTCCAGGGACTCAGTTGACAAGTTGAAGCCATCTAGGATTTGTCTCTGTGGCCAAGCTGTCCTGTACATTCTTTGGCAGCTCCTTCTTTGGTTAATAATTTACAAAGCTTCTCAAATGCTTTCAGATAGCTTCAATACAAAATTGCAATCCCAATTTAAGAAGAATCATATAACAGTTATGACCAGGTCCTGCTGCAGTTTGAAATTAAGATACTTATGGCTGATTAATCATTTCCAAAGGGATAGCCGTGTTAGTCTAGTCCAGCAAAAAAACCAAGGAGTCGTGGCACTTTAAGACTATCAGATTTATTTTTCGTATGAGCTTTCATGGGAGAAAATGCCACTTCATCAGATGCCTTGAAGATGGGTGAACTTACAGAATCATTTGTGTAGTTTAACCAAGTAGAATTTTGTCTTTAAAGGAATTCTTGAAAATGTAATTGCACATGAATTATGATTCTGAATATGTAACAGAAAGTGAGTAAAAAACAAACAGTTAAAATGACACAGTAGGGAACTAGCCTTACCAACCCTAAGTAATCCATATTCTGGTCCCAACTACGGAATGTGTAATTTGAATCAATCAGAATCACAAATATCAAAACTATGTCTTATGAAGATAACTCTGAAGTTATTATTATTACTAAGCATTTGCAAAGCTAGAATATATAAAGAGCTAGAGAATCCTTGTCATACAGTGGGAGAAGTTTGCATAAAAATTAACTAATACAGCCTAAAGGTACCTGAAAAAGACTTGGAGTTAGGACTCTTGGGTTTCTAGTCAAAGCTTTTCCAGTGATTCAACAGATGATCTGACTCACTTCAACCAATACTAAAATGGATAATAATAACCTACCACAGTAATACACTTGGAGACTTAATTAATTAAGGGATTTAGAGAGGGAAATTTCTTAAATTGAAAGCTGTGCCTAGTTACAGGATTTCTCTGTGTATGAAACTGCTCATTGGTATCTTTTCAGAAGAACGGTAGAGTACCAAACAGTTTTTAGAATAGAGGTTCTCAGACAATTACATGTGAGAGTACTGGTACTCAGAAATGAGGGGTGAAATCTTGGCCCCATTTAAGTCAATAGGGCTATGTCTACAATTAAGAAGTTAGTTTGAATAAACTTAGTTCAAATTAATTAATTCAAACTAATAATGGTTAATTCGAACTAAGTTAATTCAAACTAATATGGCCCCACTAGTAAACCAAATTGGACTAGCATGTCCATGGACAGGACTTGCTAGTTCGATTTAGGAAGGGAGCACCATAAGAATTTAATTTGTGGATGCGGGAAGAGCCATTGATGTGATATACCTTGACTTTAGCAAGGCTTTTGATACGGTTTCCCACAGCATTCTCATTGGCAAATTAAGGAAGTATGGGTTAGATGCATGGACTGTAAGGTGGATAGAAAACTGGCTAGAACAACGGTTTCAGCGTGTAGGAATCAATGGCTCCATGTCAAGTTGGCAGGCAGTAACGAGTGGTGTGCCCCAGGGGTCGGTCCTGGGGCCAGTTCTGTTCAATGTTTTCATTAATGATCTGGATGATGGGATAGATTGCACACTTAGTAAGTTTGCAGATGATACCAAACTGGGGGGAACGGTAGACACCCTAGAGGGCAGGGACAGGATTCAGGGAGACCTAGACAAATTGGAGCAGTGGGCCAAGAGGAATCTCATGAGGTTCAACAAGGATAAGTGTAAAATCCTGCACTTGGGACGAAAAAACCCCATGTACTGCTACAGGCTGGGGAGTGATCAGCTAAATAGCAGCACTGGAGAAAAGGGCCTGGGAGTCATGGTGGATGGGAAGCTGGACATGAGTCAGCAGTGTGCGCTTGCTGCCAAAAAGGCCAATGGCATACTGGGCTGCATCAGAAGAAGTGTTACCAGCAGATCAAGGGATGTGATCATTCCCCTCTATTCTGCACTAGTGAGGCCACATCTGGAATACTGTGTCCAGTTTTGGGCTCCCCACTACAAAAAGGACATGGACAAATTAGAGAGAGTCCAGAGGAGGGCAACAGAAATGATCAAACGGCTGGAGCACAAGCCCTATGAAGAAGACTGAAGGAACTAGGCTTATTTAGCCTGCAGAAGAGAAGACTGAGGGGGGATTTGATAGCAACCTTCAACTACTTGAAGGGTTGCTCCAAGGAGGAGGGAGCTCGACTGTTCTCGGTAGTAACAGAGGGCAGAACGAGAAGCAATGGCTTCAAGTTACAGCTGGGGCGGTCCAGGCTGGATATTAGGAAAAACTTCCTTACTAGGCGAGTGGTGAAGCATTGGAATAAGTTGCCTAGGGAGGTGGTGGAATCTCCATCTCTGGAGGTGTTCAAGTCCCAGCCGGACAAAACCCTGACTGGGATGATCTAATGGGAGTGGTCCTGCTTTTTTTGGCAGGGGGGTGGACTAGATGACCTCGTGGGGTCCCTTCCAACCCTATGATTCTATGATTCTATAAGTGTGGAGATATGGCACCCAAGAAGGGCCATGAGCTTTCGTGGGAGAAAAACGCACTTCGTCAGACACTTTGAAGATTTTCAAAGTGTCTGATGAAATGAGATTTTTCTCTCACAGAAACCCATGCGATAAATACATTTGTTAGTCTTTAAGTGCCAAAGGACGCCTTGTTTGTTTTAAGTGAAGGTGATTGTGAAAAGACAGAGTTTGTGATTTTAAGGAGTGGAAGGACGATGAACAGCAAAATACAGATATTGCATTTCAAGAAGGCAGACTTTAGCAAGCTTGGGCAACTGGGAAGTAAGGTCTCAGGGGAAGCAAGTCTAAGGAGATAAACAGTTCGGGAGAGTTTGCAGTTTTTCAAAGAGACATTATTAGGGGCACAAGAGCAAACTACCCACCGTGTAGGGAAGATAGAAAGCATTGCAAAAGACCATGCTGGCTTACCCAGAAGATCTGGGTAAAATTAGAATCTCCTTGGTAAGACCCAGGCGATTCTAAAATGGGAAATGACTGTCTAGGAAGGATTACTGCATAGGGGGTCTGTGGCTTATCATGGATAACACTGTCACAAAAAAAAAAAAAAAAAAGAAGGAAAGAAAGAAAAAAAAGCAATCATCTCCAGAATGCAGTCCTATACTTCTATGATTCTATGACATTTTGGAAGGTCTAGATGTATAATGACTAGACACAGATTTCAGTGTTGTACCACACAACGGGAGTTCTGGACCCAGTATGAAGACTCAGGCCATAAATTATCTCTGTGAATTCACCACCAAATACTTCTACAGATGGACCTTCCTAGGCTTCTCTGAAGCACTCTCATTAATTATCTTATCTTGGTCTATCTGCCTTATTTCCAATTTTCTGATAGAAATAATTGCCAAATCATTTAACATTTCCTGCTCCTTGAATGTTCTTAAGTAGGCCTTCATGAATTTTAGCTTGCTGAATTTTCATTAGCAGCCAAGGTTACAGGAAGACAGCAAAAAATGCAATTCTGCATTAGAGTAACATGCATCTAAAGAGTTTTTGGCTGTGTCTATACTACAAAAGTTAGTTTGAATTAGCAAAATTGAACTAATAAGTTTGACCTTAATTCAAACTAAACAAAGCCTTAGTAAGTCGAATTAACACAGTGCACTAAATTGACTTAAATGTTAAGTCAAATTAGTGCGTTTTGTTAATTCAAACTAACTGCCCTAATTTGAATTTACTTAGTTCAAATTCAGGCTTAATCCTGGTCTACAGTGCCCTTAGTTTGAACTAAGAATGGAACTAAGTACTTCGTTCAAACTAAATGCAGGTGTTACTCATTCAAACTAAGCTTTCATTACTTCGAATTAAGAAATTCCTTAATCTGAACTAGTGAAAGTCTATGGTGAACAGGGACTAAATTACTTTGAATTAAGGCTCCTTAATTCGAACTAATTTGCTAGTGTAGACACATCCTTTGTGACTATAGTTAAGAAAAAAAATGGGTGCCTTTGTTTCCAAGTCATCTTTAAAGTTTTGCTTGAAAAAGACTGATAAAAGTGCTCAATCTCACTCTCAGAACTCCCTGGCTATGTCCACATGTACATTGTTATTTTGAAATAAGTTATTTTGAAATGATTTATTTTGAAATAAAGTCCTTATTTCGAAATAAGTTAATTCAAATTAAGAAAAAACTCAAAGCGAAATAGCATGTCCAAACACAGGACTTGCTATTTCACTTTAGTAGACGGGCACCATGGGAGGAGTGGCAACATAACCTCCTCCCTGGGCCATGCCCCCACGCAATATAGGCTAAAAGGAAGGTACCCTGGGAAGGAGAAGGGCAAAAGTGTTATTTTGAAATAATGGTTATTTCGAAATAATACGTCCGAACAGCATTACTTCAAAATAACCATTTTGAAATAACAGCCGTTTCGATTTAAAGAAGGTTTAAGCTATTTTGAAATGATGGCTCTTATTTCGAAATGACAGAGCCCATCATTTCGAAATAAGAATATGTCGTGTGGACTTAATTTTTTTTATTTCAAAATAACCAGTGTTATTTTGAAATAAAAGAGACATGTGGACATACCCCCTGACTTTAAATCCTCAGGGTGGCTGCTTATTAAGTCACATTCTTTAAGTCCCCCATCTTCAAGCATCTGACTAAGTGAGATTTTTTCTCGAAAGCTCATGCGATGAATAAATTTGTTAGTCTTTAAAAATGTATGAAGACTCCTTGCATGTTGCCAAGATACAAAGGGGCAGCCATGTTAGTTCTGTTCAGTAAAACAAACAAATTTATATAGTCTTTAAGTGTCACAGAACTCTGTGTTTGTTTTTCAAGACTCCTTGTTTGTTTTGCTGAACTAGACTGACATGGCTACCCCTTTGGAACTTGCTTACTAAGTACTGAGCTTCCCTGTCTAGGTCTTTGCTGCTGACACGTTTCAGTTTCTCACTTGTGAAAATAGCAAACATTTCTCCAATTCTGTCATATTTACACATGCTCCCTTTTAATTGTGCTAATATTGTGGCTAACCAGTGCTGAAAACCACATATTAAAAAAAAAAAGAAAAAAAACTTTTTTGAGAAGCTGATGACCTTTTGTCCTTTACAAGTTCACCAAGCATTACTTGCTCCTTTGAGATAATTTCTCTTTGAACCGTGCAGATCATCCTAACATTTCAGCCTGTGAAGCAACAACTTCCTTATTGTAAATGAATCAGAAGACTGTAATTCCAATAAAGTATCTCAAAAAGTCACCAAGGAAATTGCAAGCTGTTTAAATGTCAAGATCTGGATTCTGCAGTTTTTTGCTCACAATGCTGATTTTTGATAAGATAGTATTGTGTCTCCCAGCCAAAACAAGAAGCTAAAACTCTGAAATGTTCATTTGCAAGCTATCAGCTTCTGATTTATGTTCTGGCATAAGACTGTGTGAAGCCTCAAACTTGTCTAAAGTGTAATAAACACTCTCAACCTGAGTTCATAGTGGACAGATTGATTTTGCCTTTGCTGACCATCTTGTCATGATTTGGCTTTTTAATGAAATGCTAATATGCTTTTTCAACATACTCTCAATGACTAGTAGGAGAGGAAAACAGGGTTTGCAATCTTGGAATAATTAAAAATATGGGATAACTTTGGGAACAACAAATGCAGCAGTTTTTCCAAGATTTAGTGAGAGGGCAGCACATGGGAGGAAAGACATGTACTAATTTACTTGCTGAATTTGATTCTGAATATTTTTATGTGCTGCTGCCTTGTCTACTCTGTTGTCATAGATTGCTGCAATCAGTCATATCTAAGACATCTTTTTTCAGCTTCTGTAAAATAACCTCCATAATATCTTCTGGTGTGGATATCAGTGAAATCTACAAAGCTCTCAACAACCTACACTCTGTCTTTCAAAACCTCAGCATACCTTAATGCCTGAGATATTTGTTCCATTCAGGAAAGGTCTTGAGTGCAATCAAATTTAACAGAGAAATAATTCATTTTTCTAACCTCATCAAAAATAGCCTGCTGTATGTTTCCTGTGAGCCTATTGAAAAATTCATTTTGAATTTGGTTTGATAAGAACATCACCTTTGTGATAGGAACCTTAAGAGCTTCAACACAGATCTCACATCAAGTTTGCAAGCAATTCGAATAAGCCCAAAAAATTACCATTACAAGGATTGTCTAATTTCTCACCTGAACTTCCCAGATCTGACCACAGCTCACCTAAGTACAGCAAAATATCCAAGAGACAATGTATATTATGGCACCTGTCCTTCTGCATCTAACAGCAGGTTTGCGTACGTTTGTAAATGGTGAAACACTTAATTGCTCTGCAATTTCCATCCAGCAAGCGATTGCCTCCACATATTCCTTTAAACCAGTGGTTCTCAACCTTTTGTAGCTTGTGACACAGTTGACAGAATATCATGACCTGTATCATGACAGGAAACACTAGCCCGCTCACCCCAGGCCAAATCCAGCCCTCTCCCTGGCTCTTCATGACATATTTACTGCTGTGTAGTGACACAGTAATGTGTTGCCCCAACACAGTGGTTGAGAACCACTTTTTTAAACAGTTGTGCTGGCTTACATGTATGCTACAGTGGAGAAGACTTATGAGCCCAGTTTTACTGCAGATGAAAAATTTGGCTGAAAAAGCAAACAAGCACAACAGAACAATGAGGTGAGTCAAACTCTGTATCAATGAAGATTGCAGGCATAACTCCCCATTAGGAATTTTGAAAAAGAAAACATAATTTTAATGTTTTCTTTCTTTGCATATATATGGCAAAAAGTCTTGTTCCAATGAAGCAGCGGAACATTTTTCTATCAAAAAACAGTTTACATTATCCATTATTTGTGGTCAAGTATCTTCATCTGCCTTGTCAAAGCAAAATTCTCCTCCATGCTTACAATAATTGAACTTCTTTCATCGTCCACATCCATAAAACCTGCACTAGCAACTAATGGGCAAATTTCTCAAGACTCCAGGACCCCAACAAACCTGACAAACCCAAATTAATGTCCTCACTAGCTAAGGATGCTACTCAGAAGTGTGAGTAGCATCATTGTCCACAGATTGTTCACCAAAAACATTTCAAGAAACTCGGAAGACCCCTCCTTACAGTTCTCTGATTTTCTTTTTCATATACCTGCTGCAGTTTGCACCATTTGTACATATTTGCGGTGAAAATCAAAACTGAAGGTAAGAATTTACCCACCAAGGTCTTCATGAATGAATTGCTAGGTTTGGAATGATTGCAGTAGTGGATGAAATCTCTCATATCTCTTTGAGACACTAAAAGAAATCAGGTGAAAAGTTATCATATCCCTGGGACACTCAGAGCTATATCCCTAGGGCTTAGCATGTGTGTGTGTGTGTGTGTGTGAGTGTGGAGAGTAGCACCCCACTCCTCAATTTTTTTTTAAGATCAGAAAAGATGACTGAGGTTTGCACAGAACTTCTTTCAGAGCCAGTGCCTCATGCAGGCTTTGCTCCACTTGGGCTCTACTCCCTCATCCATTAACTCATCTGTCAGAACACACTGAGTGGGTGGTTTCAGCACTCATGTGGATGGAAGCCTGCAGCCTGGAATTGCAGCAGCCCAGGGAGTGACACAGGTAACAATTCTGGGTGGAATCAAAAACACATTCAGGGCCCCAGCAAAGCCCAAATACACTATTCAGGGCATTAACCAAAGAAGGAGAGTCCCTGGGTGGAAGAGAAGAGGGAAGGCCCTTTCTAGGGCCCTGATAAACCTGGGTGTGTTTCCATGGGATCATTTGAACTCCCTCTGCATCGTAATTCAGGAGACCAAGGACTATATCCCTGTATCTGCTTCTCTGTGCTTGGTTAGGATATTGGCAAAGAGGGAAAGGTAGCGCTAAAACACATCGCTGCTCTAAGGTAGTTTGGCAGAGAATCCTAGGGAACCTTTCCACTTGTGGGGAATGCCAGAATACAAGATGTTCCAGTTATGCCTCATGCCATTCCCAGCTACACCCTGGCACAATGCCTCCATCAGCTACTCAGGGATTTATTTTTTACAAGGGGGAATCCTCAGATGCCACGTCAGCTTTCCCACTAAGAGAGCTTTAACTTTGTGCTCCTACAAAAGCACAAGGGAAACTTAACCTGGGCTAAGAATCTAGCCCCAAGAGTTCATGATAAAATATTGTGCCACCATATGTGCAAGACAAAATACTGGAGTACATAATGTTGCAATACTGCAATTGCTAAATCAAAATGCAATAAATTGTTTGCTTGGAACACAGTCGTGGTGAGTAGGCAGTGGGGAACTGGATTTTGGCAGAATGATAGATTGTGGAGTATGGGTTGCTGCACATACTAAACAAGCAATTCTTGGAAACAGAGCTGGCAGACTTGTGACTGTACCCCACATGGAAGACACTCCAGTGCCAGAAACTCAATTTTGTCAATTCTCTGGTGTGACTCCAGGAAATATCTTTGAGGTGTCACAAACTTAGACTTCTCATAAAGAAAACAAGACTGCAAACCAAATCGATGTGTTTTGTGTCTATGTATAATAGTACAATGGTGATTTGGGGATTCCTGGCATAATTACTATTGCAGATCCATGGGTAGGGCCAGACTGTACCCAGCTCTACCTTTAGTACAGAGGCAAGGCAAGTGAGAAAGAACCTTCATCCAGCACAGCAGCAAATACAGTAGCAGTCTCTGGAGCACAGGAACTGCTTCTTCCTGAGAGCCCTCTCCTGGGGTGCTAGAGGGAATTAGGGAGAGTTAAGCAGAAGAGGTGGGGAAGAATTGGGCCTTTTGCCTTGCCTCTCTCTTCACATCTCACATGGAGCTGGTTGGGCATTTCTGTAGGAGCAGGCTACACCATGGTATAGCAGGTACACTGCCTTCCTGGACTTCCAGGATCTGAATTTGGGATTGTGCCCCAGGAGGTACAATACCTTCCAGAACTACCCTTGAGGAGCATAGTTTGCCCTGCTCCGAACATATTTAGATACTTTTTTGGCACAACCTAACTCTTAGTTATTTATAAGTACTTCCTTTTGGTCTCACTTCTTTTATTCTTGAGTAATGTGTCTTCATATAGTGATTGATCTTGGGCCAATTCCTCTTCAGTGCCATGACACTGAAGTTAGTGGAGTTACATCAACAGCGAATTTGGTCCCTTATTTTTTCTCATGTGTTGAATGCAACAAACAGCCTCACATGTTAAATTCTAGTATGATTGTGTTAAATTCTAGTATGATTGGTTTACCATACTTGTACAGCGAGCAGTCCAAATTCTATACTGTAAAATAAAATGTATATAAGTTGCTGTATTTTGCTAGTCAGCTGTAAAAGGATTAAAGATTATAGCACTGCCAACTTCATTCAGTTTTCATGGGGAAAAATACAAAATCAACCCTGGAATCTGTTATGTAATAGTGCCCTTCCCAAGTGAAAAAGAGAATTAGAAAGATTACTCAAACTTGTCAGCTACACACTTCTAAAATAGGGTTCATATAACGTTGGTAATTATGCCTGAAAGCTTAACACAAAGAAGAATTCAGATATTGTTACTGTGTTTTGTCCTCTGAAAAAGACAACACTCTACACATGAACATGTTGAATAAGCTGATAAGATGATGTTATTGGTTTCTGAGTTTACTCCAGAAGATACAAGTTTTGTTTTTTAATGACTGAAATGGTCAAAAAGAGTTGTCAAAAACTATACCATAGATTTTAGATTAAAGGAGAAATGAATATGTTTGCTTTGTTGGTGTTCTTCTAGAGATTTTTTTTTCTTTCAGTAATACTATGTATATTAGTTTGTGAAAAATGCAGAGAAACGTACACATAAAAGATCAGTGAAGATATTTGTACATTGTTTTTGTACAGAGAAGTAGCCTATGTTTTCTTTAACCTCATTTGTCACAGTTCAGTACCTCTTTGACATGAATTATGGACATCATCACAGACACAAATTGATTCTTGCTTTGTACAGGATTTTGAAAAACATTCTCTATATAGTTCCAAAGGGGCAACAATGTTAGTCTAGTAAAGCAAAAAAAGCAAGTAGTCTTATGGCACTTAAAGACTAATAGATTTATTTATTGCATGAGCTATCGTGGGAGAAAAATCCCATGTTGTCAGACACTTTGAAGAGGGGGAACTTACAGAACAGGATGAAAATAAATGCAGGAGAGTGTAAGACATGGGATCAGGTCATACTGCAACAGCAAATCATTTGTCTGTCTTACACTCCCCTGCATTTATTTTCATTCCATTTTAAATGCCACAAGACTCCTTGCTTTTTTTACTCTTTACATACACCTTCTAAGAAATTTGGTAGCATTATTCAGTAAAACATGGTGTAAAAATTTCTCAACTTTTTTCTTTATGATGTATGAAATCTCATCTCAGGAGATGATAGTGGCCTATGCCAAGGAAAGTTTGATTTGTTTGTTTCCATAAAACAATGTTTATTTATGTGGTCAAAACTAAGCCTCCTTTCAGGAAAATGAAACCAGTCATGCCCCATTCAGTCTGCTCTGCATGTATTGTTAAAAGTTTGCACACTATAGAGCTGAGTGAATAATGGATATTTTGTTCACCAGCGTTTTCAAAAAGTTAAAAAAAAAGTACTCAGCTTGAACCAAAAGTTAATTCATAAACAAGTTTTAGTGAATTAAAAAGTAGAAAAATTATTTTGGATAGAATGAAATATGTTGTTTAAATAAAATTGAAACATTTACATTTTACCATTTTAAAAGTTTCTGAAGTTTTAAATTTAAAATTAAGGAAAATCTTAGAAAGAAACTTTGCTTCAAACTGAAAAAAATCAAAACAATTTTTTATGAAAATATTTGATTGAAACACAGATTCTTTTTTAGATTTTTTTGTTTTGATTTGTTTCCTTTAACTAAGTAGTTTGTCAAAATTAACATGAATTATCAAAATGTTTTACTATCACCTATCTCCGTTTTTATCCCTCAAAAAGTTTGGGACAAAAATTTTTCATCCATCTCTTTTCACAAAGGCCGTATCTATGGTCTTGTCTTGACAGGTAACATTGGGTATGCTTTTCAATCATCTAAGCTCAACTCAGTTAGTATAACATAGTTTAAAAAGCCTTGTCAAGATGACGACTAGCATCTCAGAAGCTGTGATAGATGGCTGTGTTCTCTAGCCACAGGGGAGATCTCTAGTTTTTGTGTAAATTTCCATAATATGGTACTTCTTGTCCTTTCTTAAATACTGGGATGAGCAGTGAAACAGACATTTAAATTATCTCCATTGGCAGATGAGTCACTGAAATGAATGAGAGAAGGTTGTATCTCAGAGTTATTGTTTCTGCAGATTCAGGGAGACATTGCTGTGTAAGTCAGGTGAAATTAGGTCACATTTCAAGGATTGTTTTATAACCCCAACAACTAGATATTTATTTATTTTAGAATGATAGATATATCAGATCTCTCCAGAGTTTCAGCTATCAGCTTGCTTTCTTCTGCATGTTCCAGAAGAAACAATGAGTGTCCTGTGATTAAAATGGCTACCCCTCTGAACCTCTAGAAGGTTCTTCACAATCCACACTTTGGGAATATCATCATATGGGGTAATGGTATAACCATTTCCACTCAGAGGTAATGTAATTATTTGGATACATCCAGTCAAGCTGAAAGGCTACAGTATATTGTCATGGCAAGAAATCCTATATTCTGACTGTCAGATGTCATAAAATAACTGCATTTTGAGACTCTAGAGATGAAGCCATTTAAGCTTATGTCGTCTAGAACAGCAGTTTTCAAACTTAGTGTTGGGACCCAGTACCGGACCTCAGATTGTCAGGCACTGGATGCTGCTGCTACCAAAAAACTGGAATGCATTGCTCAAATATGTAATTGCTCGGTCGCAGGCATAACCAATTTTTTTTTCAACTGGGTCCTGAGGAAAAAAGTTTGAAAAGCACTGGTCTAGAACACTGAGAATGCTCAGCTGGACTTAGCTTTATATTAGGAATTATGTTTGTATTTGTGCACATGTTAATGATATAAAAATGCGCACACGCACACACACACAAAAGATTTGGGGGCAAATAGAGACCTTGCTCCTTTTTTATTCAAAAGAATATACAGAGAATATCATTCTACCTGACCTCTCCAGACTCTCACAATGATGTGTGGCTAAATAAAAAGGTCAAAACAGACTTAATTTAGGGTGAAAGAATGGGTCAGCCCTATACACTGAAGTCCAAACCTAGCCATATTCCACGATGCTATTTAGGAACAGAAGGAGGACTGGCTATTAACTTTGTCCCACTGGCACCAAATGGTTAAATCAAATGCTAAGTAACATTACACTCAATAATACTGCAACAAGTTTTTACTTTGTTAAAGCAAGAGTGGGAACCTAAGCAAAAAGGCAAAACATATAACCTCTTATATGCATAAACAAGATGTAGAAATACACAGTAATGCTGAGCTTCACACCATGAATATTCCTCTGACTTAGTACACATAAGACAATAATGAGTCCTATAGGATAAGTCATTGAGCTGTTCCTGACTGTGTAAAGAAGTTATCAGAAACAGATAGGATATTCTTGTATGCAAAACATAGGACTGGTATTCTAGAAATCAAGGATGCATGCCTGCATATCCCACAGAATTCCTGAGACCAAGTCTCTACTGCCATGCGCTATGTTAAATCATCAAAATCTATGCAAAGCAGGCATACAGTGTTGTTATATGTGTAATTATTTACAGAAATAGGGCCTTGTCCTGAAAATGTGTACTACCCAACAGACTGATTTATATCAGCTCACTGATTTCGACAATGAGTAGTAGTTACATGTAAGGTTGAGTCCTTGCATTATGTATAACTCCTGAATTGTATAACCCACCATGAATAAAGATTGTCTTTTTAAAATTGCAGGCTTATTCTGTTCTTTCGGCAATGCACAACTTGTCACAGACCTAACGGCCTCATTGCACTGTAATACATTTGGAATTATTTTTTTAAAATGACTTTTTTAAGGGCTGGCATCAATTTTACAATTTTATAGATAGGGTAGGATTTTGTCCATTTATGACAACCTACTACACTATATCATACCTGTTTGTAAAAGATCAATTTTTTATGGCTTTCCTATTTGATTTAAGACAAATATACTAAAATATAGAAGAATAAGTATATTTTTTCCTTTTTTCCTTATGTTTGTTTTGCAAATGGAATCCTGGCTAATTTCTTTCTCAGGAAACGCAGGTTACTGTTCTATTTCTGCAAAATGAGAACATTCTGTCCCATGAATGCTCCCATTTACTTTGGAAACTGAAAAACAGACTTAAATTAACCTAATGCAGTTAGCTGACATTCCTATACAGAGTTATCCTGGAGACAGTACTCCTGTATCTGCTCCTAAGAAGATTCTGTGAGCTATTGATCATGGGGATGTGCTTTGTATTCATGTGATAACAGCACAAAGGGAAGTTGAATGAGCCTAATAAATCCAGCATAATTATTTCATTCAATATTTCAGTATCTACCTGTTTCAGAGCTAGCTCCTAAGAGGTAAAACAAACAAGGAGTCCTGTGGCACTTAAAGACTAACAAATTAAATTTATTTTAAATAAATAAATAAAAATCCGTTCGTCTTTAAAAGCCACAGGACTCCTTATTTGTTTTACTGAACTAGGGTAACACGGCTGCCCCTTTGGAACTTGTAAGAGATGTTGAACATCAGTTACTCACAGCAGTTTTAGTGAGAATTCCAGGTGCTGATCATCAGTTAGGACCTGGCCTCATGCTAATAAACAGATGAGTAAGTGGTATGTTTACCACTCTACAAACTCCAAAGAATTGGAAATGATTGATTAATTACGGTGTTTGTTTTCTGGAGATATTCTTCTTTAGATCCACACATCTGCTTGTTAAGTCATGAAATCCTTCACATAAGGATGTGCTTACATAACCCGCTGGGACCGCTGGTCAATAGGCTATTTCTCTTGAGCCTGAATGGCAAAGACTGTGTGTTTTCTAGGACTCTCACCTTGAGTGCTTGGCTGCTTACCTCTAGAAGCCCCCAGCTCAATCTTTGAGTTGTCAGTTACTATGCAGATCTTGCAAGGAAAAATCATACCTTTATTTTCTCAAAGCTCTGTGACATAGAAGCCAATTGCAAGCCATGTTTTGTTTTGAGCTGTTTGCATATACAGAACAGAGACATGGAATAACTTGTGAATTTGACAAAAGCATTTTTGTCCATTTGCATTTCAAAATAATTTCACCCTGAAACACATAATTTCTTTAATCCAGCTGTGACAATGCATTTGCACAAAAACATCTTTTTTTTTCTCACCAGAGAGAGGCCTCATTTCACTGTGTGGATGACAGATGAAAATATACACAAAGCTGTAATGCTGCAGGGTTGAATGTCCAGAATGCCTGTTGTCATCAAAGTGTTTGCAAGATCAAACCCAAATTAATTTTTTTCTTCAATTTTCAAAAACACACATCATCAAAACAAGGTGTTGTCTGTTTATAGCAGTGATTCGCGCTCTCTCTCAATTGCGGGAATTACATCAGTTCGAGACTAACAACACAACCAGGACCCCCCTCAGAAGACAATGAAAGTTGAGTGCATTTTACAAGTAGACTCTGGCCACTCTTTTCCATCTGTTTGTTGTTAGCTGTTTGCCAATATCTCCTTCCACTTTTGTCCCTCATGGTTCCTCCACTACTTGCTTCATTTCTCCAGCCCTAAATGTGCCCCTACCATTCTGTCTTGACTCACCTTTTTCCTCTGCCTACCATTTTTACCTCAGAAAAGTCCCTTTTCTCTTCCTTTTCCTCTAACTTTGCTCGTATTACCATACCTTCCTGCCATACTCCTTTACCTCCCCTCTGGAAGTAAATGTTCCACATAAACCTTACTTAGTTTGTATGTATTGGTTTCCTCTGACACTCCCTGACCCCATCTTAAGCCTTGCTCCTTTCAGATTGTAAACTCTTTGAGGCAACACCTACCATATTGTTCCTTTTTGATCCCCTTCTGACACATTTGTCACCACTCTGCTGAATGGTAGCCGAAGACCTGCAAAGTCCCATACAGCTTCCCAGTATATGACACCAGTGGTTAAAGCTGGGGTCTCAAACATGCGGCCCCTAAAGCTAGTTCCTGAAGCCCACAACGACACTAATGTTACCGATATTTGCAATATTGTTGTATGAAAAGGTCTCAGTGGTGCGGCCCTTGGGCTAACATACTCCTCATGCGGCCCTCGTGGTGATTTGAGTTTGAGACCCCTAGGTTAAAGTATAATTTGATGGGCCCCAGAAACCTCCTAATCTCTGGGGCCCCTTCATGATTGTGTGGCCCCCAGCTGAGGCAGGCATTTAAAACCACTTCTCAGTACCATATGCATCAGTTATCACTCCATAAAAATACTAGCCCTGATCCTGCCTCACACGCTGCCCCCTTCACCCCTCTGTACCTTCCTGAACTCGATCCAGGGCTCACACTCAGTCTCTTTTGCCCCTCTGACTCTGATCCTGGTTCACACACTGCCCCTTCACCCCAATCCTGGCCTCACACACTGCCCCCCTGCTCCTACCCTCATCCTGGCCTCACATGCTGCCTCCCTACTCCTGATCCTAGCCTCACCCACTACCCCTCTGCCCCCCTAACCCCATCCTGGCCTCACACACTGCCCACTACCCCTGATCCCGGTGTCACACTCTGCCTCCGCAGCCCCCCAGCCCTGATCCTGGCCTCACACACTGCTCCCTCCACCCCTACCGCCATGCTAGCTTCACATGCTGCCTCCTCCGCCCCCTACCCTCATCCTGGTCTCACACACTGCCCCCTCTGCCCCCCAACCTCATGCTGGTCTCACATGCTGCCCCCTCCACCCCCCACCTCCAATCCCAGCCTGACACACTCCTGGCAGTCAGGCTCTGTGTGTCTGTGCTGTTACTGGGAGCAAAACTCCTGTCTCCAGCCTGGCTGCAGCTCCCAACACAGGGCAGGGAGTGACACGTGTTCCACCTGATTTTTCTATTTTTAGTGTCCCCAGAATGCTGGCCCCTCGAATTTGTGGGCCTTGGAACAGCATTCCAGGCTATTACGGAGCGTTACAGCTTACTTTAACACCAGACAACACCCATGGGGTCTGGGTATATTATGAGTGTAACTTGTTTTGTGTGTGTATGTGTGCGTATGCACGTGCGCGCACACACACACACACTAGACCTAGAACAGAGGTGGTCAAACAGCAGACATGGAACTTCTTTTAGGCCTTCAGCCCAACACCAATGTCTGGCTCTAAGGCAGCAGCGGGAACTCTGCTTCCAGACTTGACTTTAATAAGAGACCAAGGAACAGAACAAACTCTCCTGCTGCTTGCACAAATACTTTTCTCTCATAAGTGTCTCTGCACAGAACTGTTTATAATCCTAAAGTAACAGTTATGCAGCCTGTCTTCCCAAATGTCACAACTTGCTCATATGTTAAGAAAAAGAACTTGGAAGACCAACTTTAACAGAGTCTTCTGTTATGTCTGCTGTAGGGTGTTACTGTAATCTAAATAATATATCACAAGCATACCCACAGCCCTATATTAAAAGAACATTACTAAGGTAGCAAAGTCAGGCACTCTAAAGTTAGCAAATATGAGAAATAAGGTTGCCAGCATAACATTATTTTGGCTGGCTTATGCATATGCATATAGTCTTTAATTACATTATCAATATCATTTTTTCCACAGGATCCCTGCCTCATTCAATGCACAGAATAGACAGTGCTCACTTAATAACTGCATCTCCCTTTTTTTCAGCTTATTGACCTATGCTTTATTTATTGCACACTATTCAAACCCTGTTCTGAAGGTAGATTTATTAATTTTCACATGAGTTTTCCTCTGGTGCTCATCACTGTAGTACAGGGATAGGCACTACCCTCTGTGGTTCCACTGAAATTGCCACTCCTACCACCAAAAGCCACTCTGAGCAGCGGCGGCTCAGGAGGTCCCTGCTATGACCATGCCCCAGACATGATGCAGAAAGAAGCTGTCTGGAGTGGCTCCTCTCCACGGCATGCTGCCACCAAAAGGAGCCACTCTAGGCAACTTCTTTCCCTGGGTTCCCTGGGGAGCTCCATCCCCAGGCATGCTGCCAAAAGGAGCCACTTTGGGTGGCTTCTTTTAAGAAGTGGCTCATTTCAGCAGCATGCCTGGGAAGGGCACCTTTCCCCTCTACAATTGTAGCTGCTGCTGAATTGTCAGGCAGCTGCTGTTTCTGTTTGGTGGAGGAGGCTGCTGGCACTGGCTAAGTGGTGGTGGTGCTGAGGGGCTGGCATGGGAGTTGGCAAAGGTTGCTGAGCCCTGCTGTAGTATGATTGTTTGTGAAACATTGAGACTCCATGAAGTGAAAGGATTTTATTATCCTGATATTAAAGCTGGGAACAGAGGCCCCAAAACCCAGATCCAAAAAAATTCTTAACTTCCATTGAAATCCATGTAGATTTGTGGTCCAGAGCCTGAGAAATCAAGATCAAAAGTATTCACTAATTTGGAGTGCCTTATCTGAGCTATCTAGGACTAGTTTTTCAGAGCACCAAGAATTAGGTAGCACTTTATATGTTCAATATGGTGTTCACAGTTATTTCAGTTGCAGCATTCCTGCAATCAGGTCTTGGATCAGCCCTACAGAAAATGAGGACCAGGCAGTTAGTGACTACTGGTGAAAAATTTTATTTAAGTGAGTTTCCTAGCATCACATAGGAACTCTGGCAGTCGTGGGGATAGAGTCAATTCTACAGTGTAGCTTTCTACAGCCTTAACTAGGAGACCCTCGTTTCTATTCCCTTTATCCTCCTGCCTTATTCATTAAACACCTGTCAGCTTCTGTAACAAATGAAGTAGGTATCATACAGGTCACAGCCTCCTTCATTCATTATCCAACCTTGAGTCATCTCCAGAGCAAGTCTGCACTCCTGAAGCTTCTCTTCCAAGACCTAATCTCCTTACTCAATAAATCATCATCATCATCATCATCATCATAATGAAACTACTGCTTCTCAGACTTTTAATGTATTTGGCCAGACAACACTTCTGCGAGGTAGGGAACCATTAGCTCCCCATTTTACAGATGTGAAACTGTGGCACAGAGAGGCTTGCCCAGCCAGTCCCCGCCCCTCCCATTTGACTCCTCATTTGATCTGTCTCTTTCCCTACCTGGACCATTAATCTTCCCTATGTGATTACATTCCCCATTCTCACTGACTTCAGTTCTAGTCTCACCCTCTGGTCTTCTCATGCAAGCTGCGTCTTCACCTCTCTTGGCTTCTTGGCCCACATTCTTTGCCTACCTAATTCCAGTTCACCTCCTACCTCTCAGCTCCCTGTCAGATCTGTTTTCCCTTGCTTTATTCATGAAATATCTCATTGAAATTTTCCAAAATAAAATAAAGGCAGACTCTAGGCATGGAAATTTTCAGCACAAATGATTAGTTTGGCAAAGTTATAAGCAACTGAAAATAAGGTGTTATTCTGAGAAGTGTTGGATGACCTTAATAATAGACAGAGTTATCAGTCTTGCCTATAGTTTAATAGCAGATGCTTGTATATATTCAAATAACCTTCTTACTGTAACTGTTACACCATCTGATTCATCAATACTACATGAACCTTATACATTAACTTGCCTTTCACTCCTATATTACTGAACCTATAGTGAATGTGATTCAATAGCTATTGTGATTCAACATTTCTGTTTAAATTTTCTTCACCAAGATTATCCTAGGCAAGGAGAGTCCTCCACTAGCCAGTTAGACTTAAGGGTAAGTTAGCATCTTTAATGAAATAGAGAATCTGATCCTCTCATCTGAATTCATGGAATAGCTATACCGTAAAGGGAAGTGTGTATGAGTGTCTACACTACTGCCTTCTACAAAATGGGGTATGCCAGGTCTACTCGGTATTTTCATCTATAAGAGTCTACCACTGTAATTGTGGAACCTTGATTTGGATATAATTGGCTACAGATCTAATGCTAATGAAAAATGTTCCTTTAGCTTCAGTGGAAGACGACTGTGTTCTTAGGGCAGAAAGTAGTGAAATGTTCTATTTACCATATGCTGCATGTGTGGCTGTGTCTACACAGCCAAAGATACTGCAAAATAGTTATTTTGAAATAACTATTTTGAATTTATTTTGAAATAATTATTTCAAAATAATGTTATTTCAAAATAGGAGTCTAGTGAAGACTCTCTATTTCAAAATAAGGTAGGAATTATTATTTCAAAATAGAGAGTCTTCACTAGAGGGCCATTATTTCGAAAAGAAAAAAACCCAATTCTGTGACTCGGAATGGCTTTTTTTCAAAATAACCATTTCAAAAGAATTGCTCTTTTGAAATAAAAGTAGGTTTACTTATTTTGAAATAGTGCTTTATTTTTTCAAAATAACAAAGCACTTATTTTGAATAACAAAATGCCTGAATGGACACGTAAAAAGTTTTTTTGAAATAAGCCTCCTTATTTCGAAAAAACTTTTCAGGTAGACATACCCCGTGAGTCCAAAGTTAGATGATTACCATGGTATCTGTGCTTGCCTGCTGCCATAGTTGATTAAATCTTCACCTCTAACCAAATGGTGCTATGGTAAGATTTGTTTTTGAGACAAAGCAGTTTCATTGGTGGAAACTGCTTTCCACTTCTGGCAAAAAAATCAAAACTGAGCAGATGGAAAGTGGGTATTTTGTCTTTTGACAACACCAAAAAAAAAAAAAAAGATCAGTTGTCCAATTTATCTTTAATCACAGAATTCTATGTACAGCTGTAGTCTGTATCTCCACTCAGGAGGGCCTCTTCTGCTATTGATTCATAAATATAACTCCCACTGATTCTAATCAGAGTTATACACATAAATCACAAGGAAAATAGACCTATAAATATTTGCTAGGAGTGCTCTAATTAGGATCAGAGAAGATTTAAAGAATTTTTCATTACTGTGGGGTGTTTTAATAGCTATGGGTTACCTTCTGACTTGCCAAAATGAACTTGGTAGTTGTATACCTTTTCTCTCTTGGTAATTGTACAGAAACACACATATGTAACTAGGAAGGACAGATGGGACAGATAAAATAAAGTTGAAAAAAATATTGCTCCCTTTTATCTCAAATACATTCATGTATCTCTCTACTTCTGGATTTCATCCAGGACCAGAAATGGAGATACTAGCGGTGAAAGAGGTTTTCCTTTCGATACTTATGAGTCAACTAAAAATCAGCTGATTCCTGGAACTTTGAAAAAAAATCCAAACATTTATTTCTGGTACCAAGAATTTTGGCTATAGTTAGGTGAGTGCTGGAGAATGCATTTGAACATTTGAATATTTAATTATTTTAATTATTAATAATTTACCCAGCTGACCCCCCAAAAATGATATGTTTCATTTAGCTGAGAAATAATTCTTAATGCTACCCTTGTTCCTTTATATCCAGACTGAAGTAGAAAACTGGATCTTTTCATTTAAACCTTATGGCTTTCTCACTGCTTGTCTCATTATGATACATACATACATATGCATATATCCATAGATATATATATATATATATATATAAAAAAATTCCTCTCTCACCCCTATGGGTGGTATGTGTCATCCTCAACCTCGGGTCCTCTACCAGAGGCCTGGGAGTTTGAGGGTTCTGCGCAGTATCTTAGCTGTTCCTAGCACTGCACTCTTCTGGACAGAGAGCTCTGATGTTGTTCCTGGGATCTGTTGGAGCCACTCTCCCAGCTTAGGAGTCACAGCCCCGAGTGCTCCTACCACCACCGGGACCACTTTGGCCTTCACTTTCCACATCCGCTCTAGTTCCTCTTTCAGGCCCTGGTACTTCTCCAGCTTCTCATACTCCTTCTTCCTGATGTTGCTGTCACTTGGCACTGCTACATCTATCACCACTGCGGTCTTCTGGTCCTTGTCTATTAGCACGATGTCTGGTTGATTGGCCAGTACCTGCCTGTCTGTCTGGATCTGGAAGTCCCACAGGATCTTAGCCCTGTTATTCTCCACGATCTTCTGTGGGATCTCCCATCTGGTCTTGGGAGGGTCTAGCCCATACACTGTGCAGATGTTCCTGTACACAATGCCAGCTACTTGGTTGTGCCGTTCAGTGTATGCTGTTCCTGCCTGCATCTTACATCCTGCCACTATGTGTTGGACTGTCTCTGAGGCCCCTCTGCACAGTCTGCACCTTGCGTCCTGTCTAGTGTGGTAGACCCCTGCTTCAATGGATCTGGTGCTCAGTGCCTGTTCTTGTGCTGCTATGATCAGTGCCTCAGTGCTGTCTTTCAGTCCAGCCCTTTCCAGCCACTGGTAGGATTTCCCAATGTCAGCCACCTCAGCTATCTGTCGATGGTACATTCCATGCAGGGTCTTGTCTTGCCATGGCACTTCTTCTGCTTGATCTTCCTCCCATGTCTGCTGCTGCCTCAGGCATTCTCTCAGCAGCTCATCTTTGGGTGCCATCTTACTGATGTACTCCTGGATGCTCTGGGTTTCATCCAGGACAGTGGCTTTGACACTCACCAAACCCCGCCCACCTTCTTTCCGGCTGGCGTACAGTCTCTGGGTGTTGGACTTGGGGTGGAAACCTCCGTACATTGTGAGGAGCTTCCGGGTCTTCACATCGGCAGCCTCCATGTCCTCCTTTGGCCAGCTCACTATACCGGCAGGGTATCTGATGACTGGCAGGGCATACCTGTTGATGGCGTGGATCTTGTTCTTCCCATTGAGCTGGCTCTTCAGGACCTGTCTTATCCTTTGGTGGTACTTGGAAGTTGCTGTCTTCCTTGCCTCTTCATCGTGAGTCCCATGTGACTGTGGGATGCCAAGGTACTTGTAGCTGGTCTGTATGTCTGCTATGTGGCCTGCTGGTAGTTCCACCCCATCAGTCTTGACTACCTTTCCTCTCTTTACTACCATCCGGCCACACTTCTCCAGTCCGAATGACATCCCAATATCCTCACTGTAGATCCGTGTCAGGTGGATTAGCGAGTCGATGTCTCGTTCATTCTTAGCATACAGCTTGATGTCATCCATGTAGAGGAGGTGGCTGATGGTAGTTCCACTCTTGAACTTGTATCCATATTCAGTCCTTGTGATTATCTGGCTGAGGGGGTTCAAGCCAATGCAGAACAGCAGCGGGGACAGCGCATCACCTTGGTATATGCCGCACTTGATGGCCACTTGTGCAAGCTGTCTTGAGTTGACTTCCAGCGTTGTCTTCCACAGTCCCATTGAGTTCTTGAGGAAGGTCCTTAGTGTCCTGTTGACTTTGTATAGCGCCAGACATTCACAGATCCATGTGTGTGGCATTGAGTCGTAGGCTTTCCTGTAGTCAATCCAGGCTGTGCTCAGATTGGTCTGTCTAGACCTTGAGTCTTGGGTGGCTGCTCTATCTATGAGCAGCTGGTGTTTTGAGCCTCTGGTGTTGTTCCCAATGCCCTTCTGAGCTGTGCTCATGTACTGGCCCACGTGGTCCTGTAGCTTGGCGGCTATGATGCCTGATAGGGCTTTCCATGTTGTGGGGAGGCAGGTTATTGGCCGGTAGTTGGATGGTGCTGTTCCCTTTTGGGGGTCTTTCATGATCAGCACTGTCCTTCCTTGTGTTAGCCAGTCTGGGTGGGAGCCTGCTGCTAGCAGCTGGTTCATCTGTGCTGCTAGGCGTTCATGCACTGCTGTTAGTTTCTTTAGCCAGTAGGTGTGGATCATGTCCGGGCCAGGTGCTGTCCAGCTCTTCATGTTCTTGACCCGCTGTTGGATGTCGGCTATTGTGATAGTGACTGGTTCCTGTTCTGGGAGATTGCTGTGGTCTGTTCTCAGGTCCTGCAGCCACTTTGCACTGGTGTTATGAGTCTTCTCTTTCTCCCAGATGTTCTTCCAGTACTGTTCAGTTTCTGCTGTTGGTGGCTCTGCTGTTATTGTGTTGTTGCACTGCAGTTGGGAGTACACCTTGGATGGTTCTTTGGAGAACAGGGCATTTATCTTTTTGGCCTCTGCTTCTCTAGTGTATCTCCTTAGCCTGGTGGCCAGTGCTGTGAGCCTTTGCTTAGCAGTCTCTAGGGCTTCAGATGGAGAGTCAGGCCCTTGTATTTTCTCAGTAGCCGAGTCTTATCCTTAATCTCTACACCCTTCTGTAGTTCCACCAGCCGGCTAACTTCTCTCCGGGTTGCCTTGATCTTATCCTCCAACCTCATTTTCCAGGGAGGGTATGTATTGCTGTTCTTCTTGATCGTGTAGCCAAGCATCTCCAGGATTACAGAGGCTGTCGCATATACCAGTTCATTGGTTTCAGTGATGGTGGTAGTAGGAATTGTCATTAGGGCTCTATTGGCATCTTCTAGCATACTATCTGATGGTACTTCTCCCACAAGCCTTGGTAATTGGTCTCGAGGGTTGACTGTAGCTAGTTTATCCATGATCTTATGCCTCATATCAGCTGCTGTGTTCTGTAATGGAGGGGGTGGCAGTGAAGTTCCAGCTTCAGGTGGTGGCTGCACATCTAGTTGTTCTTCTGGGGCTTCTTCTTGAGTATGGGAGGTAACGTGCAGTTGGTCTATCTCCAGTTGTGAGAGCAGCTGCCTCTTTACTATGTTGAAGCGTTGGGTAACTAGCTGTTTCTCAGTTAGTGTGGATGTGGGTCTTTTGTCCATCCATAGTTCCCTCATACGTTTCATATATCCCCTCTCATTAGGTCTGCTGTTGTAGTAGCATTCCATCAATTCCAGGTTCTCTTGTCTCGTCCATGCATGGTTTGTTTTTGTTCCAGTAGCCCACTTATCGTCAGATTGTCCTGGTTCCCCAACATCCGGCGCGGACCTTGTTAATCCGGGCGACGTCCGAGCCGGCATGACTCTCCTAGTTCGTGTCACTCTCATATTCGAGGTAGGCAAGTGAGGCATTAGGGGGACTTTTGCCCAAGGACCCCTACTGGGAAGGTAGATAGGAACCCACCGGGATTTGAACCCCGGTCTCCCGTATCAAAGGGCGTCGGTATTAACCACTACGGCGCTCTTAACCACTTATATATATATATATAGATAGAGAGAGAGAGAGAGAGAGAGAGAGGTCAGCAAATGATTTGTTGTCAATAAACTATCTAATCAATTTAGCCCTTTTTTCCTCTTCACAAACTGATATTGATTTTGGAAAATGTATTAATTGTGTGTTAGTATAGACAAATAAGTTGGCCAAATAATTTTCAGCCTGTGATACATACATTAGTTCTGGTAAGGTGAGTGATCAGTTAAATTAGTGTTACTTTTACTCCCTGATCAGATGACAGTAATTTTAACTTGAAGAATAATGAATGATAAATAGTTGATAATCACTAGAGAACAATAGATAACATATGCTTTTATTTGACAACAAATATCACTACTAGTTCTATTTGAATATGACTGTTCATATAAAGAACACCAATTTCATAAACAAAACCCATTTGTGCAAATTGTCATGAATAGCGAATAGAAAGTGAACGCACATGGTTGTGCGGTTGTTCATAAGGTATGTCATCATTGTAAAACAACTGTTACTGTATAGTGTTGTTTTAACTATTTACCAGAAGCAGTGTGATGCTAACAGAGGTGAGTTTCAGTTGCAGACCTCTGGGGGGAGGTAGATATTTGATCATGAACTCCACTGATTATAATAAAAGGAAGTTAAACTTCTAGCGCCCCTGCTGACATTGGATTGACAAGAAAATAGAAGTTCAATATGGGGGGTGTGGTATGAGGCATATGAGGCCCTCTTTAAGTAAATAGGGTAGTAGATGTTTTATTATGTCACTTTTCTAGTTAATTTGCCCCGATACCAATATTATACACTCTTTATTAGTCAACACAACATATTCAACTGTGGCCTACAGAAACAGAGTTCTGATTTCCCAGTGTAACGTAAGATTATGACCAACTGTGATGTATAGTTTTAAATAATAGAGAGGAAACTGAAATCAGAAGGGTGTCATTTTAACCTTGCTACTTTTTACATTTACATTTTTACATTTTAGCCTTGCTGCTTCTCTGAATGATTGCTCAAGTATCATTTCTCATTTCCACTGCCCTTTTGGTTTTGTTTGGAGCGCAAGTCAGAAAGAAAAATAGCAAGTGGTGTATAGAAAAAATGTACATGCCTAAAAATGTACATGGTACAAATACAGCAAGATTCCTGGGACTAAAGAATTGTGTTAATGCTATATCTATTAAGTGGGAGCTCAGGTCTATAAAACTGTGAGGTAGGGCACAGCACAGCCAGCAGCAGAGGAATGGATTTGAAGGATGGTGTTGACTGGCTTAAAGACAGAATTCCTGGCCCATTGAAATCAAAGGTTGCCATTGATTTCAATGAGGATTTTACTCCACACATTGTGTTCAGTAAGTGTTGTAGTTATTAAAAACATATATTTAATGCTTTCTGTATATGGTCATAGTTTTATAAATGGTTTATCAACATTTAATATGTAATGTATGCAAGTTATAAGCACATTACAGACATGAGTTGCCTGTATTTATAAGGACATTGGTGAAGGAGGTTGCATTCCCTCTGTATATGGTACTAGCACTACCATTATCGGAGTACTATATCTATTTCCGGTGTTTACACTTCAAAATATGTTGAAAATTTGGAAGAGTTCAGAAAAAGTGCTCTAGGAATGATTCAAGAAGATGCTCAACCTGTTTGATTAACAATGGAGGTTAAAAGGAGGCTTGGTCATGGTCTACACATACCTACACCGGGAAGGAATTTTCACCAAGTTGTAACCTTTTCATAGTTTTCTAACAGTGATTCATCATTGGAGCAAGTGACCAAAGATTGCAGTGGATTCTCTGCCAGTGGACATTTTTATGTCAAGATTTGATGTTTCTCTAAACAATATCCTCTATCTGAAACAGAAATTATGGATTTGATGTAGAAATTATTGGATAATGATTATTGGATAAGTTTCTTGGCCTGTGTTCCTCAGGTCAGACTAGAGGATCATAATCTTTCCTCTTGGTCTTCAAACTTATAAATCTATTATGGTGTTATAGATGGTTATAAGCCATACACTAGCTATAAACAACCTATTGACTTGTTGGACTCTATAAAGTTTAGTAAATGATTCATACAATCATTAAAACTATACATGGAATGGAACCTTAATATAAAGTGTGATCTTATATATTAAATTGCTTTGGTCTCATATATATGTTATGATAATAAGTACATTTTAAGGGGTCCCTTCTCATTTTGATCTGCAGTTGATATCCCATAAGAATAATGCAAACCAGCATATACTTCTTTCCATCTTCAGAGTTCTGTAGATTACATTAAACAGCCGATCTTCACTTTTACTCTGAAAGGCAGGCACATATGTGTTATTAGCTCTGTTTTGCAGAAAAAGAAACTGAGACATAAGAGATTTCAAAGACACACCAGAAGTTGGTGTCAGAGCCAGGATCAGTCCTCTTTAGATTTTGGCTTTCAGTACTGTACCTTCACTAAACCATAGTCCTCTTCCCTATTTAATGTCATTAAGGAGCCATAGTGTGAGCTGAAAGAATGAACACCATGCACTGAATGCACATTTAAAGTAATTTACTTATACTTGGCTATATGAAATGTTAGAAGTGTTATCTTTCCTTTTGGGTATCAAGCCTAAGGAAAATCTGAATGAAGCAGTAGGGGTTAATTTCTTTCTTTTAATTGACTACTTCTCTGTATCCTGGATATTAGCTTCATCCTTTTGTACTACAATACTTGCACTACTCTCTCCTCTATATTCTTTTTCAGTGAAATTCATGTCTCTGTAGAAGAGTCATCATGAGGTGGTAGTGCATTGGAAGGAATTTCACTCTGTATGAATGTTTGAAAATCTTTTAATCTGTGTTGGTACATTTGTTTAAAAGTGACAATAAGTCCAGTCTTTCATTTTGTTTCCTTTTCTGTAACTTCCCTATGTACCTAAAACTAAAGACTTGACCTCATATGTGCAAAGAACAAGTAAATAGGCTTTGCATGGAGGAAGTCCATGGATTCCTCACTCCAGAACCCAAAGCACCAGTTCAGCTGTGCCCAAGATATTTATTCTGTGGATGGACAACAGAGGCATATATGGCTGCTGAGCATCTTCTTTTGTGGGGGTTTGGATGTGCAGGACTGGGGAGTGATGTGCTTATTCCCATTGGCAGTACTTCTCTCCTGCTAGAAACACACACATTCTGCTGCTGTTAAGAGAGAGTGCAGCCTCTGACTTTAGCTTCACAGAGTAGAACTGTGGTGGGTCTTCCGTGCTTGGGACTATGATATAGGGCTGGATTAGGATAAGGCCCATAGTTGCTCACACCTTTTCCTTCAATTCCTTTTCAGGTTGACCATTATAGATGTTTTTGTCATTATATCTACTGGACAGGGTGAGTCACCACTGAATTCAACATGATCCTAGACCAGAAAAGAGTCAGATGACACCTTCATACAATTACTGTTGGGTGTTTTAACTATTTATTAGCAAATTTTATTCCCTCCCTCCAAAAAATGTGTTTTGGTCAAATAACTGAAAGCTTCAGTTTTACATGTGTTTACTCTCTATCTTTAGAGCCCTGCACAGATACAAAAATGTGGATCCACATCCCATCTGCATCCACTCAGTGACAGTAGCTATCTGGTGCACGATCCACATGCCATGTTTTATCTTTATCCATAACTGCATCTGTGCTGGGGCTCACAGTCAGCATTTTAGCCTTTGATTGGCTTTTAGTCTTTTATTGGCTCATTCCCCACATGGGTCCTACCCACTTTTTCCTTTTCTTGTTTGTGGTTCACATGCTGTGCTGTTACTCAGATTTCCTTGGCCACCAGTGAAATCTCTGACAGCATGGCATGCGAACTGCAAACAAGAAAAGGAAGAAGTGGGCAGGGAAGTCATGGGGAATGAGCCAATCAAAGGCCAGCATGCTGCCTGACTGACAGTGAGCAGTGACTCTCCAAGCCCCAGCCTACTGTGACTGAGACTCTGATTGGCTGGCAGATCACAATTAGAGCTGAGCTAGGATTGACTGTAGCATTTTCTTGTTCCCCTGTGTGCTGCTGACATAGATCATAGCAGCAGCTGCAGCGATGGATTGCACCCTTGGCAGATAAAAATAGAATCCACATCCGTGGATCAATCCACAACAATGGGTCTATGGTTATCCGCACCCACATCTGTGTATGTGGATACCTGTGGATCTGCAGGGCTCTATCTATCTTGTATTTGAATAGGATTCAGGAGTCAGCCAGAATTACTATAGGCCAAGATTTTGATCTGCTCATCAGTGGCTTCTTCACATTGGTCTATTACTCTGTTGTTTCCCTAATGAACTTGACTTTTTCAGTTTCCACTCTACAAAGCCATCAGCCATTCATATTAAAATGTAGCCTGTTAGATCAAAATGTTGCAGACACTGTTTCAGCTCATTGCACTTATTCTTCCATTTTTTTGTGATCTTTTCCTGTCTTCATAATTTCAATAGTCTCCTTTCAAAATGTTTCTCCTGCCCTGTACCATGGTTTGGATCCACTATTTTCAATTCCTTATTTTACCTAGCAAAGTTCTCAGAATTTTTTAATACCAGTTGTTAGTATCACATCTGTGTATGGTTTTTGTAAAAAGATCCACTCTCCTAAAAAAGCAACCAGTTTGACAGCACCCATCTTTTATTTGATACTTGATGTTGTGTATGTGAGGTAAGGGACAGTCTTTTTCTCTGACCAGCTCACATTTCTCTTCAAAGTCTGATTCTATAAGAGGTTCTTTTATATTTCATAGTTCTCTTAGTTCATTATTTCCTTTCCTGATACAGGAAAAGGCATATGGAAAGTGTTCTAATGAGGGGAAGTGGAAGCGTGTCCCTAGCATTGTCAAAGCAATACATTCATTACTGATGGAGCACTTGCTGCTATGAATAATTAAGTTCTCTGGAATTTGTATAACATAGTCTTGTGCTTCAATGGAAGTGACACTTTAACTGTCTTTCAGAATTTATTTATAGAACTAAAATATTGTTGGCTTTCCCCTAACTGATATATCAATTCCTAGTGAAAGGCAAAACTACTGGAATTTTTGATTGCTAAATGATATTAAAAGGGGGGGGGGCAGAATAACATCTTGGAGCCATCAGATCTTCAGCGAATGCAAATCAGTTTAGCTTCATATTGTCTTATTTTCTTAAAATAAGTATAAGTTCTGCTTTCCATTCAGACTTCTACCTTGCAAAGAACAACAAGAAAATGAATAACAATTTTGCCGTGCCTCTGAACACTTTTCCTAGATTGCTGTATAAGAATACCTAGCGTCTATGTTTCACCTCCCTATTCTATTCTGCTTAGGTTCTTATATCACACACATCACCATGGTATCAAAACACTTCAGGGATATTAATTACCAGACCCCTATTAGCTGCTTAAGTGTCTTTAATTCCATATTACAAATAGGGAAACTGAGACACAGCGAGAGTGTGAAGCAGGGATATTCGAAGTTGTCAAAAGGAATTAGGTACCTTAATTCCACCAAAATTTTCCCTTTGAAAATTCTAGCCTTAGTAATTTTCCAAAGTCACACCATATGTCAGGATTAGAAGACAGGTTTCTGGACTCTTAAGTCCTGTGCACAAAGCCACAATGTCTGTTCCAGCTCTATATAGTTCTCACTGATTTCTACAGTGCAGTGATATTCTTTAGGCAGTGCTTAATTTGCAGTGAGGAGATGGTGGGGCACAAGCAATTTTTTTACTTTCATAACTGATGCAGAAACCCCAGAGGTGATGGAGCTATGAATTGCCAAAACGAAAGGTGTTGTGGCTCAGTCTTGACACAAATTAAGCATTATCTCTAGGTCTGTGCTCATTTCTAGCCCCTCATATTTGAGAACTGTAACTCTTACTTTGCACCAACCCACTTACACAGACAGCTGACGCTTGTACTCTTCACATCTGAATCACCATGTTTTGCTAATTCTTTTGGATGATAACTACACATACATCCATATTGAGCTGTGTCTTCACTGCTGTACCACACTGACTGACCTAATCAAAAGCAATTGATCTTAACTGAGAAGCTACTGAAGTCATGGTCTCCTTGCTCAGAAGTTTGCTTTATAATACTCTCACCTGTGTGACGCACTGGTAGTAATCCTTAGCCTCTGGTTCACGAATGTGAAAAGCCTGTTGTACTTTCAGTAAAGCAAGTTCCAAAGGGGTAGAAATGTTAGTCTAGTTTAGCAAAATAAACAAGGGCTATGTCTACATCAGCCAAACTTAGTTCGAACTTCTTAGTTTGAACTAACCTTGCGCTTCTAAGTTCAAACTAACTGTGCACTCCAGTCCAAACTAACGCTTAGTTCAAACTAACCAGCTTAGTTCGGACTTCTTAAGTTCGAACTAAAAGTTAATCCATGGCCACATCGCACCTAATTTGAACTAAGCGTGTTAAGTCCGGACTAACCAGGGGTACTAACTAGTTCAAACTAAGCATTTCTTAGGTCAAACTAAGAAATTTCTTAGTTCAAACTACGGAAAACCTAGTGTGGCCATGGACTAAGTTATCCGGACTAAGCCTCCTGAGTCTGGGCTAACTTGCCAGTGTAGACATAGCCGTTAAGGAGTCTTGTGGCACTTTTAAAGACTAACAAATTTATTTATTGTGTGAACTTTTATGGGAGAGATCCCACATGGTCAGACGCTTGGAAATGAAAAAAAAAATACAGTATAGGACGGAGGGATAAACGGAGTGAAGTGTGAATCACAGGATCAGTGATTGATTGATTTGCTGAAGCAATCTGACCTGATCCTGTGATCTACACTTCACTCCATTTATCCTTCCTTCCTATCCTGTACTTTTCCTCCCATTTTTAGGTGTCTGATGAGGTGGGATCTCTCCCATGAAAGCTCCTGCAATAAATAAATTTGCTAGTGTTTAAAAGTACCACAAAACTCCTTGTTTGTTTTTCATTAAAACACTTTCACTTCTGTCCTTTTCTTCAGGAAGTCACACCAGCTCTTTTTAAAATGCATTTTGCCTGTCAGTTTCATGTTGACAAACATAGCCCTTATTTGTCTGTCTTTTCAGCCAGAAAAGATAAAACACAGTTTTATTTGCCATTCATTTATACCTACTCCTTCATTTCATGGCCAATTTAGTTCTACTGCTGCCTTTTCCTTGACCCCTAGATTTCAGAATCCATTCCATGGCGAGCTGCTTCAGGAATCTATATATTTTCAGCACATTACAAAGAGAAGTAATTCAACTGCCAACACTACTTTATACTCTGTCACATTCACTGCTTCCACTTCACTTCTAGATATTATACAAACTACACGGAAATAATCAAAGCCAACTAGGATGGCTTTGCTGAAAATGTTTATGATACATCTCATGGGAGAACTTTCTTGTTGAAAAATCTCCCAAACAAATACGGAGTCATGTAGCACTTAAAAACTAACAAATGTATTTATTGCTTGACCTTTAGTGGTAGAAAATTCCACTTTGTCAGATGCTTTGAAAATGGAAAAAGCATCTGATGAAGTGGGATTCTTTCCCTTGAAAGCTCATGCAATAAATAAATTTGTTAGTCTTTAAGTGCCACAGGACTCCTTGTTTGTTTTTCTGAACTAACATGACTACCCCTTTGAAACTCCAGAACAAGTTTCTGCTAGAGTAGAGATTAATCTAAGCTCAGATATTGCTGCCATGAGTGTACAGGCTGTGAGCTCTTCTTTTTGAGTGGCTCATTCAAACTCTAGTTGGGGGCCTAATGTGAAGGAGGAGAGAGAAAAAAACTAATCCTGTAAGGGTATATGCACTAGCCAAAGTTATGTTACAATAGCCACTGGATTCTACTTAGTCAGTGTATGCCATATTTTTATTATTCTTTCACTGGAATTAGTGAATATTTTCAAAGCTTCTGGGCCAACCAGAAGGTTGGAGGATTTTACCTGCTCTGATATTTCTGCAATACCAGTTGCTTTGAGGGAAACTTGATACTGAAGCCATTTCTTCCAGTTATTGCCCATGTTCTCTGCCAGACCGAGAGATTTAGAAGAATTCATTTGCTGCATGTTTGCAAGTATTTAGGGTCAGATCTTCAGATGATTATAAATTGTCATTATTCCATTGATATCAATGGAGCAGTACTGATTTACAGCAGTAGGAACTGCCCCCTTGTTTTCTTCTGGTACTATGAACTAAAGGTGAGACATACTGGAGTGCTGGTGTGACAGGGTGTACAAGCCTCTCCTAACAAAGGGGGAGCCCTTACCTTCATCAGGGGCCAGATAGGCAGGCCCCTTCCCATCACACACATTGTGCACACCCTGGCAGGAGGTGGGGCTTACAAACCCAGCAGAGGTCAGAGTGGGGTGGGACAATCAAAGAGAAAAAGTCACTTTCAGAGTTTGTCAGAAAGGACACAGCCATGCTGTAGCTAGAAGGGCTTCAGGACTGCTTTAATGATCAGCTTTGCCCTTTGTTGAACCTTGCTATGTCCAGAGGGGCTTTGGGACTGCTTTACTTCCTAGCCTTGCCTTTTGTTGAGCCTTGCCATGTCCAGGCTGGATTCCACACCCAGGAAACCCTAGAAGAGTGGTGTTATAGGCAGTCACAGGCCAAGCATGACATTTTGGGGCCCGCACAGGACAGGAGTTCAATCAACCAATCAATCAATCAATCATAGGGCTGGAAGGGACCTCATGAGATCATCGAGTCCAACCCCTGGGAATTGAACCCAGGACCTTCTGCATGTTAAGCAGAGGTGCTAGCCACTACACTATTTGCAGTTGTACCAGCATTCTCCCTCCTCCCCCTCCTTTTCTGGAAGCCATAGGCACTGTCTATCACAGCTGGTCAAGGACAGAAATTCGTTTCCTAGCACCAATCACATGATACAAAGGACGTTTTCCAAAGGTTAGTTGTCCTCAGTCATGCAAATTTCGGTATCCACTAACTCCACTGGTTACCATTATAGCTATATTTTGTGCTTTGTCTTTTGAGAGCTCCTTTCCCCTAGTCTGCTAAATCACTGCAAACATTTGCACGTAAAACATTGGTAAGTAAATACTTATGCTAAGTGCCTCATTTCTTGCATTTAAGGGTGAATTGGACTCTATTGGTGCTGTTTCCCTGGGAATACTGGTTCAATTAGTTGTCACATCAGAGTGACGGAACTTTCACCTGGATAATTCAATCTACTTGTAGGACATTTGTAACTGCTGTTGCCAAGTGTCTGTCAGTTGCACAGCCAATGTTACATTGATATTGCTGTCTTCACTATTGCCATCTGAGACACTCCATTTGCTCATTCTCCAGTTACCTGTCCTAATCCACATGAAATTAAACTTCACTGATGCCTCATGTTCCACCTTTCTTGTTGTCTTGATAGGTGTGCCTTACTTGCTTGACGCGCTGTGCTGATATTTCAAGTGTCAAATATAAATGCTAAATCTTTTGGTGTCTGTTAAACTGTTTCATAGCTGTGACATATCATAAATGATCATGGTAATCTAGATATCTAGGTTATCATGGCATTCTGCATGTCACTCAGCAAGAGAGTTTCTATATGAATAGGGTGAGCAGCATGTCAGTGTTAGCTAACATATTATCTTTTATCATTGCTTCCCAAATCAGTTCCAAAAAGGCTTCCTAGAATTGATAATAAATTTCAGTTAGTCAGAGATCAAATAATTGCATCATAATTACATCGCTTTCCTCCCAAATTATTTCAAGCAAAAATATATCCATAAGCACCTGTATCATACAGAGACCTGATGACTCTACGTGCAATAGATATAGCTCTGCTAAACGTCACCAAAGTGGTTCCTAGGTGCTGCAGACAGTGTAGCAAATCCCTAATACTATGGCTAAAATCCTCATCACCCACATACATGTGATCAAAATGTCTTAACCTGGGCACTTAGTTGCAAACAATAGATTAAAGGCTGCTAACAGAGAGATGCTTTAAAAGCATTATAATATAGATTAGAAAGAAACACAAAACCGGGTTCTTACCATTTCAATGTAGTGATCATATAAAAAAACCAAAATCAAAACCAACCTTTTACCTCTTTAAACAAAACCTGAAGAGAAAATTACAGTACAAGTCAGATCACATATCACAAGTTCCTATTACACTTTGCCAACCTAAACTTTACTATAGGTATTCAAGTAATCAAAGAAACTGAATAATAACAAATGTGGAGTCTAGTCAGGCAAACTTCAGGTGTGTGTGTGGGGGGGAGGGGCTAACTGATAGGAAAAAGGAATAGTGATTTGTCCTCCTTCAGAGAGTAGGAAGAAGGTTGGCTGGCAAGTGGGGAGAAATCATCTTAGTTGATGGGCAGGCCAGTGGCATTCAGGTGAGCCACTGGCCCCTTGAATCTGGGTATATAAACCCTGTCTCTCCAGACTTGCAGCTTGCCTTTCTACCTAGAAGCCTGGGATAATCAAATACTGACACAAAACAGGCTTTAATGCTTTTGTTATCCATGAAAGGCTATAAAATCCACTTAAAATACTGTACACTGTGAGCATTATTTAGGTTCAGATTATGGCTCCATTGAAATCAGTGTTGAAATTTGCATTGACTTCAGTGGGGCCAGGATTTCACTCCTAGACTCCAGTTTGGACTTGAAGACAAATTCATCTCCACTTTAACTCCATTTGAGTCAATTAGTGACAGAAACAAAGTCACCACTGGACCTGAAGAAGATATTGCAGCATCCGAAGAGGTTTTTGCTGACAGAGAAAACCAATCAAACTATAGTAAGTATAAGAGGCTTATGAGTTTATTTTTTACTGTGTGATTCCTCCTTCTTCCCAAATTTCATGAATGGAAGCAAAATCAAATGTTCTGACAGATGAACCTTCCAAATACAAGTGTCCACCTATTATAGAGTATATGCAGAACATTTACCTCTAAGCACCATCAAATTTCTTCTTACAGATAGATGTAACACGTTTTCATTTTGGGTCAGTTTTTGCTGCTCAGTTTCAGAATGGTAGCTTACTTCTCCAGTATTATTTAAATCACTGGAACTATGCAAAGAATAAAGTTAGTACTCATGTAAGTAAGGGATGAAAATCAGATCCTTTCTTAAAAGATAGTGAACAAAACTGTGGAACCAGAATGAAACCAGATTCTTTTCTCTAAAACAAAACATATTAATAGTTGGGGGGAATAGTTGCTGACAGAAATCATCAGTGGAGTGAGAAAAAAAATAGGTTCGTTTTCAACCTAGAACAACTTTTCCCCACAATTACACATTTTACCAAAGGCCTTTCAAGGGAAATCACAATTAAGTCTTTACGCTGACACTGCTGAAAATATCACAATTGTACAGTCCCTCTGATGAGTCACTGTATAGTGTCTTTCAACATAGAAGACAAATACACTCATGCTGTTTATAAAGTCAGCTGTTGAATAGATATTTCACATGCTATTAATAGCATATCATATGTGCTTTTCATATTTGATCTGTCACTTCAATTAACATGATGGACCACCTGTTTCTGCCCCAACATATGATGCTAAAATAACAAAAACAGTACTGCTGCCCAAGTAAGAGTGTTAGATTTTTCTTGATTCAAGAAAACTAAAAAAAGGCTTTGCTTCATATCCATATATATTTCTAGATTAAAAGACCTGTAAAGACAGTCATTGCTCTGCAATTTTATATTGTCAGAGCTGTAGCTTATAGGAGCTGGAAGGAACTACCCTAATGCTGTACTAGAATGTGGGGCTGCTAAGTTCTGTGGTCTTGGTCATGACTAAATGAGAAAACCTGATGTCCTCTGTCCTCAAAGACTAAGTAGTACTCACAGTTTGAGCAAAGATGTGCTCCTGAAGCCCAGTTTTTCAACTCTCTCATTATTTCTGCACCACTGACCTCTAGAACCTGACTGCTGTCAGACCAGTATCAGACTGACTCCTTTAGTAAGCTCCAGCACATCAGGTAATACTTTTCGGCTGTGGTCAGATGACAGTTTTATTTTGAAACAACACCCATTGTTTCGAAATAAAAATTCTTATGTCCACACGACGTACTGTTATTTCGAAACAACGGGTCCCATTGTTTCGAAATAATGGCCGTTATTCTGAAACAGTAAAATCTAGCAGGAAATCAAAATAGCTGTAGTTTTGAAACGGGTGTTTCGAAACAACGGCGTTTGGTCATGTTGTTTCGAAACAACACCATTGTTTCAAAACAACTGTTTTGAAACAACATGTCCGAACGGCCTTGTTTTGAAATAACCATTTCAAAATAACAGCCATTTCGACAGCAGGCTTTCCCTTAATTCGAATTAACATTTTCTTAATTCAAATTAACTTATTTCAAAATAACAGTTTACGTGTGAACATAGCCTTCATGTGGTATGCTGTGATAAAGTTCTCTATTCTGACTGAAGGAACATTCCCATGCCTCAAACACTGTTGATTGCCTGTGTGTTTATCAGACACTTGTAGACTTTTCAGATAAAGCAGTACGAAGTATTAGCAAACAATCGTATCTTATTGCTCATTTTAATGAGTCTTCTGAAGGTATGATATGACCACCATCCAGGGCCCCAATCCAGAAACAGTTACACACAAGTAATTCCATGTCAGGTCTGGGACCTAAAAACTAGATCCCAAAGGCCATTAGGGAACATAAAACATCAAGACAGACATGTCATAATCGCTAAAAAGTAGGGAAGCAGGTGGAATCATAGGCAAGGGTGACTTGCCGTGGGACACCCAACACAGAAACACAACCCATTTGGTAAAAGTCATAAAATCAATCAACACTTTAGAATACTAACTCCTGTAACCAGAGACCTGAAAGAAGGCAAGTCATAGAGTCATTTACAGAGAGAAGTGGGGATGTAGTGTGGAAAAGAAGCTTGTTTGAATGGATTTCCTGCTCTATACAGTCAGTGGGTTGAACCAGAATTCACAGTGGAGAGAACAGCTGCATATATAGGCCCCCAGTTTGACTCAGCGATTTTTCTGATGGGCTTGTTTATAGTAATTTTTTAAAAAAATCCTACTGTTTTAATTAATTCCTGGCCCCATCTAATCAGATATGGGGCACTAATTCTATTTTCACTTACATAGGTTTTACACAACTGTACCCCTGGTTACCTGCATTTTATACAGGTGCAAGTGAGGGGCAAATCAGAACATAAGTGTGCTACCACCAAAAATATGTTGTATTTAAAACAAAAACATATGGAACAGTTTAACAATCACATGATACTGTTTTATTGTATACACTCCATGGCATATTTCCTTTAGATATGTATACACACATAGATTCAACTCCCTTGCAAGGGAGTTACATCTATGCATCAAGCTAGACAAGACTATGGCACATAATGATGCCTGTCTCAGCATGAGGAAGCACACTACCTACAGCAAATTTTTCAGGGGATTGGATAAACAGCAATAAACAGCATGATAGAGCATCTTCTTCAACGCCACTTTTTGTGAGTTAATGCCATTCCATACACATCTTCCTGGAGGCCTCCCCAAGATCTGAGCCAGTAGATAGGGTGGGGACTAGGGGGAAGGCTAAGGGAAAATAGAACAGTCCAAGAACAAAGCCGACAGGATGCATAATTAGGAGGCTTTCAATCCCCTCCTCTTTCCCCTGGCCCTGAAGACTTTACAAAGAGAAAACAATGCAGCCTGCAGCTGTACCTTTTTCCATGGACTCTAATGCCACAGCAGGGATGCTCCTCTAAAGAAGGCTTCCAGAGTACCTGCTCTTGGCAGAAGCTATTGTGGTTTTATAGGTACAGGGTCCCCATGTATAAGACCTTGACATTTTTCTGGTCCCCAATAATTTTTAGGGTTTGTGGCCATGTCCTGCAGCCCTTTAGAAGGGGTAGGAGGACACTACCCCAAGAGAACAATTTGGGAGAATCTTTATGGGGAGGACCTCATGGAGATTTCCTTCTCATGAGTCCTCTCCCACCACAGGAAGAACACATCAGTCCTTTGTGTTCAAGTAGAGAATTCAAAGAAGCTGCCAAGTCAGTTATAAGAGACAAATAAAGGGCTGTAAATATAAGGTAGAGTTCATGTTTCTGCATGATGGAAATTTCATTAGAGTCTATTTCCACTATCAATTATTAAATAAATTCACCTGAGTCTTATCCTTTCCTGCCCCCTTGAAGCCAAACATATTCACTGTGGAAGTGTATTCTAACCTTTGTTATGCATGAGGAGATTTGTAAGTAGGAGGAATTATATTCCTTTAGTGCTTTGAGGATTTCCTGGAGTGCATCACTAACATACTGTGTGTCATATGCTGCTTTGTGTTTTGAGAAATAAGGTAATATCAAACCAGCACAGCTGAGCATGTATATTACATGTCTAAAGAACCGTTTGAAAGAGGGAGGCCTATTTTGGAAGCCCTTACTCAGGCAACAGAAGAGTTGACATCAGAAGGAACTTTGCCTGAATAAGGACTGCACATTTGGATCCTGAGATGTAATAATCTTATAACCTTTCAAGTTGCATATTTCTGTAATTATCTCCATGGCTGTGTTCACACACAGGCATTATTTCGATACAAGTTGTGTCGAAACAACTTGTATCGAAATAATGCCTTATTTCGAAATAACTTAATTCGAATTAACAGTTTGTTAATTCGAATTAAGGACAAAAGAAAGTGAAATAGCAGGTTCAGGCAACAGTTATTTTGAAACAAGTCACTGTTGTTTTGAAACAACATGTTCGGACTGCTTTGTTTCGCCCCCAAATGGGGTTTAAGTTGTTTCGAAACAACCATGCGTTGTGTGAACAGGGTATTTCTTATTTCGAAACAACCTCTGTTGTTTCGAAATAAGAGTGCTGTGTGAACACAGCCCATATGAATCGTAAATGCCCTCAATAGAACTGCCAATGTCTCTAATCTTTGCTCTTACTCTGTGGGTCTCACACTTCCTCCAGTTACTTGATGCAATGCTGTTTTACTTCAGAACTGGGCTCAGTTGCATTACATGACCACCAAATTTCTTGGACAGAAACAGAGTACTGATATTTCTCCCTTTCTTCAGTTCAGTGCACACAACAAGTAACACTAGCATTTTACTTGGAATAAGGGGAACATCACTTTCCTGAGAGAAGGTTTATGTTGTACCACTTTCTGTTCTCATTACAGGCCTGTCATCCTTTTAATCTCACTTTGTGGAGAGGGTGACACATCTGGGAGAGTGCAGTCTGTAAAGGCAGAGATAGGAAATTACCCCTCTCTTTTCTCTGGATACACAGAAACCCCTTTGTGGGTCTGGAGACCTGTGCATGTGAGTCAACAGAACTGGAGGTTATGCGAGCACCCAGAGTATGCATTGGAACCCTCTTCATGGAGGATCATCATTGGCTGCTAGTCCATGTGCAGCACTCAATGGGAGAGTGATTGGGTATGTTGGCTGATTGTGGACGACCCCTGAGGCAATCTAGAAGCACAGGACATTGATGTGAACAGCCATGAGCTCAGGAAACTTCCTGAGATCAGGTAATTGACTGGGAGCTAAATCCCTGCTCTTTCCACAGAAAGAACCTCCCTGAGTTTCTGGTTTCCTGGGCAGATTTCTCCCATGTAGAGATGATATGATTCATCTTTTCCAGGAACAGGAATTTGCCTGCATTCCCCGAACATCCAAAATGTTGATGGAAGATCTGCATGCAGAAGCAATGCAGGGCTGAGCTCTGAGTGAGCTGAGATGAGTTTGCCTTTTTCAGATCAAATATTTCCCTTTGAAATGTTAATGAAAGGTGCGCCCCAGAATTCATGCTATTGAGTGTGTGTTATATGGTGATACAACCTTAAGCAGAACAACAAATGACAAACCATGATAATAACAAAATTAGCTTTAAATTTCCCTGAAACATATCTTTATAATGCATTAAGTAAGTGCCTTCTTTCTAAATTATTCATTATTCCTTCATGACTTCTACAAAATGGTTTTTATTATCTTTTAGGCAAAGAAATATAGCATATTGCATTGAGATGAAGACTAAGAGAGCAAATGCAATCACAAAGTTAAGCACATATCAAACCCCTATATGTCACAAACAGAACTAGTTAGCTAATATAACAAAGATTCTTGCCTGAAAAGAAAGCATGCTTTATTTTACAGTACACTGGATCAAATGGTAAACTAAATTTGAAACCTGACATGCCATTTTAAGAGGTAGGAAGACACAGGGTTAAGACATGCTGTGCCCCTAAACTATGTCAAGATTCAGAGGGCCCATACCATAAAAAATAAAGAGAAAAAAAGTGTGTTACATTATAACAAAAAGGGCAATGAGACCCCCTCGTAATGTGAAGCTCAAAGCCAGGCTTACTTGCAATGTGCCTAAATCCAATACTGGCTAAGTAGTGCTTGATTGTGAAGAACACAGCAAATACGGGAGTAAATATCCAGGGGAATTACATCAGAGATGAGTATGGACAATGCCTCATAGCACTTTTTTAGAGCATTTTACAAAATAAGCTTTTACAGAGCTTTTTCATAAGCAGTTGAGAAAAAAAAAAGCTTTAATTTTTACTACAGTGGCTGTAAGAAAGCATTAGAATAGTTCCTCAAAAATACTTCAGAGCAATTCCTTAGTCAGAGCATATCACCATAAATCCTCTGAAGTCAACGGAATCACTTGGATTTGTACCAGCTGAGGATCTGGCCCTGCAATTGGAAGAAATCTGTCAATCCTCTTACTACAGTCTATGAATTTTATGTATCAATAAATTAATGGTCTTCACCAAGACATACCATTTACTCATTTGGCTGTTTAAAAAAGACAATAAAAGTGGACCCAAAAAATAGTCTGGGTGTTTGTGACAAACTTGTAAAAATACCCTAAACCAACCAACCAATCAATTCTTCTGGGTAAAATCGAATATCCCAGAGACAACATATAAGAAATCTACTGTCCCTCTCCCACAAACACAATAACTTTTATGCACCAGAAGCTGTTCATTTCAGTGAATAATGTGGGAGTTTTGTCTCAGTGCAGCCTGTACCTGCTTATGTTCCAATCTGATGCCCTAAAAGCGGCTGCAATCCCTTCAATTCCCCTGCTGCTAGTGGTACTGTACACTTTGAAGCTCTGGGTCAATTAGAACACTCTGAATCGCTACATGGTAGCCAGAGAAAATCAATTCAATCCCCAAAGACAAAAGTACTGTTGCTAAAGGTCATTAAACAGTACAGTAGCTGTTGCTATTTGGGAATGGAGTCTTGAGAGGTGATCTACATAAATAGACATGAATGATGAAGAATGGTCTTGCTTGTTGTTCTTTTCCTACATACTGTATGTATGGCCATAGCAAGATGAATCTTTTATTGTTGGGTGGTTTTTTGTTTGTTTATTTCTTTTTTATTTTTAAAATAACAGTTGGGTTGAATTTTCTTCACCCGTGTATATGGGAGAGCAACAGCACTAGCTAGATAGACTAGACTAAGGCGTGATCTGGCTGGACACATAACTCTGTCTATATATTTAGCATTCTCTTGCAGGGCTCCTTGTACCCTTGTTCGAACTCAAGTTTAAATTCTGGACTAGCGTAGAGCCTAGATTAGTGATCTCTGCAGTGCAGTAGAAGGTCTGCTTGGATCTATGGAGGAAAAATTATCCCTCTCAGTCACTCCTCTGGTGCTTTTACCCCACAAAAGCATAATTATGTGCCTGCAGGCTCAAAAGGCCTTGCATATGGAAATACTGTGACAAAGGAAATTAGAGGAGCACTGGGCAGAGTATGTAGAAGCCCTGTATGAAGCAGAATCTATACCAGCTGCCCATGTCTCAGCACAGAGGATGTTGTAGGAAGTTTGGATGGTGGATCGTCAGCTCCACTGTTCCACTGACCACATTCAGGACATTTTCTGAGGCTATGAGTGTGAATTGCATCTTAGGTTTGTCCTCACAGGCATCCCTGACCAAATATTTTTATCTAACTGTCTAAACTCATAGGCAGAGTGAAGAATATTTGAAACCTCTATTCTCCTTTCCTCTATGAAAGATTACATGTTCTCTAGGCAATTCAGAATTGTAATATGAAATAAATTAGTAGCACACTGAAGTTTATGAAGAACCTCTCTCTATTGCTGCCATAAAGGGGAAATCTACTCTAACTCATGTGGCAGAATCCCGTATTTTTTGGAGCTGAAGCCCAATGCTCTATTCTTAGTTCCTCAGTGTAGCTATACAATTTATTTGGTAGTTGCAGTGCTTACAGTACAGTACCACAGTGTTCAAATAGCTTATCAATACCCAATATTTTTTGTTATTTCTCAATACCAGAGAACAATTACAGCTGAATGGGCCTCAAGGACATTAAAGTTTGTCCTCAACCCATCTTTTCTTCCTCAGATAAATTATTCTATCCCCCAAACCTCACATGATGTCTACTCCAGTGACCATTGAAATCAATGGGAATCCTTCTATTGATTTCAGTGGATGCTGAACCAGTCCCACTGGTTCTGCTCTTCCTTCCATTCCAGCATCCTTTGAATTCCTTCCTAGCACCAGTTCCATCCAGCAAGCAAATCATTTATGTTTGAATTAATTTACTCCCGTTTAATTGCCCCTTCATTTGCCCTATTTCACTTTAAGGGTTTTAATTCTCCAGTACTAGACAAAATGCAGCCTTTTGTTCATATGTGGTCTACCAAGTTTTGAAATGCAGCACTTGGCTAGACTTAACCTGAATACTGAAGTGAAGCACATTAAGACTCCCTGTTCCATTGGCAATGTGGCACACTGATTGACAAGAAGGGTCTCTCAGAAGAACAGGGGGCATTGCCTGTTGGAATCTGCAGCATCAGTGGAAATCAGTTCTGTGTTCAAGAAAAGACATGCAATTTGCTCCAGTGTATGCAAATTTTAGACGCAACAGCTGGGAGTCTGGCAAGATGCCAGTTTGGCTCTAAGTTGGAAAAAGTCTGAGTGACCTTGCCATATATATTATTCTTTCTATGTCACCCCACGAATTTCAGCTGCCATCTTCATTCTTTATTTGCCAAAGAATAAATGAGAAAAGAGCTTATTACTTCATTCCTCTTATTAAGCAGGAGCTTTCCAAAGCATGAAAAAAGTGGTTTGTAAGCCTGTGTTTTGAGAGTCAAGATTGCTGATTAGGTACACAAAATTTATTGTTTCTAAATGATTCATTAAGCTGGATTTGAACTTTTATTTTATTCTTCTGGCATCAATCTCCCATCCCCCGATGTAAGACACAATTTTGGCATCTATTAAATGAAAAACAGTTCTGATTGGCAAGAGTGATTCCTGTGCCTTTTTGGGAAGGCACAATAAATTCAGATTTCAACAGTCACACTTGGAATAGTACATCATTTGCACAGCTTGAAAAATCTTGATGACAACTAAATGACCAATTGCCAAGTCAGAGAGACAATTGAAGGAGCAAATCAAAGAGCTTCCTCACACATATCTGACAGAGAACCCACTGAACAAAACAAATTGCTATACAGCATAGAACAGTTAGTGGTGCCTAGAAAAATCAGAATGGACTATAGCAATAAGAAAATCATGTCAAAATAAATGCAGAAGAAACAAAAAAGCAAGGAGAGCACAAGCACATAACTGTGCTAAAGTAAACCTCTGCAGCTATTTGAAATTTGCTATGATTATTCAAGCATATATAGATATAGCAGAATAAATGAAATCAAGACACAGAGCATGAAATTAAATGACTGTCATAAAAAATGTAGCACACCCCATATTACAACACAAAAGTATCTGAGGTACTTCAAGTGTTTCTTTAGATTTAGAATAGGCAATTGTAGCTGTATTTCAGCTATTGCTGACAGTAACTATGCTCATGGTGGTGGTGTGTTAGCCGCTTTATGGTAGCCATTGTATATCTTTCAGAAAGTGAGCACTCACCTTACTGCAGTAGTTTCTTTTTACTGAAATATTTGCTATTCTTTGTGTCTTAAATTGTCTAAAGTGACCAATGAATTTGGGCATAACAATTTGGGTGCCCAGCTTGTGATCTCTTAAAGAGACTTGTTTTTTCACAAGGTGGATGCTCAACACTTTCTGGATTTTAACCCTCTCTTAAGGTATCTAAAGTGGAGCACTGAAAAAAGGAAGTGCCCAAATTTAAAAGCTTTAGACCAGTATTGCTACATCCTACGTTCTCATCATCTAAGGCCAATGACGAGAGCAGGAGTCCCCCTTCATAGAGTTACTTAAGCAGGATATCACAGCCTTAGAGCCTTATAATTTAACCTATCCTTCTTGGGACTTGCCACTCTGAAGGCTGTATTCTATTGGGTTTCTGTGAAAAAGACAGTTGTTCCCTGTAGGAAAGATAGAATTTCTTCACTTCAGGCCTGTATTATACTCTATAACAATAAATTATAACAAATGCATTTACATTTAAAGTGCAGCAGCCCATTTGTTCAATTCTTTTGTTGATCTTTGTTTAAATAAAAAAAAAAGCCCTACCTCTATTGGATGTAACATGAATAAGCTACAGGTACAAATAGAAGGCTGGAGCTAAGTCATGAAGTGAGAAGGATATTGTAAATCTAAAGAACTACATGTTTAAAGATATTTGAAAGGATCAGAAAGTTTTATTTGCATACAACCTGACACTGGTTTATTGCATACAACCTAACAATGCTTTATTCTGAGTTCTTTACTTCACATTCAGATTTTTCAATGATGTTTAATGCATGCTCCCCCCCCAATTTTTTTTAAGCAATGAATGCTTTTATTATTTTTGAATACAAGAATACTTCAAGATCAAAGCTAAACGAAGGTACCGTAATAATAAAAGCAATTTTGTTTCATGTGTCCATTAGTGCTGATTGGGCTGAACTTTATAGCTACTTCAGAATGAGTTTAAAAAAAATAGAACATTATTTCCATTGCACAGTTCAGATTCATCTGCTTTTTTGACAGCCAGAGTTACTAAGAAGTAAGATAAGGTTTCCAAATATTTTTCACTGACTTTTTACTTTGGCACAAATTGTCAATTTATTGTTTCATGTCACTTTTACATTCTGCTGTAAGCTGCTAATAATCAAAATTGAACTGTGAACAAACACACAATGTGTATCTGTTACATATACCTCATAAATCTATCATTATTCACAGTACTGTTCAGTCATAATGTTCAATAAATGAGATACCTTTTCCAAGTTTGGCGAGAACAATGAAGTTCTTCACCATATAAGAAGATGACAGAAATTAAATAGCACATTAACCTCACTGGACAGTGAAAGCAATGTTATGTTTTGCTGACAGGATGTGATAATCACAAATGGTTATGTCATCCTCTCTGTAGGAAAAGCACATGAAAGAGTCAGGGGACTATTTATTAACATAATTTTCTTTCTGATTTTTCCATCAAGGGAGTAGAGTTCCCACCATTCCCACAACAGAAAAGGAAGGGGCAGAGATTCATCAAACCTGTGGTGTATGGAGAAATCCTAAAAGTCTTAGGACACATCAAAGCACTGGCATTTGGCAAAGAAGGCTACTTCCTTCAGACTAAGTTGAATATCCCTGCTATGGTAATTTGGCCTACAAATTAAACTTTTTTGTGAGCTTAACTGTGAAAGGTGAGTGAAAGTTCCTAAAATGTCAGTGACCTAAAACAACAAATGTTGATAAGAAATGGTATGAAAGGGAGGCAACAAGACTAAACTAATCCTAATGGAAAGCCCCAATGATATCACTCATGGACTGTGTTAAAACAATGCCTGGTAAAAAACAGAAATACATGACTGGAAATCAGTGGACTAAAATTAGTATGTTAATAATTAGGTCTAATAAATAAACAAACTAATGAATGCATGGGCTATTCCATACCTTCATTCTCTTTGGTGATCCTGACTAGAAAAAGACTTAGGGAGAAAAATTAGTGAATGTTGGCTGACTGAAAATCAAGAGAACAGAAAAGATCAGGCTTCATTATCAGGGCTGTCAATCCAACCATCTCCTGAGAACCCCAGGATCTACTGTGATGCTGCTGGACCTTTATCATCACAGTCCCCAAAAAAGGCCTAAACAGTCTAGCCCAGAGAAAATTGCCCAGATATCACGTCCATCAGCTCCTGAGTGCTATCTGGAACGTGAGATGTCTTTTTTCTCTCTCTCTTTGCCTCCCCATGTGTCCTTTCCCCTCTCCAACTTATTTCTCCTCTTTCATACTCTTCTCCTTTGAGCCTTCTGTCTAATATTATTCTGTATTAAACCAGCCAAGACAGTGTATTTTGCAGTGCTGTTGTAAGCCTATGGCCGAAGAGGCAGATGAAAGCAATGCCATGAACAGCCCTCTGTTGATACAAGTTCATCAGGCCTAGGAGTGACTTAATAGGACTGTCAAAACAAGGAGTTTGGGGGCACTTTTAAAGATTAACAAATTTATTTGTTGCATGAGATTTTCTCCTAGTGCCAGAAGACTCCTTGTTTGTTTTGGTGGACAAGACTAACATGGTTGTGATTTTGGAACTAACTAAGACTGGGTGCCTCACTTTTCTAGCAGCAAGGGTGCATAAGAGAGTGAATACTGGATCCACCATGAGCATTTTCTATCCACAGTTATTTTCTCTTCCTCTTGTTAGTGTGTGTCTTCTAGGATATAGGATTGAATTTTACAGTAGTAACAATGACAGTTCCAGCCCAGCTCAATGAACTTCCTTTCCCCCAAAAGGATAGTTCTAACCCTGCTTAACTCAGCCTCAAATATTGTTAAATGGGAAGGATCTCCTTCTAAAAATTTTCTCTCCAACTAAGGAGAAAAGAAACAAGGGACGTTGTTAAGATGAAAATCTTACTTAATATTGTATATTGCAAATGCTTTAATTGTTTTTCTTTTCTTTCTTTCTTGTTCTGTATCTTTAAAAGAAGGTTAAAAAATTCAGAGGTATAATTGTCATGGTACTAAGCCAGTTGAGATCTGTGTACACCAAACCCTGAGTCTTGTTTAAAACAGTTTAATCTTTCTCAGAGACTGGGTGAAGTCAATACCTTTGACTCCTTGGGCCCATATATTCCATCAACATTACTACAACACCCCTGCTGTGCCATAACAGTGTATCTTGCCAGGCTGAGATGCTGTGTGCTCTCTGGTAGCAGCTGTCCTCAGAACCCTCTCAGAAGGCAATAGGGTCAGTGTGTGGAATGGGATTAGATGGGAGCTAATGCTGTCAGCATTGACCCTGTCTTTCATGGAGCAATCGCAGCAGGTCTGAGGCAGGAATTACACCACATAGATCAGCCATTGCTTGCTGGACTTTGACTTTTCCTAATCCACTGAACATTAGTCCCAGTTTCAGAGTACAGAACCTTCAGGAAAATCTATGAGAAAGGGAGGACATATTCTGGGGGAATGACTCATTTTCTCTTGTGCTCTGTCTCTAATTAAGATTGAATCAATTTTCGGCATTTTAATATGAAGAAAAATATTGCTTTTCATTCTTTCATGCCATTTTCTGCCTGGGGTGAGATGAGACAAGGAATTTTTTCTTTTAAACTGCTTTAAAAAATGCTTGTTAAAGGAAACATCAGCTCAGTCGTACAGGCAGAGTTACAAATCAAACATAATAATCATCAAATTGTCACCACTTAAGGCCATCTCATGCCCTTGATCCACATCCCTTGTAATCAAATGGAGCTGCCTATATGGATTGAGGGCATGGTATGGTTGTGAAAAACTAAAATAGTTACATTTTTATTTGCAGCTGACTTATGGGCAATTCAAGAATTAATTGTGCTTTAATGGAGCTAATGGCTATATTATTAGAATTTTTAAAAAGAATAACTCCTCAGCTGGTTTGGCTCCATTCCCACTTGGGTTCCAGCACTAAGAACAGCTATTCCTGTACTTAAGGATGACCTGTCTTCAAGGGAATGTATCTCTTTGTTGCCGATTGTTCACACAAGACCATAAATATTGAGTCAGTCAACCTATGTCTAATATCTTAAGACCAGTGCTCCTCTCTCCATTTGCTGGCAGAGGAAAAAACTATGAGATGGAGCTGACTGGAAAAGAATAACATGAATATAAGACATACGGAGGTAACTAGCTTACGACCAGCTATGCTACCAAAGCAGCTTCTCTACATGTCATGACTTCCAGAGACTGGGTCAAAAGCCCTCCTGGGCGTTACAGATAGATATGTAAACATGAACTCCTACACTGCAAGATGAGGACTAGCAATATGCAAACAAGGTGGGAAAAGGAATAGCAACACTGGAAGGGAGCAAGCTTTGATGTCTGACATACAGAAAGAAATGTGCCCAGGGGAACAAATGCTTGGCCAGTCTACCACAGTTTAACCGTAGCTGCAGATCAGTTTAAGTTGTAGAATTCAAGCACAGAGCTTCGAGCTGAACACCTTCAAACTTCACATCCCAGGTTATAGTTTGAGCCATAATCTTGATAAGAGTCATGTTCGGATGCTTGGATCCTAAGTTTACAAGAATTATCCTAGTTTTTTCCATACATACAAATCCATACAATACAAATATTGTGCCATATGGTTTTTCTTTTAATAAACATGTTAGAATTCTAGTATCTAGTTTAATAGCCAAATAACTGACATTTAAAAAATGTGTTTTGTTAAGCTTGGCTAAAACAGCAGCTTGCACACCAAAACACTGGCAACAGAGAGCAACAGCATTGTATTTCTCTCATTTTTTAGGTTTCATCCTTTAGCAAGGAAGGGAAGTACTTCTGTGTTTTAAAAAATGTGCACTTATTTAATCATCTGTGTTTTACTGTGACAGTCACTCAAATATCTTGTGCTTTTTGTGAAAAAACCCCCCACTTCTTTCAGAAATCAACATTCATTTTTGCACCCGATACTCTTCAACTTGTAATAATAATGTTTATTGCCCTCAGTCTATGCTATTGTTCTAGATCAGTGGTTGTCAAACATGGGGTTGGGAGCCAACTCTCTGCTGCTGCCACCAAAAGACTAGAACGCATCGCTCAAGACGTAATTATTGGGTCACAGGCAAAAATTATTTTTTCAACTGGATCCCAAGAAAAACGGTTCAAAAGCCACTGTTCTGGATGATCCCTAACCTTGGCTATATTTATAACCATGCCATGTATAACTCATGGAGAGTCAGGATCATGCTACTGACACGTCTCCACAAATTAGTGGTGCTTGTACCTGCTTGTATCAAAGCTAAATTTGATCCTGTGTTTCAGCTTTCCCATCTATAAAATAGTGATTAGAATATACACCTATTTAATATAATGAAACCTGTAAAATCTTTTGAAATCATTAGTTGGAAGGCACTCTAAAAGTCCAGGGTGTTTTATTATTGACGTCAGAAAGTTTTTCTCTCATCATGTTTTATTAAAGGCCAACAAAGTGCTTTCTTAGTAGGGTGTTATGATCAATTATTTATCAATGTTTACATTAATTTTGTATCCAGTTATTTTTAAACACTGAGAGGAAATAAAACATTTAAAGGAAAATTGTTTACATCAGTTCTGAGGACTGTGCTTCCTGTAAAGAAAGTACATCCATCCTGCTTTCTGAAGAAAAGGAGAGTGTATTTTATTGATTAGGTCTCAACTAGAAAAGTGCTAAATACTAACACCATGAAGAGTAATGTTTAACCAAGAACAAAGATGATTTTATACAGAATTACATCAATTCAGTGTAATTTTTATACTGAATTACACCCATTCATTAGGAGGATTTTGGATAATTGGTTGTACTCAAGTGGTTTAAAGGATGTTTTGGTCAAAAGCGATAAGAAAGCTTCTGGGTATAGCCTGGTGACATGGGCCTTGCCTATACTGAAAGTTACACTAATTTAACTAAATGAGTTTAAAATCTTTCTACTTAAATGGCTTCACTCACCCTCCTGCCCCCTCCCCCAATGTAGATGCAGAGTTACAAATGCAAGGGTGATAATTAAAGAAAAGGTTAAACCAATTTAAGTGCACAGATATGTTCGGGGTGAACTAGATAGATTTTAAATAGCTATTAAGTAGGTGCTACCTTTCTAGGAGAAGCAGAACCAGACAGTTATTATTCTACATTACCAAACAAGAGATCCAGGTTCAATTTCCTGAGCCTCTCTGGAAAGCACTGAATGTTCAGCATATGCATCTCAGGAGCCCCAGAGATCACTAACTTGTGATGCACAACAAGTCATCCATTATATCAAGGAACAACACTTCTGAATGGATCTTAGTACATTTCTGCAAGGTTTGACAGGAAACCCAGGGTGGTCAGGAAGAGCTGAAAATTACTACTGTGAACTGGCAAGATGTGTGGAATCAGAAGTTTTGAGAACCTCTCAAATTATTTTGGGGGTTTGGGTTCTAATGAATTTCTGCCATTTAAACTAATGTGATTTTCTCTCCATGGGCTGATGAAATTATTTAAAACAGAGAGAGAGAAAGAGAGAGAGAGAGAGAGAGAGAGATTAAACATGATTTTCCAGATCCAAAGGGGCAGCCGTGTTAGGCTAGTTCATTAAAACAAATAAGGAGTCCTGTGGCACTTAAAGACTAACAAATACATTGACTGCATGGGCGTTTGTGGGAGAAAATCCCACTTTGTCAGAAACTGATTTTCCAGAGAGAAAGAAGCAAATAAGGACAGATTATACTTCCCCATGATGTTATAGAACAAGAAGTTGCTTTATTTGTGAAATATTTGCCATAATATATATGCCTATATTTTTATTGTCAGCTTTTTGCTCCATTTCTTGCCATGCCCTTTCACAAGATCTGTAGTCTCTGCCCCTTTTTTTGTTATGCTAAATAGAGTGCAATCCCTCAGGATTTCAACTTTCAAACTAACAAAATGTGAGAGATTTTGAAACTGGGTGGTGTGTTTAGTAATTAAGGAAAGGGGGATGGATGTTCACTTCTCCTTCATGACTCAACACCCTGTGCACTTACTCAGCAGATTTTAACTGAAAATGTCAAAGCACTTTAAGGTCCTTAATTAATTAAGCCTCACAATTCCTTAATGAGGCAAATATAATGCCCATTTTTATAGATGGGTAAATGTAGGTAGAAAGAAGTTTAATTTTATGGAGTTTGTAGATAGATGGCAAGTTTCGGGGCTTGGTGCATGTTCTGTGCCACGAGGATTTAATAAATTTCAAGACTAAAAGGAACCATTGTGACCCTCTAGTCTGACTGCTACACGAAACAGGCCATAGATTTTATTAAGTGATCCCTGCCTCCAGTTAAGGAAGTCATGTTTGGATCAGAGCATGTTTTTCAGAAAGACATCCGTTAACTTAAATGAAGAATCTTCTGTAACCCTGGTAATCTGTTCCAGTCAGGGCCAGATTAAGGCAGGGGCTGCAGCCACTGGCACTGCCAAAAGTGGGCCCTATAGCCCCCCAAAATCTGGCCCAGGCAGCCTGAATGGAAAGCTGCTGTGCTCACCTTCAGACTGCCTGCCCAGCCCTTAGGCTGGTTGGTCTGCTCATCAGCCATCCGGGGTGGGTAGGGAGCAAGAGTACTGCAGCCTCTGGCCCATCCACCAGCCCCCAGCAACAGCCATGAATTGTGCTGGTCTGCACCCTCCCACAACCTCCCATGGTTCCCCCCCCAGTAGCATGGCCTGCTGTCCGCAGCAGCCACCCCCCAGCAGTGCAGCCCATGACCCCCTCAGCAGCATGACCCGCGGTCCCCCAGCAGCCGCACCAGCCAGCAGCAGCACCAACCAGTGCCTCCCCAACACCCTCCACAGCAGGGGTCTCAAACACGCAGCCTGAGGGCCGCATGCAGCCCCTAAAGCTATTTCCTGTGGCACGCAACAACACTATTGTTACCAATATTTACAATATCATTGTAAGAAGAATGTTTCAATGGTGCTGCCCTTGGGCTAATGTACTAGGCTAATGTTTGAGTCCTCATGTGGCCCTGTACTGTCCTCATGTGGCCCTCATGATGATTTGAGTTTGAGACCCCTGCTCCACAGTGTTGACTGGGGCCCCAGAGCCCCTGACCTTGCACCCCAGCATGGTTAATGGGGCACAAGGGAGGGCAGCCCTGCCCCCCCAGGGCCTTAATCTGGCCCTGGTTCCAATTATTAGTGTATTAAAAAGAAAGCGTTTCTTATTTCAGGGCTGGACTTTGCCAATTTCCACTTCCAGGAATTGGATTTTGTAATTGTTTTTGTCTGCTAGATTAAAGAGGCATTTGTTTCCTCATATGCCTGCAAAAAGATGTTCTATTTACATTAGAAGGGAAGACTTCTACCTAAATGCATGCAAGAGGACGTGTAAGGCATTTCATGCAAAGTGTTTTCCCAGCACTTCCTCAGAATTGTGATTTACTGAGCACCCATCCCAACTCTTGCCCTTGCACTTGTGCATATTAACAACATGGATTAAGTCACCTGGAAATGGAAAAATGAACTGACTGCCTTTCCAATTTATTCTTGAACATCTGTTCTATTGTCACTGTCAAGTTCAAGTTATAGAAATAGTTTCCAAGAACCTGATCCTCACGAGCAATGCGCCACAAACAGTGCACATGTTATGTGGTCCTGCACCAGCTACAAGCATCTCCTAGGAATAGCAGTGCTCATTAGGTAGAATGAAAACTGATCATTTAGCACAGTGAACCTCCGTTGTCATGCAGAAATACTCTGAGGTTGGATTCATGTTACTGGTACAAACATAAAACCAGTGGCGTTCTTAAATTAAACCAGAAAGTGATGTCTTTTTTCAAAACAGAATAATCAAAAGGCATTTGAATTCCATCTGGCTATGATTTACAAACTAATAATAGTGCTGAAAATGTCCCTTTTTCTGACAGTCTGAAGGGAAACATAAGGACTGATTGTGCCTTCTCTCACTGATGTCTCTGAGATCAGAATCAGAGCCGTATTACTTGACCTGTAGAACAGGCATTCTCTCCCTCCTGCTCTTTTCTTCACCCAGTAGCCTATGTATTGCCATCAAGCAGTAAAATTAATGAATCCCTCCCTTTTTATTTCATATAAAAATAGCTAGCAAGTATTTCACTTCTGTGGGAATGGGTAGGCTTGGGAGACAGAATGAGAGTAAATCAGTTAAATGGGAAATTGTAGTCCCTGCTCCTCTACTTACTTGTTAATCTATATTTTCTAATCTGGGGAAAGGGTACACCCTATATAATGACTGTACTTTTACCTACACACTGCTTTTGTGTATGCAGAGCTCACAGTGCTGTAGGAGTTTGTTCACAGTTTTGATGCATGATTTCAACATTTATCTTTAAAGAGCTTCAAAATATTGGCCTTGTGCATGTATTCATAACATCAAACAAGCAGAAGTATAAAAATGGCTAAAGAATTAGAATAGCTTTATTCATTTTAAACTGGACATGGAGCACTAAAGTTAGAAGCTTCTAACCAGACTTTCAATATGTCTCCACAATTTTGCTTTCACATAATGTATAATGTAGATAGCTGATTATGTGTGGGCACAGCTCAGATAGCTGGACATCTATAGTCTGGCACCTGCTTTCACAAATTTGATGCTCAAATTGATTGTTGGTACAAAATGAGAAGCTGGTTTAGAAAGATGTAAAAATACAGGAAAGCAAGCTGTGTTTATGAATCAAGGGCAACATATTGTCTAGAGTGTGGAAATTAATAGGATGATTTTTTTAAGCACTTAAACAATTGTTATGTTATATACAGGGTAACATGTGGGAATAAAGAGAACACATTAGAGCTGACTCTTGGAAATCTTTACCTATGTGAGCTTGAGCTGTCTATACTGAGCAGTTCCATTGATTTCTTCATTCATGACCTTAGGTGGCAAATTAAAAAAACAAAAAGATCAAAGTGATCTTTTATGTCTCCCAGCATCTTTTCTATAGTACAGAAAAATGTTTACATTTCATATAAGAATTAGATGAGTTTTAAAAATGTATGACAATTTATGTGCCAATTTTTATTCCATCTTGTAAACCAAGAGGAAGCTAAATCATGGCCAGTGTAGAAAACAAACACTTACGATAGCAAGCAGTCAGAACTAAAAAGGTCATTAGATCAACTGAAACTAGCCTAAGAGAAGCCCAGGATCCTAACGTCAGTTATCATGGATTCCTGGAAACGTGAAAGAACTGGGAAGAGGGTAAGGTGAAACCATGAATGCTCCACACCCAGTTAAGTCTAACGTCTCTAAACAGACACAGTTTGAATTTGGGTGGTATAGATAGGAGAGGAGAGATAGGCTCCCAGGACTTTAATATATTTTCCTTTAGCCTCATCACATGCATATTTTCCACAATGAATGGAGACCATCAGGGGAACAATATTTCAGCCATTCAACATAGGTGACTACTTATTCCAGTTATTTTCCAAACTTTTTCTCCCTGTGAAAAACTTCATAACAAACTTTGGGCCTTGAGAAGCTACATTATTTTCAAACACATAGAACAAATTTTCCAAGTTTAATATTTCTAGTGGGGAATTCTCAAAAATGTGATGAACGATCAACTTGGGTATGAAAGTCAATGTTCTAATGATCAAATGTATGCAGCGTTCATGTCAACAGTTGCATCCTTCAGCTCTCTACAATTACAGGGCCTGTTCCTCAGAGATGCAAATACCCATTGAAAGCCATGGGTGTTGTTTGGGCTCACAATGAACATAGCACCTTTCAGTCATTCATGTGTCTGTCTTGTCTATGAATATCATCATTTTAGTATAAAAATGTAAAATAATGTATCAGGTATGTGGGGGAACTAAGCTGAGATGGATTCCAATTTTTCTCTTAAAGGACAGAGTTTGTGTCCTCTTGTTGCCTCCGGCGGTACACCACATTAATGGTTTAGATAACTGGTTATGTTATCTATGTGTAAAAGTATCTGACAAGGAAATTATTATTGTCACAGCCAAATACAAAACCAGGTTTTTGTATTCCTTTGGCTGCTGAAATATGATGTCTCTAGAGGAATTTTCTGGTTTTGTAAGTTCCAGATGCAAATTATAGAAGCGATTTCAAGGCTGGTGACAATCTCCTGTAAAGTGAGCACCCTCTCTAGAAGAGATATTCTTTCTTGATTCTTTTTTTTTTTAACTGTCACTGCAGAATTTTTTCCATTACATTATTACACACCATGCCTATTTGTATTGTTGCTAGTAATGGGACATGCCATTTGGTGTCATTAGTCATATCATCCAAAAGCAAAAGACAAAGATATATATATCTGCCCTTGACTAAAATTTCATCCTTTGGATTCTATGGGTTTCTTGCACTGCATCCTCTTTTTTTTTGGTCCCTTAATGTTTTCGCTTGATGTAATAATTGGGGAGGTGAGACAGCAGTGTTTGTATTTGATTCGTGATGTTTGACAATCAACTTCCATAGATCATTGCAGCTATGACATTAGCATTTCTTAAAGGAAGTCCATGTGTAATGAGGGACATCAGATGCTTTGCTGAAAGTAACTTTCTTTGACTGCAAGGGGTTGTGTGCAAGAGTCAGTTCAAGATCATCATTGAACATAAGCAGGCAGATGGCAAAAGAAAAATCATTTATCTAAAATACTGAGCCAGACACAGGGCTGGATTTATACAGGAATTGTAGGGGCTATTGCCCATGGCTCCAAACTAAAGAGGGCCCTGCAAAAATCCAGCCACGGCTGGCTGGCTGCTCTCAGGGAGGCACCACTTGGAAGGAAGGTAAGAGAGACCTCCCTCTCCCCCACCTCAGGGAGCATTCCCTCCTGGTCACACTCCCCAGCTGCAAGAGGAAGGTTTGGCTCAGGGCTGGTCCTGGCTGCAGTTCTCCCCCTGCCCCTGCCCAGGGAAGCTGCTGCTGGCTGCCTTTGTTTGCAGGGCAGGGTATGCAGCCTGCTCTGGGCTGAGGCTAGGACAATGACTCCTGGGAACACAGAGGAGGTGGGAGCTGAAGCCACAAGGGGGTTGAAAAGCAGAGAACAGGAATGTGAGGGGTTGCAGGGGGTGTGAGAGAATGAAGGGGGCATGATGGGAAGGAGGCAGAGGAGGGCTGGAGGGGGTTGAAGTGATTCAGGGGAATCCAGGCAGGCACATTGTATGGCTGGGGAGAGGAGTCTGGTGTAGAGGGTGATGTGAATGGGGGGACCCTGCAGGGCAAGGGGGGATTTGGGGAGGGGAGACTGGAAGGAGAATGAGAGAGCAGGAGCCCCACTGCCTAGGCTGTCATAACTCATTGGCAGCCAGGGCATCCTCTGGCCCCTCTGCCCCAACTTGGGCATAAGGTGGGAGCCATGGAGAGACTGTAATGTCCTCTCCTGCTGTCCACACGGAAGGGGGAGAGACAGACTTTTCCCAACCCCACAAGGTGCTGCTGATACAGGGGAGTGGGAGGGAGCAGGACACAGGCATGCAAACCACCGCCTCCCCATGGTGTGCCACCACTGATGGGAGAGTGCCAAAGGAAATATGGCTCTCCAGGCACCAGAGGTCTCATTGTCCTGCCCACAGGCTGGCTCGGGAACAGCCAAGGACCCCCACAAAATCTTATAGGCCTGGGCTCACAGGCTTGTTAATTCAGCCATGGTCAGATGCCTTATTAGTCTACAAAAACAATGGCTCACTAAATGTTACAAAGATTTTGTGATTGCTGGGAAATAATTATTTACAGTATGACCCTTTGCCATTGATGAGTCCAGCAGGCATTCCAGGGGAAAGCAATTTGTTGTGCTCTGCTGATACACCACAGTAAAGTATCTAATCATGCTATTAAAGCATGCAAGCACCGCTAAAGGTGTAAAGGGTAGAGGAGAGTACATGGGCACATCTACTTACTTAGTCTAGTCATACAAGCTGAAGAGCTACATTTTAAGAGACTGTAATAGAACATGTCTGGGAGGTGGAAGGGATGGGGGAGATGAAAGGAAGATCTCAAACAAGACCTAAACCAAGGTAGAGATAGTCACTGAATTATATAGTTTCATTTCTTTTTTCCTTTCTTTGTAACCAGGGCCATCCCTCGGGGGTGTAGGGCCCTGGGTGAATCACCCTCTGCAGGGGCCATGTTCACCTCCCCTCAGGCACTGGGAGGTGGGGTTGGCCCCTTCACCAGCCATCCCATGCCAGGGCCCAGGCGAGCCAGCCAAAAGTGGCAGAACAGGAGTGCAGAATCTGGTTTCTCAGCTGCCCTTAAGCCAGTGGTTGTCAAACTTTTTTTCCTCAGGACCTAGCTCCAGACCCCTCTCCATGTGGTGACCCTCCATTGAAAAAAAGCGACTGCCACCAGAAAATTGAACAGCGACCATGGCAGGGGGTGTGTGGCTGGGGGGATGGCAAACCAACACTTTTGAGATGCCAACAGGAAGAGAAGGTCCCATGGTTGGGATGTAGGAGGAATCAGCCCCACCCGGCTGGTTTTCAGTAGGAAGGAATGGGATGACACAATGTGAAGCAGTGCCCCCACGTGTAAGGTATATCACCTCCACAACCAACTACCTCCCCTCGCTAGGCGGGAGGTGGGTGGATAAAGGCCTTGAGTGGATCAAGACCATAAACTTCTCCCATGGAACAAACGAAAGGAGGGAAGAGAGGTATGGTTTCAAAGGCCTCCCAAATACTGAACAGAAGGAATCATGAAGGAGGCGGTAGGGATTGGGATGGGAATGTTTATTTCACTCTGCTAAGTACCCCAGAGCCAAGGAGGGCAAAGGAGGATAATCTTCCCAGGGAAAGAAGGCATCACGCTATAGGAAGAGAGGGTGGTAACAAAGTTAAGGGGTTGTTGACCACCTTGGGCCTAAACTGGGCAAAGCCAGGAAGAAATATGTGGATCCCGGATTAGGGTATCGACGACCATTTGTCAAAGTGCAAGGAGGAAGAAGACAACTGCCACCAGTCAACGGCTGTACCAGTGACTCTTGTGGAGTCAGTGGGTGAAAACCTGGCACCGAAGGTTAGGGCCAAGGAGCTCTCCACAACGCTTTGGTGGAAAGACTTTGTGATCAGAGAAAGCTGTCTGCCCAACCAGGTGAAAGTTGCCCCTAACTAGGACGGGGCGAAGAAGGCACCATAAGGGGTTTGCCCTGAAAGGGATTCCCGTCTGCACAGAAAGGGCTTCTGGAGTTGTTAGATCCCCCCCCCCATGTGCAGGAGAGGTGTGGGGTTATCAACATTGCGAGGGATGAGGTGCCCTCGGAGTGTGCAAGTGCAGGGGACGAAACAACGTAACCCACTGAAGGGGTGCACTTCGTCCTGGTTATAGCCCTGGGTATTGCCCTGGGTGGGGACTGGAATGGAACAACATTGATCTCCAATATGCTGGAGTGTGAGGAGCTGTATTTGCATCAGGGAACTGGTAAAGTTGAAGGCCCCTATTCTGGAGTATAGAGGGGCACATGAGTAGGGCAGGCGACCAGTGAGGGAGTGCCTACCAGCTCCTAACTAGACACCTGATAAGAAAAGTTAAAGTAATGCCCACCAATATAGCCCCAGGGGACAAGGCCTCAATGAAACGAGTAAGGTCTGACCAAATCTGAACTGATGAATGCTATTGGGCAGAAGGATAAAGGAACCCCGGGGCCTCTCCTGACAGCAAGGCAGTTGGCAGTCGGTCCTAGAGAGATGGTAGTCAACAAGACACTCTGAAAAAAAAGGCGAGGTTGGCGTCTGGCATCGGGATCCCCTGTGTTACCCTCTCTCCTTTTTTTTTTTTTTTGAAGGAAGGAGCCCCCTTCCCTTCAAAGGAGAGGACCCTGAGCTGAAAAACTCTTAACCCATTCCTGAGAGCAGGGTATAGTCCATTAGAAACCCACATGGAGGTGTCCCATTGTGCCACCTGGCCGCAGCCTAATGAAGTATGGACTGTACAGGGGATTGGGGACCAACAGCCCTTCAAATACTGTGACCCAAAGGATACTTGGTATTCACGTTTGCGGCCTGATGGCAGCAAGCCTTCGAGATAGGGAAGGATGGTTCACAAAGCCCTGTCCTAGGCATATCCCGTAAGCTATTGGGGGTATGAGCTGCCCAGGGGGTTGCTAGGAGGGCATTCTTAAGGGGATGCTGGATGGGAAGAGGGATCCTGAAGGGTATTGCAACAGAGCCACCAGGAATATTTTCCCAGAGGGCGATTTGTGACTTGTGTAGTGCCCTGCGACCGAGCTGTGTTCCCTTTGAATGCAAGGGATATATGTTTGGTCCCTGTAGCCCTCTGAGGGCTCCACAAATGGTATGCAGAAGGGTATAAGGCCACAGAATCACGTTAACCCAATTTACCTTCAGGGTAAGGGATGGGAGACCTCAAGGGTGGGGGAGTCAGGGGGTCCTTCGCAGTCCTAGGTGGGAAGAAGGACCCTAAGAAAAATGAAACCTTCAGGGCAAAGGGATTGAAGTATGCCCGTAATGGCTTGGGAGGGTGACTAGTGGGTCAGGAGGGTAGCATCTCCAGGTATTTTAGGTCCCCTCGGGGGTCCTGGGCACCACAGAGGGCACTATCCGACCCTTCCACAAAGAGGGGCCTCCTCTCAAAGGGGAGGTCCATTATGACCTGTTGGGAGGAGGGGGGGCACCCTTGCCTCCCGAAGCCATGCTGCCCATTTCAGGAACATGGCGGAAGCCACGCTGCGGCTTGCTGTGTCCGAGGCATCCCTGGTGGATAACAGCAGGTCTTGGGATGCCAGCCTGCCCTCTTCAACAAATGCATCATAGTCTGCCCTGTTCTCTTGGGGGAGTAGATGCCTGAACTTATTTCATGGACTCCCATACGTCCATGACATACCAGGCCACCAGGGCTTGGTGGCTGGCTATTCTGAGCTGGAAGACAGAGGAGGAATAAGCCTTCCAGCCTAACAGGTCTAATTCCCTTGCCTCCTTAGACCTTGGGAGAGGGTTATGGGGAAATTGTCCGGGGCCTAAGGCCACTTCCACCACCCCTTGAAATGGTGTCAGGTGGTAGGCTAGGAAGGGAAAATCTTCCACAGGGACCTGGTACTTTTGTCCTGCAGTATTGGAGACTGGGGTGATGGATCCAGGAGTTTGCCATCGCACCACAGCAATCTCCTGCATGCTAGGGTACAGGGGAACTGTTATAGGCTCAGAAGGTGACAAGAGCCCAGGGCTAAGGAGAGTGTCATTAGGTCCCGTAAAGGACTAAGCCTCCAACCCCACATGAGCCCTCACATGGCAAAAAAAATCAAAATGCGCTGTGAGGTCCCCTGTATAGGAGCAAGGCTAGGGTTCCAGGGCTCTGTCAGGTACTGGAGGATGTGGTGGTGGACTAGGCCGACTGGTACCATGGGAGAGCGGTGGTGTCTCCTGAGGAGACCTCTCATGGGCTCGGTACCTGTAAGGTGTCAGTACCAAGGACCGTGGGCGGGGCTGTTTACTCCCCCTTGAGACCCGTTCCTTGGGAGTCGGGGATCGAGAAGTTTCCCAGGGCTGAGCTGGGCTTGGATTCAGCACCATAGGAGGGGATTTAGTCAGCGGTGCTGGAGGGGACAAAGTGGTACGGCCCCAGAGGAGGCTCTTGGGCTGTGTCCCCTACTGGTACCAGGGGCCTCTTCCTTGGCACCCATTTCTGGTACCGGGGAGGTTGGTACCAAGACTGGAGAGGGAGATCATTGCCTTTTATGGTTTGCCCCTCTTTCTGGGTGGTAGCAGAGGGGAAAGTGTTGGCAAGAGGAGAAGCACCTTTGCCACCTCAAAGGCCTCCGAGGTGGAGGGAACTGATACCAGCTGCTGCTGGTCCTGAAGAGATGTGGAGCAGTACCAACGCTTCAGTACCGAGGTTAGTACTGAGCGCATCTTTTGCTCTCTAGGAGAGCAGCGCCAGGATGGTTCTGGCACCAAACTGGCATGCAGTTCCAAATATAGCCCCAAAACTCTGGGGATAGGCTGCCACACTTGCTCTGAGGCCAACGCATGGCACCTTTGCTGTCTGTCTTTTATGGCCCTCGGTTTAAAGAACCAACAGATAGAGCATTTGGTGACCAGATGGGCCTTGCCCAGGCACTTGTCATGGGGATCATCCTGTGGGAAGGCTTTGCCGCAGGTAGCACAAGTTTTGAACCCTGGCATGGCAGGCGGCAGGGAGGAGCGGTGTTCCTGCTCCATAGCCAAGCACTGTGTGGGAGTGCTTTCCAGTGGAATGACGTCCATGAAGAGGTCCTCCCAATTGAGTAAGTGGCTCATAAACTAGGCAAACGACAGGCCACCAGCCCTCTTTTGACAGGCTAGGGCTAAAAAGGTTTCTGACCAATCGTGCACTGAGGCATGTACACCTATTACTGAATGTATCCGAGCAGTGCTCAAAGAAGAACAGTTTGCTTTTCTCTTCTCTTTTTAATTATCAGTTAAAAAAATCTCCAGAGTTTTTATTAAAATCTACAAGTTATAACTTTTGTTGCAAGCAAGGGAATTCTCAACCCACTGAAAAAAGAGGCAAGTCCTAATTTGCAAAAATAACTGCAGTTGCCATATCCCAGAAATGGTGGAATGAGGGGGTGTTCACAGTTTTTTCTTTTCTTCATTGGGTCTCTTGATTAAAAAAACCCACAAAAGTTGCTTGCCAGTGACCTCAGTCCTTTGCATATGAATGAGAGAAGCCCAAAGAGATACTGACTCAGAGAGGAGGCATAGAGGTTGTTTGAACAACAATTAGCACCTTATTGTTAGCCCTAATGACTCACCCTTGTTGCAATGCTGATCTACTGCCTTAAGCAACTTTCACCCCAAGCCACTCCTCTGGCCTCACAGTGGAGCCGGCCCTGTGAACCAGGCTGCCACTTTTGGCCAGCTCATCCAGTCCCTGGCATGGGGTGGCGGCAGCGGTGTGGCCTTGCAGTGCCCTAGGTGGCTGCCCCTCTTGCCCTACCCTGGGGAAGGCCCTGCTTGTAACTATTACACAGCTTGAAACTACCATTATCTGTGGTAGGGCATTATAAGGATAATTAAATGGATACAGGACTGTTCACACACAATAATCCCAGAACATTTAAAAAATTCAGGATGAGATTTTCAAAAGCACCTTCTGCATTTAAGTGTAGAAGTCTCACTGAAAGTCAATGTTCTTGTACATTTCTTAGGTGGTTTTGAAAATGTAGCTTTTAATACATAGACTTCTGTTGCAGAAATACAGAAATCTTATGATGAAATGCAACAGTTAGGATACCTCTAGGATACCACTAGGTCCGGGTTTGCAGGTCATCCTTCAAACACCAGTGGGTAAGGAATAGGTTTATAATAAAGAGAAAAGTGCAAAAACATTATTTTGTCACTAGTCACCAACACAGGAAGGGACTGGAAGTTGAGAAGATACTTTTCTGGATTCCACATAACCTTGATCCAGTATTAGCATATCATATATAACTTTGCTTTGGGTTTTTAAAGTTGTTGGATGCAATTGAGTTCTGTACTCCAAGGGAGGGCTAAAGTTGTCATCTCCTGTCTCCTTGATGACAGTTTTTATCTCGCTTCTTTACTTCTGCCTTTGAGGGGGTTTCTTCATTTCTGCGTTTAGTCACATATTGTTAATCATCCCATGTTTTGCTATGAAAAACCCTAGAGGATGGACAGCTAATTCTGGACCCTTATGATGTGCTTGCTCCTCCTAAGTTTAATTACTCTAGATACCAGTTTCTCTGAACATCTAATTTTTTCCTCTTTTGATTGAATACGTAGGTTACAATGGCTCAGATTTTCCAAAAACCTGAGATCACTTTTAGGCACCAAAATAAGTGGGCAGATTTCAAAATCACTCAACTCTCCACCTAATGAGTTTGGCAAATGTGAGCAGGCTGTCATGATTAGCTCCCTAAATCTTCCCATTCTTACTCCAGCTAAGTTTCTTTGCCAAGCTCCAGTGCTTGTCTAGCAGTCGGTGGTATACAGAAATTCAAAAAGAGACTGTACTACCCCCAATCCCAGTCTCCTAAACTAAATAAATTTATGAACGAGACTGGCATAAGTTATACTATAAAATAAGCAAAATTTGCACACATCTATTGCAATATTTTATAGGCTACCTCAATGTTTTTGAGTTCTAATTGTCAGTTTCACAGTAGATATCTTGTATTTGATGCAGGAACCTAAACAACTCCAAGTTGTAAACAAGCCCAGTTGAAAAATGTTTTGTATGCAGAACCTGTCTATCTTTTACAATTATTTTGGGCTTTTGGGAACTCACAAACGGAATTGAATGTAATCTATTATAAAATGTGCTGTTAAAAATAAAACATTGGAAACAGCACGTTTCTATCTAGGAGAGAAGAATTGATTATTGTGGCACACAAAATGAGGGTGTTTGAAGGGTAAAGCCATAACAGTAAATTAAATCTACAGAAATAGATACTTCTGGCAGTTTAAAAGATGGTGAGTTTTCAAACACTTAAATTACTAATCTCAAAAACACTGATGATGCCTACAAAATATTATAAGTTATAGGTACATAAATGGTGATATTTCTGACGACACATCAGAGTCAATTCTTCATATGTATACTTATACTTGTCAAACAAACAAGTAGTTCTGTGGTACTTAAAGACTAACAAATTGATTTATTGCACAAGCTTTCGTGGGAGAAAATCCAGCACATCCACTACATTGATTATCCTCTGCTATTTTGAAGCCCTTTGGCATGTTAGGGATAGCAAAATGTTCAGAAAATATTTTTTAAAAGTCAACTTTCTTATGCTAACACCAGTTACTGCAGTAGATCTTTTTTCTCACTTCACTAAAAGATAAAAAAGAAGCAGATAAAGTAGTTCTTAAAAACACAAACAGGATTCTTATAATCTGGTTCAGTTCTATTAATCAAATTTTGCACTCTCTGGGTAAAACTGTACTCTCAGATCAATCCAGTATGACCCATCTACAGTCTAGACACAAAGTTCATGGAGCACAACCAGAAAAATATTGCACAAAACAGAAAAGCTACTGCTGCTGAAACAGTGGATTTTACCATTAAGCTACCTCTAATACCTCTGCTGATGTTGCTAAGATTCAAAACAAAGTGAACCTAGGTAAAAAAATTAAATAAAAATAAAGTGGACAAGTTTTATAATTTCAGTTAGAAATGCTAATACAAAAGTTTGCTAAGAATCACCATTTTTTGAAGCATGTCCTGCCCTGGTAGTGGAATTCCATTGCATACTTAGTCATTTAAGTAGGTTATTGGAAAAAAAAAAAAAAAAACCATATGGCCCAAACTTATGTAAGAAACAGTTGAAAGCAGTAAGATAAAAGAAGCTGCAAAATCTTCCTTTGAATGCCTCTTTTAACAGAGACAGAAGGACTTTAACTATACTAAGTTTTGTAAAATAAGGACATGCACAAACAGTAGAACAATTTCCTAACAGGCATAAATGGTCACAACTCTATTGACACCAATGGAGTTGCATCTGCTCATACAAAGGTGCCCTGGTGTGTGGCATGTGACAACGTGTGCACAAGAAAACACAAAGGGCATATGTAATTCCACTTATTCAGCCATGTTTAGTTATCTTTAGGCAATATCCAGAAATCTCAGCTGGTTTCAATGAATAGCCATTTGTTCAAGTCTTTGGTATGCAATGCAATGAAACTGCATAGCACAGAAAACAGATTCAGACCCGAAGACAATCTCTCTATATTCTGAAGTAAATTTCTCTCTTATTTAAAAATAGTCCCGAAGCTTTTCTAGCCAGCCCAAATTTGTCTAATGGCAGCAGCCTTCTAAGAGGCACAGTGAACAGAAGCTGCTATCTTATCTCCCAATCTTTTTTTAAACAACATCTGCTCCCCCAACAGGCAGCCCCCCAAAGTTGTAACTGCAAACTTATTTCTGGTTTGTAGTAGGGCTAGGGCACCGTGTGCTCATTTTTTTTTTTTAGAATAAGTTTTTTGAGCTAGGAAAATATGTTCTCTCTCTCTCTCACACACACACACACCTCATCTCTAACATCTGTCACGGATGTTAGTCATAACACTTAATTCACTACCAGAAAACACTCATGCTCAGACACTGGAAATGAATGTCTTATAAGAACCTATACAGAATAGGATAGTACCAAAAGTCAGCAAATGGAAGTGGGTAATCTTAATACCATATAAAATGGTCTAGATTTTCAGAAGTAACTAGTAATCCTGGATGCCCAACTTCATACACCTTAAAGCAGTGGTTCCCTACCTCTGGCCTAGGAGCCAAAAAGGGCTTGAGGGGGTTTTCAGAGTGGCCTGTGACTCCCCACCTGCTGGCTGCAGGATGGAGCAATTGCCTAAGGGCTCAGCTGTAGCACATTTCTGCAAAGCTAAAAGATGGGTGGAGGCTCCTTGCTTCAGCCAAGGGGATGGAAAATCAGTGCTCCCCTACTGCTGGCTGTAGTAGCGAACAAGGCAAAGCACTCTGCCTATGTCCATAGGCGCTGGGGTACCTGCTGGAGCCAGAGGGATGGAAGCACAGATCTTCCATCCCCCTCACTGCCTAGGGCAGTGGTTCTCAACCACTGTGCCAGGACACATTATTGTGTCACCACACAGTAGCAGGTGTGTCATGGAGAGCTGGGGAGATGACTGGATTCAGCCTCGGGAAGGTGGGCTCGTGTGTCCTATAGAGTTGTGACATGCTACAAAGTGTGTCGTGAACAGGAAAAGGTTGAGAACTACTGGTCTAGGGTCTCATGTAGAGCACACAGGATAATAGGATGTTTGTAGTTTTCTAGATGCAACGAGAAGATGGGAGATAAGCAAAGAGGTAGCCTCCTTGCTGACCTCCTTCAGTCTAACTGCAGTGGGGAAGGGGAGGGGCTGCTGGCAGAGACTTGTGGCCCTTCAGGGTTGTAAAACTGATATTTATGGTCCTTGAGCAAAAAATGTCCTGATTTTTAGTGGGTGCGGTGTAGGTGCACCAGCATGATCTGAAGGGATGGACTACACCCACCCACCTAGTTCCTCCTACAGAGCGGCTAGGCAAAAGTGCAGTCTCTGCTGTCCCCTAGCTTCACTAAGACACTGCCCCAACAGGGACAGTTATAGGGTGGAGCACCATGCCTCTGATCTGGCTGGTAAAGCTGGTTGGTCACCCAAGGGAGCACAGGTTAATGCTACCCTAAGGTGATTGCTGTTAGTGCACTTCCTCTGCTGTTGCTGGTGTGCTGAGCATCCACCTCATCCCTTATTGAAGGCTGTGTCTATAAGATACAACTGGTCTCTGAAGACACACTCTGGGTTCCAGGCTTTGTGATGCTAGGGAGAAGGCTGAGTCATCAAGGATCAGGTGCTTTGAAATAGGAGAGTTGGAGATCTCATTTGTGTGAGCTCTTATCTGCCTTGTGTCCCTGAAGATGAAAGGGGAGAGACTCCGAATTCATCAGTCCATTGTTTTCCTATGCCCCTAAAAGGCCAGACACAGCTTAGTCATGCCAGAAATTAGGAAATAAAACATATTTGTTCTTGGGACTAAAAAGACAACTCTCTGACCATTCCGACTGTCACTGTGTGGGTGTGCACAAGTGAGAAAAAGAGGGAAAAAAAATCTTTTCCAGCTTCTCTTTTAAGTTAACAAAATCTGTTTTTCAAAAACTGTTGCTTTCAGTGGTTTTTTCTTAGCATTTACAAATCTGTTTCTTTTTTCAATCTGTCAAAAGCTCTGGGGGGGGCAAATAAAGACGAAACAGAAATGTTATTCATCAAGTCAAGGTTTTTAGTTTTTAAGATTTGTACCTGTTTAAACAAATCTGTTCCTCTTTTTTGAGAGACTGTTTTTGCTTGTTGAAATGGTTGAAGATCTGTTGCTCACTTTAACTTTGCTGAGGATATTGCTTGAGATTTAGAAATCTTTGAACCATCTTCTGTGTGTCTATGTATGTAAACCCTTCTCTATGCTACATGGATTTTATAATTTGAAATCCAAACCACTACAAATAGAATATGTTCCCTATGAAAAATCATTGGGAAAATCCCGCCAAAAATGTGTAGGTCTTTGGTCACACAAAAATGCATCCAAAATACAAAACAAAATTAATCTGAAAAATAGCAATCAATGAATAACTTACAGTGTGATAATAATACTCCATGCTGTAATATTAATGGCTGTACCATTATGTAATGAATGCTTCCAAAATGCCGTAAACACCATTGTTTATAAGTTTTAAACTTTTATTTGGTTGCCCAGAGCCTCAGAGAAATGTGTAGTTCATAGCTGGAGTCAGCTCACATAGATACACTAAAACATTTGAAGGACAATGAGCTTTGCACACTCATGTGCACAATCTGTTCCCATACAAAATATACTTCACAGCATAGAATTAAGAGTCCAAGGATATACTGTTCAACCAATCTACATAATGTGCACTTAGTGGAGCTCAGGAGATGCTATGGAAGAAGTAAATCCATAGAAAATCCTCTTCATAATGACAAGAGAAGTTCCAAATACACTTTTATGTTACATCTTTTCCTCCTTTCTTTTGGATGTATTTTTTTCTATTTTATATTAAAACCTCCTTGGAGTAGAGATCTTTCTTACATGTTTGTAACCCAGTATAAACTATTTAGTATCCATTCCTTCAGAACACAATGAGAACCCCACTACACATTTGCTAATTCAGTGAGTTTTTATTCCTTCATCTCAGTTGACATTCTTTCAAGTAATGGAACAGCAGACTCTGACAGAGCACTGGCTTTGCAGACATGGGGACATATGATCCCATGTTTCACAGCGACAAGCATCAAGGACAGGCCCATGGAGGAGAAAGGCAGCTACATGGAAGTTTTCCTTTCCCTCTGGTAGCCATGCTATATCTATTAAGTGGGAGCTCAGGTCTGTCAAATTGTGAGGCTGGCCACAGCACAGCCAGCAGCAGAGGAGTGGATTTGAGGAATGGTGCTGCCTGGCTGAAAGATGGGGAGAATTGCTGGCCCATTGAAATCAAAGGTTGCCATTGATTTCAAAGAGTGCCAAGATTTTACTCCACAAATTGTGCTCAGAAAGTGTTGTAGTTATTAAAAACATATTGTTAATGCTAGGACCTTATTCAGGGTATTTAGTTTAATATCTCTGGAGTCCATTGTAGTAAATCAATGTTTTATGTATCACTGTGGGCCAGGATTTCATGTAACCTTTTAAGGGGGGAGATGTTACAGATGCGAGGGGGGTAGGAGGTCAAAGGGCTATATGATTAATGTACCAGACGTGAACGGACTTTTGAACAAAAAGTGCTAAGTGGCAATAGTTGAAGTATAATTTGTCTGTCCCCTCGGCGGGCCCCTTTCCCATATTATCCGGGCCCCCTTCATGCATGTGCGGGCCCCAGCCCAGGTAGGCATTTGCAACCACTGCTCAGTACCAAATGCATCCATCATCACTCCATAAAAATATTTATAATTTTATATGATGTTTATGTCCACATCAGTTATTGTCACATACTAGCAAACACTGCATAACACAATAAGTATTGCGATTAACAACAGTGGGGTGTAGGACCTGCCAATAGCCAGGACAGGACAGAACATGCATTCTGCTGGATTCTTCTATTTTTAGGGGCCCTGGAATGCTGGCCCCTCAAATCTGTAGGCCCTGGAACTCCATTTGGGGGTATTTCCCCTTACTTTAACCTCTGCATTCCCAACATTCCTCATCCCGCAATACCCATCCCCATAATCCACACCCTGTCCCCAATACCCAGCCCCAGCCCCCACTATCCACCCCATACCTGACTCTCTGCTGACCTCATGGGGCCCCAGCAGGCACAGGGCTCCATCTACACCAGGGGGAGTTGCTGGCAGGATTAGGGCCACCCCCAGCACAGCAGGGGGTGGAGAGACAGGCCGGCAGGAGGCCCTGGGCAGCAGCAGATCAGGGGGCCCAAAGGCCAGCGGGGACAGCCTGCCACTGGGTGGGGTGTCCCGCTCCAGCACCAAGAGGTGAGGGCCTTGGCCACCAAGCGGGAGGGCGCCTGGTGGTCTGGGACTGGGGCTTGGGTGCCCTGCGATGGGGACAGGGTCCCACCGCAGCAGCCAGACCTGCCTCAGCACTCACCAGCAGGGGCCTTGGAATGGTGTTTTTGTGTGTTCCCCCCTACTTTAACTCCTGTTAAGTGGCTTTTCTGGAGCTGAATGAAAATCCCCCATCTCTGGTTATATAAACACTCCACCTTTTGAATCAGCTGAAGAATGATCCCTTTCCTGCAAGGCCCTAGATGACGCCTACTTCAAGACAGCTGGGCAGTGCTGTTGTGAAAACTCAGAATGGGACTCTGGGATAACACTGCTCATTGACACTGTTGCGCTTTCCTCTGAGTCTGCAAATAACCAGCACAATATCTGTAAAATCGGGGAGAACAAACCAGTTCATCCAAGTGGACGTTAACCCCAAAGCCTATGGACTCAGTATTGTTAGCCTCAAGAGATCAAAACAAATGATTTGGAATCACCCAAAATCATGAGATTAAAAATCATCAAATCACATTTTTACTGTCTGTTGACTTTTTAACTCCCTTGCATGCCTTCGCTCGTGTGTGATGATTTCAGGTTGATAAATCAAACTATTGCACACAAAAATGCACACCTCATGCTCAGATGGAGACTCCACTTGTCCTCTCCTCACCCCTAAGGCAGGGAAATTACCTCCATTCCCTATTGCTGTCTTGACACTCTCCCCTCCTAGTTTACTTCCTTTGATAAAAGAAGGACTGGATGGTAAATTGTTTAAGAACGCAGACTTAATTAATGCATCATGATTCACACATAGAACTTACACTATTTTTTTGGAGTTGATGAGTTACAGACACACAAATGAAAGAACTTTAAACTTAACCAATTATTTGTTTAAGCAATAGCGTCACAGTAAAAACAGCATGGGACTGCATTAGTCTTTTGAAAGAAGCAACACTTCCTTTTCCCCTTCCCCTCACTCCTCCCTGTGGTATTCTGCTGCTCTGGACCTGCTCCTCATCCATTTCCCTGTCCACCCTTGCCCTGCTTCACCCTACAGTCTAGACTGACCTCATCCTTCCCTCAAGCCCCTACATCCCCCTTTACTTTTTGTGTCTTTTCACAATTCACAACAGATTCAACTATGATAATTCAAGGTCTCTTTGCATTACTCTAGTAAGCCATTGTCCAGACCCATTTTCTTCCCGTGGGGAAGGGGGAGGGTGTTAAATTAAAAAAAAATATCTTTTCATTCTTCAACTCACAAAATCTCTGCTTCAGGATAGGAAAAAAAAAAGTTGCACAGAGAAAAGTCACGTTATATATCCTCATTAAAGATTTCACCTGTTTAGATAGGCACCTGAGAACTCTCTATAGTCTGAAATCAAAATTAGACTGTTAATGAAAAATCTGTGTGGAATATGCAAAATGGAGCCTTAGCACTCTAAGAAACCGACATTTTGAACGATATGACTTCTGTGGTTAGGTGTGCTCCTTCCTAATTCTGCCTATCCTTTAACCCTTTCAAGGCACCAAATATTGTTTTTCAAGTGTAAAATGGTCTGCACAGGTGTTGCAATGGGAACCAGGAGAAGGTACCATACCCTCCAGGAACAAGCTGATACAAAGAGGCATTTGTGGCGTAAAAGGCATGCCCCATAAATTGATGCAGAATTCAGGCCAAAATACAGCTCCATCTTGTCCCTGCACTGCTTTCAGGGGCAGCCCAGATTTCTTGAAATACGCAGTAGGGGCACCTCTCAGCTATTCTGGGCAGAATGACAGCAGCTTGAACAAAGCATCCAAACTCTTTTCACCCCTCCTGACTGTTGCTTGTGCACCTGTCCTAGGGCTGAGGACAGTCTGTCTCCATGCAGAACAACTAATTAAGGAAAGCTGCTGCTCCTCATAGTGTCTCTTTCTTGAGACCAATACCCTGATTTGCCTCTAATACTGGTGTAAACCAGGAGTTAACACCGTCACCGTCAATGAAGTAACACTGGCATATGAACAGTGCAAGAAAAAGTAGAACTGAGCCCAAGTGCATTGTCTGTAAGATGTGCTAGACTTGCAGCTGCTGTATGTCTGAGTCAGCTTCTCAGCTTGAACATTCCAGTACCATAGCTCAGCATCTGTCACCTCAGAGGCACATCACATGTAAATAGTACAAACCAGGAAATGACTGCATTTAAATAGAGAGTGAAGGTATCAGCCATACAGAAGCTGGTATTTCATTGTTAAAAAAGCAAAATAATTGTTAAAGCCCCACTCTGTCATTTCTTTATTGCCTCCCACTCAAGACCTCAAATCATGCTCTTCAGTTTCCCTGAACAAACAGGACCATGATCATGGAAGGGCTGCTGAAGGAAATTTTAATAGGCCTTAATCTCAAACAACTGACTGGGAAAAAAATATTCATCCTGAGTGAACTGTAACAAAAATGTAGTCCAGGAGAATAATACTGAACTGTTCATACTCTTTCCTACACAATGTGGTTACAGGCAACTTAAGGAATTCTGTCACTTCATTGCCAGATTGAGAGAGAGAGACAGAGTGTGTGTGTGTCAAGAAGTCCTGTGGCACTTAAAGACTGACAAATTTATTTATTGCATGTGCTTTTGTGGGAGAAAATCCCACTTCACTAGATGCTTTGAAGATGTGGAAATTTACAGAATGAGAGGAAATAAATGTAGGGAAGTGTACGTCATGGGAACAGGTCACACAGTAAAAGCAAATCAAAACAGTTGTAAAGAAAGATTCAAACACTGTAGAACAATATACAGAGGAAAATGAGGTCAAATCACCTGTTGTAATGAGAAGAAAATCCAATGTCCCTATTAAGCCCTGAACTAATGCATGAAAATTTGCAAATAAATTTGATAGTTTTTTCTTTCTTTCCTTCTCCCCATTTTGCTAAACTTTTATTAAATCTCAGAAAACCTGACAGAACAGCAAAGGACAGAAGGGACAGCACAGCAGGCTGTGTTTCCAAGCAATCCAGTCTCTGGCCTGCTTCAAAATCTCCCAAGTTCAGTGCCTTTCAGGCTTCACATGAAAAGCTCTTTTGAAAGCTAACAACAGTTAGATATTGCTGTGGGCAGCCTCTGTTTTATCTGTACCTGGGCTAGCCAGAAAGAATATTTTTCAGTCAAAGGGACAAATCTTGAAAAGCTTACTCAGGGCCAGATCCACAGTTCCTGTGGAGGAAGCCATCATTAAGGAAGCACCTTCTCAAGTGGAGGCAGGAACCATCATGCAGGGACTGCTGGTATTCTGCTGACCTGCTTTTCCCTTAGTTGCACAGCTCTGATAGGAACTGCACTGCCACTAGCTGGGTATCACAGCAGTTAGGAGAGCTAGAGATGCATTATCTCCAACTTGGATGTGCAACCTGGAAATCTCCAAACACTGCATTATCATGCTTCAAAGCGGTTTCTCCATTTCTTCACCTCCTCTACAAAGCTCCATTCATACAGAGCACTAGCAGACAGGAATCCATGCCAGGTAATCTGTAGGAGGTCTTGGAAGCATTATTCTTCTTTTCCATACAGGAAGTGCAAAGCCATGCTTCACAGATTCTGGGGAACAGCTGGGATTTTCTCATAACATAGTTTTTGCTTATGCAAAATTCCTAGTGAAGTGAATGGGAGCTCATATAAAGACTGTCTATGGAGCTCAGGCTTTCTCCCACTGATAGATGTTTAAATGTTTCACATTAATTTTGTGTAGGGATGATTGTGGAAGAAAAAATTGTGAGCTCTTTTCCACAGATTTGAGTTAGTTATTTTTTTAAACTCACAAGTTTTTAGTTCATGTCTCATAGAGCTTGCCCCATGGCTATATGTTTTTAAAGTTTGGCAGTGTTAGATGCCTGTTGTTCCTATGGTCATAATGCTAACTCCACGGTATGATAGACATATTAGCTACACTGCTCATTCAGAGAGCCTGCTGTGAGTGCCTGGTGACCTGGAAACTCTTCAAGTCTACTGTGGATACTTATCTGAAATGTACCCAAGCCTGCAGGGAAGAAAATTACACAAGAGCAGACTGTCTCATGAGATGTCCAGTACTTTCTGATTGTCTGAAAAATCCCATAGAATAGAACCTTTCCTGAGATAAATTCAGAACAAATGTATGAGAACCTGCATGATTAGAACCTGGGACTCCATGGTTTTCAAGGCTGTTAGTGTTTCTGATTCACCCTTGGAAACTTAGATTTAAGGACATAGCAAAACTGGACACTTAAGGAAGTATTATCCCATGCATTGGCTCAAACTGATACATAAACTAGGAAGCTATCAGGGAAACTATGCAGACTACCTGCTTGCTTTTGCTCCAAACCTTGTTTTGCTGTGAACTCTAGACTGTGGCACCTGACAGTGGATCATTCCCCCCCAGTTACTTGCCTGTTTTCTATAATCTGGTGTCTGACCCTGACTTTCTGGTGCCTTGATCTAGGACAACCCCAAACCTGTAACTTGTCTCCTGAGTGCAGCTGGGTAACTGACCAATGTAGATGGGCTACTAACAGCTTGGCCCTGGCAAGATGCTTCTGAAGAAACTAAGAAGGGCAGAGCACTAGAAAAGCACATACAAATTTCAACTGGACCATTTTGAAGTTTTGCGTAAAAATTCAAGTTGCTATTCGTAACAGTTATATTTGGTTCATTAATCTCCTTGTAAATGCTGGGTGTGTGCCTAAATGAACATAGCCTGATTAAAGGAGACAACTGGTGCAGTAATGGTCTTGGACTGGAAAATATTAATCTTGACCTTGTTGCTTATGGTTATTACAGATAGAAAAATTAAATCCCCTTGAGAGGTAATAGCAGAGAAGGTGGGGGAGGAAATATTCAAGGTGGATGAGGCTTGTCAAACTAAAAGTAATGGCCTGAAACTGAAAGCACAAACATGTAATAGTGATACTCAAAAAAAAATATTAAAAATGAGGTCAATCAGACAGAAAAAACAATCTGCCATGGGAGTTTGCTCAGGCAACAATGCTAGAGGTGTTCAAATGGACTAGATAAAACAACTAAAAAGAAACATTGGCATTTCAAAAGACTTTGAAACTGTATTTTGTGCTGAGTCCCTTGTACTCTATTAGTCTCTGCACATAGCCATGTATGTTGCTGCAATGACTGTTACTACATCACATGTATTTATATGTATATATATATATATATGGATCTCATAACATGCTGCAGTGAGATAGCTAGAAAGATTTGTGTTTCTTTAAATCTATAGCACTAAGTCAGACTGGTGCTGAGGAAGCTCAACAAGTTCCTAGGTGCAAACTCATCGGTAAACAGAGAGAGGGAAGAAAAATCTTTAGAAATGGTTCTTCCTTATCCTAATAAAGTTCCTTGCTCAGTATTAGAATAGTTTTCTTTTCTCTGACTCTTCATGACATTTGTGTACTTTTCCAAGCCTAACAAATGGTGAGGCAGATTCTACTCTCATGTATCCCTCTGCAGCTGCTTTGGTGTCTATGTGGGTTGCTGAGCAGAACTTAGCAAGCGGACAAGTTACTAATAAATATGTAAGTGATCACTGTATGGTGTTTCAAAGGGGCAGCTCTGTTAGTCTAGTTTAGCAAAAGAAGCAAGGAGTCCTGTGGTACTTAAAGAGTAACAGATTTATTTATTACATGAGCTTTCATGGGATAAAATCCCACTGTGTTTCTTGTTATTGCAGCAAGTTATACTAGATTACCCAGTAGCTCCTTTCTAATACATCACCTCAAAGTGTGCTCTGTAAATGTGACTGGAGTCATGCAAAATAGCATGGAGACAAATTTCCTCCAGGGAAGCTCCTGGCAGGATTGTGCCTCAAGGAGCACACCACCTTCCTTAGTACAGCTGGGCAAAATTTTTCATGCAGTTTTTTTGTTTTTTTTTTTTAACCCTTCTGGAAAATGCATATTTGGGCCAGCCAGACCAATTCATGAGTTTAAGCTGATGTTTGAAATTTTTTTTTGATCAAATATGGAAAATTAGAAATGTCAGAAATGATTCAACTTTGTTTCAAAAGCCATTTTCTTTTGAAATTTCACTCTTTTTTTTAAATAAAAATATTAAAAGATTAAAAAACCCCTCAGATGAAACATTTTGTTTTGGGGTTGAATGAAAATGAATATTTATTCAACTTTTTTGTAGTGCAACATTTCAGGTCCATTCAGCTTGAATTTTTTCTTCATTCTTGGTTTGGCCACCAAACTGAAAAAATTGCTTATTTGCACAGTTCTACTTCTGAGCTCCCAGATAGGTAGTAGAGAGGACTCCTAAGCCATACCCCTTAGGAGAGTGCAGAACTGCTGCTGACAGTGACTAACTAGTTGGGCTGGCTGGTGTGAGAGAGGGGCATGTCCCGTGTTCATGGTCTTCCTGAGCTGGTCTGTGCCCCAGCTGGAAATAACAGGGCACAAAGACCTATACCCCAAAGACTGCAGAGACTGCAGTTACACCTCACTCTCCTGTGTGACTGCAAGAGAGGGAGAATTCTTCTGTCAGACCTCCATCCCCTTGCATGCTTTGCTCAGTGGCCAGCTGCAGCCTGACCCCAAAGTGTGTGTTGAGTGGATACAGACTTCTTTTCACTTCACTCTTTTAAAGACCACTTTTCGAAATGGTGCTCTGCAGAATGATAATATTGATGACGACAATAACAACGTTCACCAATGGCAAGGTAAACCCTGTCAGCAAAGGTAGAATACATAACCTACTTGCCTGCCTCTGCACAGCCTACTGCTGAGACACCCAAGACTTGCTGAAAGGGCAGCCCAGCTCATGCATTTGGAAGGTAAATTCACTCAGGCCAATGGAAGGCTCCGATGGCCACAGAGCACATGTGATTCTGTCAAGACAAGGGCAATTCAGAGATCCAAGAAGGGGCTCCATCCACCAGTACACCTTAGAGCTAGGCTACAGGCTGGCTACCTTTGCCTTAGCATGGAGAATATATTTTTGTGAGCTGTGTACAGGTGGAATGGGGGGAGGGTCTGATTGTTATGCAAGTACAATAGATCTAACACCCTTTCTGTGCATGTCCCCTGACTCCACCTGTGGCAAGTTACAAAGTGCAGCCTTAGAGGAAGCAATTCTTCCTTTTGCACCCTTTCCCCATAGAAAGCCCTAGTAACATAGCCCAGTTACTCAAACCTTGCACTGGGATTAGGATCTGTTCAGTGAAGTTTTTAACTAATATAGCAGAAATAGAGAAGAACCAACTGTTTCCTTTGGGTTTGGTTCCTTTTGGGAGGAAGGTGAGCAGGGATAAAAGAATTCATAATATCTAAGGGTGTGTTCACACAGGCTTCTTATTTCGAAACAACAGAGGTTGTTTCGAAATAAGAAACAGCATGTCCACACGACATACTCCCATTTCGCAACAAGGGGTTCCCTTGTTTTGAAATGGGAGCCGTGTTTCGAAATGGCTTAAACCTACTTCCATTTCGAAACAAGGTTGTTTCAAAACCAGTGGTTTCGAAACAACCCCGTGGGGACATGTTCATAGAATCATAGAATCATAGGGTTGGAAGGGACCCCACGAGGTCATCTAGTCCAACCCCCTGCCAAAAAAAGCAGGACCACTCCCATTAGATCATCCCAGTCAGTGTTTTGTCCAGCTGGGACTTGAACACCTCCAGAGATGGAGATTCCACCACCTCCCTAGGCAGCTTATTCCAATGCTTCACCACTCGCCTAGTAAGGAAGTTTTTCCTAATATCCAGCCTGGACTGCCCCAGCTGTAACTTGAAACCATTGCTTCTCGTTCTGCCCTCTGTTACTACCGAGAACAGTCGAGCTCCCTCCTCCTTGGAGCAACCCTGCTGGTTTGTTGGTTTACTGCTCTGCTAAGCTGACACCACTGAAGTATAAAGAACAGCTGAATAGCAGGGAATATGAATATTAAGTAATTAATATGAAGTAAGTTAAGTCAGTTGAACTCTAAATATGGAGTGAGTTTGCTGTAATTCATGTGCATAAGACAAGCACTCCTGGTGTGCTTAACATCTGGTAGTTGAGTGAGAAGGTAAGGAAAAAGCAGAAAAGGGAAGGAGCAGAAGGAGTGGATGGTTCCTCTCTGCTTTCCTCCTTTCATTCTTGACCCTTTTCCTCTTTGTAGTGTTGTACTTTTTGTCTTCAGAAAACGTGTGCACCTGTACTTACATTCCCAAATTGCAGTCATTTAGCTGCAACAGATTACAGCTGCATTCCTTTCAGTGAAGGTGCATTTTCCCACACACACCAGTGACTACTGAAACGGGCCCTCCCACACTCTTTTGGCTAGTAATAATGTTGGCAGATATGCAACCAGCAAGGGGGGATTTTTTATTGTTAGCTGGACCAGCATAATGAAACTGTGGTTGCAAACAAAAGGTGAATAGTACGTCCCCTCTTACATCTCCTGTCTTCAAGTGACTAAGAGCACAAGTTAATGTTCAGCAGATGGATTCTGCTGTATCTTACTCTAATCTCATCTTCAATAAAAAAATATTATCCTTTTTATGACAACAGGGCTGGGTGGCAGTCCCAGACTGATGAAAATAGCAGCATACTGTATCTATCTGCTTTGTATCCCTGCTGTATCTCTTCTCTTTTTTCCTAAAAGATACATTGTCTCATCAGTGTGCAGCCAGATAGTAGTTCAAAGATGAAGCAGGATCTGGTCAGACAGGGACTGAAAATGAGGGACTCTCATTTGAAAGATTATTTAGGACAAAGCACTTCTTTCATTTTATTCCATACTGTGCCAAGTGACTGGCTACGTTCAAAGAGTAAAAATAATGTCATAAGAGAGAGATTGCACTATAGGTGATAAATGCAAAGTCACTCAACGATCTTTATCAATCATACTATTTTTGTCTGACAGCAGAAATCACCGATTTACAATGTTACACAACAATATTTACTCCCACTATTTTTTTTTCCTCATAGAAAATTATTGGTGCAATATTTAGTGAACCATAGCAAAACATCATAGAGGAAATTAGTTCTCTGTATGGGAAATTATTGATTACACTGTTAGATAAAAAGATAGTACTGAAGTTGGCATCAGGAATAGATGCAAGTTCTCTTCCTTGCTCTGCCACAAACTTCTTGGGTGACCTTGGGTAAGTCACGAGACCAGCTTTTCAAAAATGTTTTGTATCCACCCCGGGAGATGGATTTTCTGCCCATTTGCACATTTCAGAGCTTGTGTACGTTGCCCTGGGAAAGTGCCTTAGAAAGTTCCAATGCGTATCATGCCCTAACAGACCTATGTAGATCCTGATGGCACAAACTGAAAGTTAGCATTAATTCCAGGTCTACATGGGGCAGATATAGCACAGGAAGTTAGAGTACTCTACAAACCACAATTCTAATGCACTTTGCGGGTGCTTTATAGAAAAGCGGGAAATGTAGAGGCTAGATTTTCAAAGGTGCTCAGCCAGCAGGCCCTGTTGTTCTCAGTGAGTATGTCTACATTTAGAAGTTATTTCAAAATAACTTTTTTCCTGTCTGTGCAGGCATTTTGTTATTTTGAAATAAGTGTTTCTTTATTTCAAAATAATGAAGCACTATTTTGAAATAATAAAACCCGCTTATATTTTGAAATAGCACTTAACTCAAAATTATTATTTTGAAATAAGCCATTCTAAGCTACAAAATAGGCTTATTTTGAAATAATGGCCCTATTCTTTTGCCTGCCTTTCCCTATTTCAAATTAGAAAACCTAGTGAAGACTCTCTCTTTCAAAATCATAATTCCTTCCTTATCTTGAATTAGAGTCTTCACTAGACTCTTAAGTCAAAATAATAAATTTGAAATAGTGCTAATTTGAAATAGTTATTTTGAATTAAAATCAAAGTTATTTCAAAACAACTATTTCAAATTTATTTTGTCAGCGTAGACATAGCCAGTGGGAAATGCTTCATGTTGAATGCTTTAAAAGTTTGGTCCCAGTTATGGGCATTGAGCTCTTTTGAAAATTCTAGCCTTGATCTTTCTGTGTTTCAGTTCCTTGGCTCTAAAATGGAAATCACATGGGTGTGTGTGGAGAGTATAAATTCATTAATGTCTGTGAAGTGCCCAAAATTCTTATGATGAAATGCTATAGAAAAGTCTATATGTAAAACAAACAAATCAAAGAAAATAAATAGGGCAAGTTTTAAAGAATGGAGTATTCTTCTGGGCTCACCTGCAAATAAACTACTGTTCCTACCTCCTCTTTAAAATGAACTCTCAAACTGCACATTGTTTTTAATTGATATGGGAGGCAAAGACATTAGGAGTTCTCTCTTGACCCGTATTATTTCATCACAGGGACTCTTCTATACACATACACACACACTGATGAAATACCAAGGTGCCAAATGTTGTTGTTGATTGTATTAGATTCTCTAACATTCCCATTTTAATATTCTGGTGCAGCACATTTGCAGAGTATATATTAAACATGCATCTCTCTTATTGTAAGTGCCAACCCTGCGGGTCTTTGTGTGAATGAGATATTGTAATGAAAGGCTGGATTCAGAAAACAAAATGTTAACTGAGCTATGACGCTCATCCTGTCTGCTGTAGAATTATTCACATTATTGTGTAAGATCTTCAAATGAGGAATATAACTGTGCTGTCTCACTGATTTATGCTGAAGAATAAAATATCTCTAATTTACAGGATGTAAAGTTTTTAGAATAAATCTTTAATGAAAATTATAGCTAAACATATATCCCAAAAATTGTCAGGAGTAGAACCCATTAACCAAATAGGTTTTCACGCTTGGTTTTAAATAGGAATCTGTGATTAGTCACTAAATAACAAAACATGAATCCAGCTTCCTCCTCCTGTGTTTTCTGCCAATAGCCCAAACTTAATTAATACCCACGCTTGCATGTACTTCCTACCTGAATTTGATGTTAACACTGCCCTTCCCCCAAACCTAGCGGTGATAAACAATGTCTGCTCATGTGTTTCACTGAAAGGCATTTATATTTCACTTTGCACTGGTGGATATTTTTAACCATGTTTACAATACTAAGAGCTGTTGGCTACTGCCAAGAAAAAGTAAGCAGAGAATACTGTCACTGTAGTTTTACATAGTCTGCTGCTGCTGAGAGAACAGTCACAAGTCATGCACTGATTGACATGGCCCTCACTGCTATTTTTTGACAACTCTCTCAGGAGGGTTGCCATGGAGTTTGGATCACTTGCAGTGAGGTGGGCCAAAGGCTGGGAGCATGTTTGTTCAAAAGGATTTTTATGCTAATAGCAATCTCTAGGCTTTTCAGAACTCAGTTAAAACAACAAAATGGTCTCTTGACTCGTCCACACCAAATAGAAAACAACAAAGTGCTTTACCATTTTTGGAAGTTGGATATAACTTAGCAACAATAAATAAATAAAAAATAAAAGGCAATGACACTGCCTTTTGATGCTCTGGTGAGCAAGGGTGTAGGTGTGTAAATGAAAGAAGTCTCGTTATAGTGTATGTATACTTTGCACTTAGACATCCACAGCTGAGCTGTGCTAGCTGACTTGGGATGGCATGGTTCAGGCTAAGAGTCTTTTAAATTGCAGTATTGCTGTTCTGGCTCAGACTGGAGCCTGGGTTCTAGGAATGAGAAGGTGGAAAGTCCCAAGGGTAGGTGCTATCTAATGTGTTATCTAATTGTGTATCTAATGGTGTTTCCCCATAGAATTCTGTTCTGATTGTCAGGATTCTTACAGTAGAGAAAAGTTTTACAGTGTCCATGTTCCCTGAAGCTGGATTTAGTCTTAAACTGAAAACGAATTGTGTAGGTGATGTTTCACTGCTTTACAGGGTGCTGGTATGATTTAGTGTTGCAGGAGATAGACTGCATGCTAGCAAAAACACATAATGAAATGAACAGAGCTTACATTTCAAGCTCCATGAACCAGTGTAGATTTAAAGCAAAGAATGAACTATAACATGACACTTCTTAAAATGAGGTGTAGGGTTACAAAGAATAAACCAGGGA
>ML681984.1:34802046-34840466 GCA_007922195.1 Podocnemis expansa
CACAGTGGGAGAGGAAGTAGTCTCTAGTCAGCAAAGGTAGGCGAGGTGGTCCTCAAGGCAATTTTTCTGATAAACAGGTCCACATGAGCACCTGACCTACAACACTGCAACACACTATTCTCATGTGCCCTTGTATTTTCTAGTATGCTTTTAGTCCTCTAGCTGGCGAAAAACTGAAATAAGTATCATGGTTTTAGTGTAGGGGAGACAAACTATTCAATTTCAGTAGGTTTCAATTCATAGGTTTCAGTAAGTTTTCAGCAGAAAGAAAAAAACAGTGGTGTTTACACCTCAGATATATCATTGCTGTTAATAGCATACCCTGCAGTACAGTACATCAAAAGGCATAGAATTGTTTCAGTGCAATACATATTCTGTTTTTGTGCATGTGCTGGAAATTTTTGTATATTAGCCCTGAACCCTATCTCATCTACTAGTTTGCTGTATATCTGTTATCTATGTCTATTGTTTTCTTGTATTCTAATGCATGACTTAGTAATATAAGGTTTCTTTATAGGCCTAGTTTTCATGGTAATCTTAAGTAATGATTAGAATCTGACATTAGTAGCATTAATATTTGCCTTCTTTTTATAATAGCCTCAGTACAGCTCTTGAAGGTCTAATAATTAACTTGTGTGGCTCTTGAGTTCCGTAAGTTTGGCCACCCCTGGTCTATATTCAGCTCGGGCTTCACCGGGTCAAATTTGCATATAAATTCCAATTCTGCAGTTTCTCTTTGAGGCTTTGATGTGTTACCTTGTGTTTGAGCACACCTATTACCAAATCATCAACGGAGTGAGCAGGAGATTGAAGGGTTACTGTATTAGTTTTTACACTACATTAAGAGCACAAGGAAACCACACAGGCAGAACTGGGTTACAAATCGTGTTTACCAACTATACATAAACATGGCCAAACTACCTATTTACACTGCTGCTCTGTTAGGTTCTGGTAGCTTTCCTCAATCTGAGCACAGTACATGCTGCACAGGTAAGAGAGTTAGAAGCAAAGGCAATAGCTTATGATCTCAATAATAAAAAATATATTACATTATAAGAGTAGAATTCTAGTTATTTTTTCTTCATTGCTGAAGTGACTGGAGTAAAATTCCCCTCCCAACCCCTTGTACTTCCACTCTTACTTTTTTCACAACTGAATATGAAGCTTATATTATGTGAACCTGAGTATGAATCTTTTAAAGTTCTGTAATGTTTGGATACATGAATATTTGTTCCTGTTTTGGTCCAACTCAAAAGTGATAAACTGTATTACCAGGAAAACAGTTATTGTAGTATATTTCTGGATGAGACCAGACAGAGAAGACTTAGGATTTTCTCCAGTTATCTGTTGTCATGAGATTCCCAGTCCAATTTTGTAGATGCAAGAATTTCTGACAGTTCTGGTAAGCTTTAGATATGTAGCTAAACCAAACATCCATAGATCAGTAGACAGGAAAAAACACACAATCATGACTATTTTGTATGTGGGTTTTATTTCCTTTCTAATATGTCTGTCTTTTCAGGCCCTGTAGTTTTAGTCCTCTTGGACATCTTTTTGGAAACAGTAGGCCAGGAGATCATATTAATACACCACATAGAGGGATTCCGATTATTGTTAGGTCAATGAAAGCTATTACACAGTCTCTTTTAATGGTTCTATTTTATGTAAGGCTCTAACCAAACCTTATTCCACTGTGTGTAATTATTGGACTGCATTTTTAGTACAATCATAATTATTTATTTGTGGAGTGACCCTTAAAATCAACAAGAGGTTAGAGAATTATAAAGGCTTCCAGTTACAGAAAAGGTGAAGCACAAGCCAATTGCAGAGGCCTGTATGTTTGGCCCATGGGTTAATAGCTTCCAGAAAGCTTATGGAGCTGCCTAATGCCTAAATTTTTAACCCAAGCTTCCACTCTCCAGACAGCCCGTTTCAGTAGTTTGTTCTGCTAGTCCAAGCTTTCTTCTTCCCTTCTAAGGACCTTTTCCAGAGCCCACTTCAGTCAGTAGAAAAACTGTAATTGATTATAAAAGACTTTGGATGAGGCCCCATATGTCATTAAAATGCTTAGGAGGAGGAAATAGATTTGGATTCAGAACAAATCACTTAGAGTTCTGGTGATTTTCAGACCCTGGCAATCTTCATGACTTGGGCCCAACTGAAGTGGGAACCTTTATTCTTGTAGCTGAACTTACCTACCTATTTGCATCAGCAGAGATACAGATATGTGATGGATTTTATTTTTATGAAATGTTCATTGGGTGCAATAGATCAAATGTTTTTGGCCCATAAATCAATGATACCTTCAATATATTTCATTTCATTTTATATTTCTGGTAAAAACATTTTTAATTATCTTAGTTAGGCCATTTTCCTTATTTTCCTAGGTTTGGTTTAGTATGTTTTCTCAATGCAAAGTGTTATATTTCAAGCTGTTTGTATAGTTTAGACTACAGTTCATATACATAGCTGCAGGCATAAAAATTAAGTAAAGTTTTGAACTCTGTATTCCAGTGCCATCACGCTTCTTGTACATCTTATGTATTGAAGTGACCAGAGATCCTGTTATCCAAACAAGCAAGCAAACAAAAATATTCCCAGAAAGTTTGGATGGTGCACGCACGCGCGCAGACGCACACACAAAGAGAGGGAGAGACATTTCATCTTAAATAGTCCCCTGAGGAATCCTCCTGTTAGGAAGCCATTTTAGCAACCGTAACACCACTCCTCTCCTAGCATCTAGTGGAATGGCATGGCTGGGCAGGATGGGTATTGACAGCTAACATGATGTTTGACATCACTGCTGGAGCTTTGCTTTACACCAGGATCTGGGAACTATAAAAGCTGCTCAAACCACCTCTGCACACCCTTTGTCACCTTTGTTGAACATTGTTCTGATATAGGTGACCCCTTATTCTTTTTGCTTTTTGGCGATTACAGGAAGTGCAGATCTTAACCAAATTGCACTTCCTAAATTGGGAGAAGTTTTTACAGGGGACAAGTTCTCATTACCCTTATTCTCTTGCAAAACAAACAAGGAGTCCTGTGGCACTTTTATAGACTAACAAATTTATTTATCGGATGAGCTTTTGTGGGAGAAAATCCCACTTTGTCAGACACTTTGAAGTGGGATTTTCTCCCATGAAAGCTTATGTGATAAATAAATTTGTTAGCCTTTAAAAGTGCCACAGGACTCAGTGTTTGTTTTGCTGAACTAGACTAACATGGCTACTCCTTTGGAAATTCTCTTGAAAGTCACTCTTCAGAACTCCCTTTTTCCATAACATCTATAGAAACTACAGCCTGATCATGGCCAAGGAGGTGGAGAGTTGGAGTGTTGTGATTGATGTGCCTGATTAGCTAGGGAATTATGCATTAGGAAATACTCATGCATATTTTTATTATCTCTCTCCCCAAGCAGTCACCTTGTCCTGCTTCTTTGCCTCACCCAGTTCTCATATCTTGTCTTTAGACTGTCAGTTCTTTAGGGTAGTAGTCAAGCATCATTTCTCCTACATTCATCTAGCACCTACCAGAATGGGGCCTTGACCTGGTTGACTGTTAAAAGTTAAATAGTAATAGTATTAATTTTAAAGAAACTGGTTCACCCACTTTTGTTCTGTACTTCAGTATAATTTAATGACTGGCAAGTTCATTCATCCATAGTATTCTTAAATGATCAATTTAGACATGAAGGAGTGTATCATATGCAAAGGGTTAATATAATGCTGACATCCTAGACATGAGGAACAGAGAGTTGGCAGTAGCATTGCAAAAGCTCTTAATAATAGCATATCAAGGACCAATAGTGTTCATATACATTTATTCCTAAGTAAGGAGTTGAACTAATTTTTCACAAGAAAGATTTATTGAATGTATATTTGGTTCCTGGCAAACAATACAAGGATATTTAATTCTTTGTATTGTTCAGAGCTTCTGAAATGTATAGCTTTGAAGATATCTGTCACAGGCTGCAGATCTGTGCACTCCTGGACTAAGGTCTATGTGATTTTTACCTTTTTCACATGATTAATATGGTATCGTGTTTCCTGCAGCATCATGTACGTGCACAGATGTGTGATATGTTTTGCATGGCTCAAGGGGGTGGGAGATGGACTGAACTCTCTCTCACCAGCATATAAACGACCAAAGCTGAAGCAAGCAAGTACCTGGAGGAGGTAACAAAGCATATTCAGATTAAGGTTCCTCACGGGATAGAGATCACCTCTGTCCAGAAAGGGAGGGATCAAGGGGGTTTGGAAACAAAGAGAGAAACTTGGAATTATCTGGGGCTTTTTGCCTGGGAATCTCCATCTTGAAACAACTTCAAGCAAGATCTGGGCCCTGCCTGGTCTCAGGCAGAGTCTGGTTGTACAAACATCTGACAGCCAAACATCTTGAATATCTACTTGAGGTCAGTTTACGTAGAGATATTAGGTTAGTATACACATTTTACCTTTTATTTCCTTGTGGTCGCTCCTGACTCATTTATATTATGATTCTGCCTTGACTGGCCATTTTCTCACTTAGAATTGTAATCTGATCAATAAACGAGTAGTTATTTTATTTAAATCTGTGTGATCTTTAGGGGGTTTGAGTGAAGAAGGCTGGGCATGATCCATTTTTTTGTTAAATGGACAGACTTGACTGTATGATGATGGGGAATGGGTCCCAATCCCTGTAAGACAGTGGATCCCAGTGAGGTAACCCAGACGGGGGGTGCTCTTTTGGGGACCGTCCCTTGAGTAGCCACTGGGCATACATCCACTTCTTGGGACTGATTGCATGTGAGCAGCTGGAGTGGACTGGCTCAGGAGTGAGTGGTCACTTGGCAAAGCTGGGTGAACTGGGGTTCAGGAGTGGGGACTGGGAGGTCACAGTGGCACACTGGATCGGGTCTGGGGAGCAACCTGTCAAAATATCCTTTTCAGAGATTTTAAGATCAACTGTTACTCCTTCATTACAAAACTTTATTAACTTTGCTTCATTGTTGTCTCTGAGCTTGTCTTTGCTCTTTGGAGACTATACTAAGCTTGAGTTTGCACACTCAGGTTGCTCCATCTCTATTATCCTATTTAAATCAATAAAGAGGACCTGGCAAAGTACTGCTCAGTGTGAGTAAAGGAAACAAAATCTGGCTTTAGCACATATAGCATGAATAGTTTTCTATTCCAAATGTGAATTCCAGGAACTAACATACTATTAATTTTTTCCCACTAAAGGCTTTAATCCTGCAGACCTCACTGATGCTTAAATAATCTCTGGCCAGTACAGCAGTTCATCAATACCTTACCATGAGCAGCAGGAAAATGTTTGCCACACAATCAAATTCTGGCAAAGAGATCTCTCCAAGCTGAGAAACTCAGCTGATTGGTAACCTAGAGCAGGAGATGACTTCATCATCATCTCTTTCTGAACATGCTGAGGTGTCCCTCCCTTCACCAGAGAGGGATTGTGATATGCAGAGACTAGAATGGAAACAGACTGTGAGCAGCTAAAATCTACTGCTCATATTCGTTTTTTGTTCTCAGACACAATGCTCTATTATTGATTTCATATTTGTGGACAGACACAGCAGGACAAGAGGGTTTATCAGCAAAGGAAAAAATGACAGTACATTTAAGTGCTCTGTTTTATTCTGACATTGGTCAGCAGTGCAAAAATGGTGATTCTTCACAAAGAAGGTTGACTGTAATCTGTGGGATGTATACTACACTCATATGCCTCATTTTAAATGATGCCACAGTTTTGCAGACTTTCACTTATCTTGCTGTATTAGTATAGGTAGCTTCAACGGACATACAGATGTATGTCTCTGTTTCAGGGAAACCTGTATGTGCTTGTGGCAAACTGTGTGTATTAAGCAGGTGACCATTCTAGCTGCATCTCTCCATAGTATCATCTCTCGTGGCATATGGACCCCCACAAAGTTTCATAAGTTTCATTGTGGAACATAGTAATTGTTCTGATTTTCACTAACTGAAACAGAAACAAGGATGTTAATGATGATCTTATGCAGAATATATAAAATGAAAAATCATAATAGCATAAGATATTGATCATTTGTACTGTTTGAATTGCTGCTTGAGATCTTTCCCTGATTCTTTTCTCCTTCTACTTCTTTCAGAGCACCAAATGCTGACTTCCAAATATGGGCTTCTTACTGGCAAAACTGGTATAGTGTAATTGTCTACCTAGATTCTTTATAGATCCATTAGACCTGGATTTTGTGTCAGTGCAATGCCCACAACCCTGTAATATAACCATAACTTACAGTTTTCATATACATTTTTTCTATTTCCTAAATCTCCATGAAGTTACCTTACTTAGCAGCACAGGATTATAATTGTCTAATTCTGTCAAGATTTGGAACATAAAATGCCAAAAAAAATGTGTGTATCAGGGGCATCACTGGCGCCTGGCACATGGGGCACGTGCCCCAAGTTCCAGTGCCAGTGCCCCAAGTGCCTGGGGCGGCCCCTGCCTCTCCCATCCCCATTCCTGACCCCAGATCTGGGGCTGGGCCACCTGCAGTGGCATCTGCCTCTTCCTACCCCATCCCTAGCCAGGCATCTGGGGCCAGGCTAGTGGTGGCAGGAGCCCAATGCTGGATTGGGCCGAGGTGTCAGACTGGGCCCAAGGGCAGGGCCTGGGTCCATACCATGGGTCTTTTCCTGGGGCAGTGACATTGCTGGTGTGTATGCGTTGGTGGTGGTGGTGGTGACAGGTAATCACCAATGGCCTACTCAGAGCCTCTCCGCATTTTGGAGCATCAATCCATTTTCACGGAGAGAACCATGATTATGTGTTGCTCTTTATATATATTTTCTCTGGGGATGTGTGCAACAATTTACTGAGGAGTAACAAAGTATCAGTGCTGTTGTCAGCCAGAGAAAAGCAGTGATACTAACCGAGTGTTACCAAAATCCTATGTGCCCTTTGCCCTCCCCATCCACAGGACAAGAAGCAGCAGTTAGATGCCTAATGAAGTAAGAACATGTAGCAGCTTGGATGGACACTGTTATGGGTGTGCTTGTGCAACACCATATATTTCCAGGCAAAGAAAACTCTCTTCTCCTTGTGATGGTAACAACTTTGGAAAAAGAGCCAGCATTAGGAGAAGGGGAGAGTGGAAGGGAAAGAACAATAGTTCTCGCTCAGTCACTGAGATAAGTTAATGATAACCAATAAGTTTTTTTTTCTATTTCTTTGACTACAGCAATAGAGCTTGCTTACCTCACTCCACAAATACCTGGCTGCTGAATTGTTTCCTAGCTAACAAATATGTAATCGGATACCTGCATGCCATGGAACCAAACACATATGCTACTAATAAGCCATCTGCACAATACGCTTGCTTTAGTGGCCCCCTCCATCTGTTTAACTAAACATTTACTTCCTTCAAATCCCATGTAATATCTTTGAAGGATTCTGGGTATCCACCTATGTGTATATACACCTGTGCACCTGGTGGTGTTTGTTTTATATGTTTGTTCCATTTACCTTCCCCTCCCCCCCTGCTTCCTGGTTTTCTTTTGTATACTACAACTGTGAAATCTAAAATGATGAATACATTGTGGAGGGGAAAAAAGGGCCCAACTTTCAAGGAGGAGACTAAAGAGCCACAGACACAGAATGCATGTGTAAAAAGGCATCTGACATTGAATGCTCAGTTCCAGCTGGACTTGCAAAAGGAGTCATTGTGCACAAAAGTTACTTGTTAGGACATTACACACTAATTTGCAAACACCTTTACTTGTTTACATGTGGAATGCATATTATGCTTGCAGAATTTGGGGAGCACTTTGGCATGTACGTGGATGTGGACCTCCTAATTTCAAGAGTTTGAATTTCAGTATCTCATATATGGGGTCTTTTGGCCCTAGAAGTGTTGCACCATACTTAACATCTCTGTCCTTATATAAAAGAGATCCTATCATGTGCTAAAATAATAGTCCATAACCTTGTTATAATACTCTGCAAGCTGGAGTGGTTTGGGCCATTTCTTAAAGAAAAGAGAGTGAAAGGTGTTTTATAACACAGGATTGTGTGACCTGTATTGGTGCTTACATGATCAAATTAGTTAAGCCCAACAATATCCTTCCCTTAGGCCTCTATTGTGAAAATAAAAAATGACAACACTACAAATACCCCCTAATCTGAGGCTGTTAAACATTGTTTAGTTTTGAAATGTTACTAGCTGGCCTCCTCTCTATTACATAAAATATACACATGCAGATATGCAGAGAGGGAGCAAAACAAAGAGAAAAATACTGCATAAACTATAACACTACTTTCCCTTAAGGAAGATACACTTTGCAGCATAAACAGATTATCAGTGTAGTTTTAAATTGTGTTTAACAGGAATGATCCAATGAAGAGAAAAGCTGTACAGTGATAAAACAACATCTCATTTTGTCTAATATTTCTGTTTGGTTTTTTTCCTTGTTGTCATAATTTTCTCATGGTTTTGGTAATTAAACTCTCCTTGGACACTCAGTGCTTTCCCACCAGGTAGGCATTACCAGTTTCTTACTGCATTCATCACCACCAAATCCTCATGTTACCTGACAATTTTGTTTTCTTCCATTCCTAGCATACAGTACAATTCTCATTTAAGATCTTAAGTTATCTTCCATAGCTGAAATTTTAGTATTGATAAACTATGTTGTAAGTCCTACAAATTTCAGTTTTCCAATTTAATTCTGATTTTTAACGTTTCATTGTGCAGTATCATTTCAGTTATTAATTACTATATTTGGCCATAGTTATTTCATTGCAGGAAATAACACAGATCTTTTTTTTAACTTTAAACTTATCCATGTGTTAATTCTGTGCTTTCCTCAAGGAGACATGTTTCTTTTGCATGTCTTCATTCCCTAGTGTATGAATAATTTGGATAGTCAATTTCCAAAGGGATAGCTGTGTTAATCTAGTCCAGCAAAAAAAACCCAAGGAGTCGTGTGGCACTTAAAGACTAAAAGATTTATTTTTCGCATGAACTTTCATGGGAGAAAAGGATTTTCTCCCACAAAAGCTCATGTGAAAAATAAACCTGTTAGTCTTTAAGTGCCACACGACTCCTTGTTTTTGGTTTTTGTTTTTTTTTTTTTTTATTTGGATAGACCTGTATTTTTCAGATTTGTTGACAAAGCCTGTGGGTTTTTTTGTAAAATAATTCCATACAAATCAGCTTGCAGTATTTTGAAATCATAAATTTAAGATACATGGATGGTAATCATACATCCACAGTCTGCACAGTTTGCCCCCTTCCCATAATATCCTTCATAAACCAGTAGGCAAAGGTAAGGGAACCGACCATGTGGTCTAGCAACAAAACAAGTTGTTGACCAGGTTTTTTTTCTCCAAATATTTAGCTTAATATAGAAGGGAGCACTTTCCTGAGCCACAGAACAGGTTCCTTAAATACTTGTCGTCAGCAGAGCATAACTAGAGCACAGTACACTCTGTTCACTCAGTTCTCTGTGCCCCTGTGCTGAGGCCAAGTGAAGTCATGAGGCAGGAGCCAGGTATGACAGCTCTTGTCTGTATGTGACCTCCCTCATGCTAACCAGATCTGGCTGCTTTCCAACTCCTTCATGCCACTCAGACCCTTATTTAATGTGTTTGTGTAGGCAGGTTAGATCAAAAGGCTTTCACGTGAATATAGGATTGAGCAGAAAAAGTTAAAGCTGTATAACACAGCCCACAAGCAACTGCTGTTGGGTTCCCAGTTCTTTTCTGACTGCTGAATTGGGTCATGAGTGCCTATCCCTATCTAGGACTCGATCCTCTATAGGTGTCAGAAGGCTGTGGAGAGAAATATCTCTGTTGCTAATTAGCCATGCAACTCCAGATGTTTTGACAGGGTATCTGAACTCCATCACTCATATTCTTCCAGAACTTTGATTTAGATATTTTTGTAGAGCACTAAATTTTAGAGGACAGTGACTCTGGAACAAACTTTGTGAGAACAATAATTTGTAATTGTATCTTAAGTCAGGTCTATACTAGAAACTTCTGATAAAACAGTAAATGTTGAAAAGGAACGTGCAATGCTTTTCCAACATGCTTTGGTACTGGAAAAAAAAAGAGCTCTATTATAGATGCAGTTATACTGGATAGGTTCTTTCAGTAAAACTTAGACTATCAAAACCATTTCTGTTTTTCTGCTAAATGCTGTATCCATACTAAAAAGGTCTTCTGGGATAGCTTGGTCTGAGCATATAAACTAAACCTTAGTTTATAAACAAAAAGTGGAGTTCAGGACTTGGTTGAAGTCAGCACCAGTACATTAAGGGGGAATGTGCCTTGATGGTCTAGAGCAGTGGTTCTCAACCTATTTACCTTTGTAGGCTGCATCCAGTACAACCTGTACTGCCCTAAGGATGTCACGTGGAGTGCAGCTGTCTGCTGACTGGACTGCTGAGGGTTGAGAACCACTGGTCTAGCATGACTGCTTAACAGATGTGGATTCAGATTACACTATCTTGTGAAACTATGAGTCATTTCCCATTTTGTATTTCTGCAATTGAATTACCACTTTGCATTTGTCCTTACTGAAATTTCATTCTATTTATTTCAGAACATTTGTCCAAATTGAGATAATTTTAATTCTAATCTTGTCCTCCAAACCACTTGCAACCACACCCAGGTTGGTAACATCTACAAACTTTATAAGTTTACTCTCTGTATCATTATCCAAATCATTTATAAAGATATTGAATAGAATTGGACTGAGGACAGATTCATGGAGAATGCTACTTGATATAGCCTTCCAGCTTGACTGTGAACCATTGATAACCACTCTCAGTGTGTTTTTCTTGTCAGTTGTACATCCATCATATAACAGGTTTGTTTAGACTGTATTTCTATAGTTTGTTTAGGAGAAGATAATAGAATATAGGATTATATAATCGTATATTCCAACACCTTGCCAAGATGCTGGATTTACTGCGTCTAAACTATCCAAGACAGATAACTATCCTCTTTTTGAAAACCTCCAATGAAGAAATTTCCATGCCTTCTATAGGCAGTTTGTTCCATTGTCCTACTGTTCTTATAGTTAGGAAGTCTTTCCCGAGATTTAGTCCAAATCTTTTATACTGTAGTTTGAACCTATAGCCTCTTTCTCTGTCTTGCCACATAGGACAGGATAACCTCCCCCATCTTTTTATGGCAGTCATTTACTGCTATCATGTCCCATTGCCTATCTCCTTTTTTCCAAGCTAAACATACCCAGTTCCTTCAGCTTTTGCTCAGAGAGTTTCCATTCCATTTGTTTGATAATCTTTGTTGCTCATCTCTGGATTCTTTTTAGTTTCTCTACATTCCTTCTATACAGCAGTGATCAACACTGGAAACAGCACCACTCTACTCAGTCCTCGTTAGGCTCAACCAGAGCCTATCACTGCTCATGACTTGGATGCTATGTCTAAACTGCATTTGCTTTTTTGAAACAGCATCATGTTATTGACTCATGTTATAATGGTGATCCACCACAACTCCCAGCCCTTCTCAGCAGTACTGTTGCCAAGCCAGTTACCATCCGTGCTGTATTTGTGTACTTGTTTTTGTTTCCCTGAGTGTAGCACCTTATATTTGTCTTTTTGAATTTAATTTTGTTGACTATAGCCTAATTCTCTAACTCAGGAAGATCCCTTTGAATTTTAGTTCTATTCTTTAATGTATTTTCAATCCTCCCCACTAGGTTTCAGTCATTTGCAAATTTGAGCAATCTGCTTTCTAGCTCTACATCTAAGTCATTAATAAAGATGTTAAATAACACCAGACTCAGAACAGATCCCCATGGAACTCCAGTTGACACTTTCTTCTTATCTGATCTCATTCCATTAATAGTTATTCTTTGTTTGTAGTTGTTTAACCAATTATGTATCCAATTAGTGGCAGTTCTACTGAGACCGTATTTCTTCAGCTTACTTATGAGAGTGTCATGTGGCACTGTATCAAAAGCCTTGATAAAGTCCAGGTATATTATGTCTCCCATCTACTACACTACTTACATTGCCAAAGAAGGAAGTCAAATACCTCATGTAAATTACATTGAAAGGGTTACTGAAGTTGAGATATATCACCTCTACTGCCACCTTGCTATTCACAAGGCTTATTACCCTACCAAAGAAGGATATTAGGTTGTCTGGATGTGATGTGTTCTTGACACATACAGATTGACTGTTATTTATCACCTTATTTTCTTCTTACTGTGTACAAATTGATAGTTTGATTATTTGCTCTATTATCTTTCCAGGTACTAAAGTTAAGCTGGCTGGACTATAATTCCTTGGATTGTCTTTATTCCCCTTTTAATAGATAGTCACTATATTTCCTTTTTTTCAATCCTCTGAAATATTTCTGATACTACATGGTTCTCAAAGATAATTGCTAATGGCTCAGTGATCTCTTCAGTCAGTTCCTTACTATTATAGGATAAAATTAATCAGGCCCATTGACCTGAGGACATGTTATGTGTCTAAGAAATTCTTAACTTTTTTCCTTCCTATTTAGCCTCAGATCTTACCCCATTTACACTGATGTTCTGTATGTTAGTTATCCAATTACTGCTAACTTTTTTGGTGAAAACGGCAGGTAACACTTGGGCCATTGTTGTGTTTTCAGTTAATAAGGAGGGAAGGACAGTGAGTAATTGGACTACCCTGTCTTTGCTCTTCTTCCTGGTTTTCATGTATTTGTAAAATATCTTCTTGCTACCCTTTTTGTCTCTATCTAGTTTAATCTCATTTTTTCCCTTGAACATTCTAATTTTATCCCTACATACCTTTTTTAACATATATTCATCCTATGTAATTTGACCTAGTTCTTACTTTCTCTATGATTCTATTCTAAGTTTCAGGTGGTGGTCAGTGACTCCCTTCTGAAGGGAAGGGAAAGTAAAAAGTAAGATAAAATGGTGGCTTTAAAAAAACAAACTTTTTCTACTTTTTTATATTTTCCACTAATATCAAGTATCAAAGTGCTACTAAATTCAATTTTCTTCTCATTTAAAGAGACAGTAAAAAAGTAAATGTTAAAGTGAAAGTACTTCCTATTTTGGTATTGTACTTTCAACACTAACTCCTATAAGTTGAAAGGGCCATTTTTCACTTTTGAAACTAAATCTTCTCTTCTGACTTTTCTAGTATGGGGGAGGGAGGAGATGTTGGTGATCAATAGTAAAAACCGGGGCATTTTCTCATGTTGTGAAATGAAATGGTTAAAAGAAATTGGAATTTTTAAAAACTATCTCCTTTTCTTTGACAAAGATGTTGATCAGTTCTACTATATGGTAGTCACCTTTAATTCCTTTATATTATTTTTATTTTTTTTAATTTACATTTCACTATAGATATCCATTGCAGGCAATACGGATTTGTTTGTGAATATTATCCAGGGAGTACTCCATCTCTGCAATTCAGGGTGTAACATCAAAAGGGAGTGGAGTGAAAGACAGTGAATTGGCAGAGGCGTGGCCCCAATGCCTACATACACATTAAACCTCAGAGTTGCCCAGCCCAGCAGTAGAAAATAAGCTACCTCAATGAAAGTGCACAACAGGTGCTTATGTTTTTGTATAGCAAGAAACTTTGAAGATGTCAGATCCTCTGCTCTTACTTTTAAACATTGCCTTTATAGCACAGAATGGGTGGATTTACTCTCCATTCAACACTTGCCTCTCCACTAAGACTTGGTACAGAGTCCATTAGTGTAGGTAAATCTTGTGTTGTACACATCTGTCCTTTTGTAGTTGGACTGTGAGTCTCATTTTAAGTTGGGCATTGAAGCTATCAGACATTGATAGCTTTTGATTCCTACTGTCCTGAGGTGTATTTGAACTTATGATCTACAAGAAGATTTGGACAATGACCAATCCTTTTCAGTCAACCAATTTTGCCCCTTTCTCCTCCTGACTTTGTCCCTTCACAAGCCTTTTTGAAACTGCCATAGATTCATAAGTTCTAAGGCTAGAAGAGACCACTGTGGTCATCTAATCTGACCTGTAGTACAACACAGGCTACAGAACACCCCAAAACTAATTCTTTGAGCATATTTTTAAAAATAATTCTGTTTTAAAAATGGTTGAGGAAGACTCTACCATGACCCTGGATAAATTGTTCCAATGGTTAATACACTCATCATTACAAATTCATGTCTTGTTCCCAGTCTGAATTTGTTTAGCCCCAGCTTCCAGCCACTGGGTCGTACTATTCCTTTCTTGGCTAGACTGAAGAGCCCATTACCGAAATTTGTTCCCCATGTAGGTACTTGCAGACTTCCTTGTCCTTGCATCTGACAATAGCTGAAATAAAGCTGCTGCAGCTGTCTTCTTTTCCCTTCAGAATTTTATTTGTGTAATTTCATGCCTTAGATCCTCTGTTTTCCAAAGAATAAATTGCTATTAAAATGTATTAATGACATCTTTATATCTCTGAAATTCACTGAAGCAAAAGTAGCATTAGGTATATTGCCAAAGGAATATGAAGTAATAGGAAATGAGTAGAATTCATTCATAATATTAAATGCTTACTTACTAAAGCCCCTGTCCTTTGTTTAAAAATACTTGTTCAAACACCAATCAAGCAGCCACGCTCTCTTCAGAAATAAAGGCAGAGAATGGGTGGAGCCTTGACTGTACCTCCCAAATGCACCAGCCAAAGGAACTGAGTCAGTATAAGGCATGGAATTAAGGTCCACTTCATAAAGGGCTGCAGTTACTTCCTTTGTACCTGGAGCAAGGGGGGATCAGAAAAGGAAATGTGACCCTGATATAATTTGTAGATGGGTAGCTGTAACGAGTTTATCCATCCCTAAATTAATAAGCAAAGTTCTCAAACCTCTTCAGAACACTAAATTTCTCCTGCCTGTCCCAGGTCTCTTTTATTTCCTGCTCTATACACAAGGCACAGAGCTAGCTTCTCCCTGATTTCCATGGGTGCTCCTTGCGTCTATATTACATTCTTAGTCTAACTGGATGAGATTTGATTATGTGAATATTTTTCTTTTAATGTTCACCTTTCCTGTCTCTGCCTCCATTCCCCCACATCCAGTATATTTAGGGCACTGTCACCTATCCCTTTCCCTATAATAATTTTCTTATGCTCAGCTTCCCTGTTATCCTCCATGTTCTTTTCTCCCCATCAGTGTTTCTCAACAAAGGTATCCTGCCTAAATTCACAGTTTAACACTTTCTGTCTGAGTGAGGCCCTCAAAACCATGAACTAATCGCCTGAGGCAAGTTGGAATCTCCATTACTCTTGTCTTAAATGTTCCAAGTAAACAAATCACTGGAAAATATCCTAGGGAACAAGCCTCCATTGGCAGGCCCTGCCTAGACCTCAGCACCCGAAAAGTCTTTTCCATCTGTAAGTTTTCAATTTTATTTTAATGGCTTATTTAGCCCACCAAAGGGGGTTAAAACACTGAAAAAAGAAAGCCCTGTTTTTCAGTATATCCCAGCTTTTCTCTGGGTATAAATACACAAGGTGGCTGGATGGTTGAGCCTGGATATTTTAAGTTTAAAAGAGCTTATTCACCACTTTGAATCAACAGCTCACTGACTCTGTCCTTTGCTATCACTTCCTTTCAATCTGCCTGCAAAGATTTACATCTGGCTCTCCCATATTTTACTGTGCATGAAGTAAGGAAGCTTATCATGGGACAAAAGTACAACTTAAGCTTTGACCACAATCTAAAATTTGTTTTGAATGTTATTTAATACATACCTGGAGGCACGCTTAAAAAAAAAAAAAAGGTCAGTCAAACTGACATTTGTTAAAAGAGAGCCTGCTTCTGTTCCTGTGGGAGATTCCCACTTATTTCAATGGGAGTAGATCTAGGCTAAAACACTAGGAGGTAAAATCAAAAGGAGTTTTGCTATCGAAATCAATGAGTCCAGGATTTCACCTGAAGTGAGTCTACATTTAAGAGTGAAAATTTGATTGTCTAGAGTTAGGCAGCACAGTATATTTATATCTATATCTATAGATATAGATTTTAATTTCTCTAGTTCTTAGTAGCCTTTAATGAAGCTAAAGTAATATGTTTCAGACCAGGGATATAGAAGCTGAGAGATTTTGGAATAAATCCCTTTAGGATTACAACAGTATTTTTTAAAATTAACTATTAATTCGGTCACTGAAACAGCCACTATACTTACTAAGCACAGGAAGTTGCTTTGACATTAATGCCACCAATAAAATATTTTTTAAATAGGTAAAACTGACTGAATATGGCAAATGCAATGTTTGCAAAGATTCACTTAGATTCCAAACACCTGAGTAGGTTAACTTTGATCACACCTCTAGATTTGCTGTTTGTGAACATTCATTGGAACACACCGGGATGTTCATAGGAACATTTGAGAAATGACTGCACTGATATTTATACAAAATCCACAGTGTTTGTCTAGGAAAAGCATTCACTATTTCTTCTTCAGTATTTTCCTGTTTGAAAAGTTTCAGTCATTCGGTCAGGGGGCGAAATCACTTATCTAATTTATGTGACTAATCACACTTGTAAAGAGAACAGCGAATAGTTGAACTGAATGAACCACCCATAGGTTGAGAGTTGTTATCCAAAGCATTTGGCAAAATATTATGAATAATTAATATCTTTACAGAAAAGGGGATAGTTTCACAAATGACTCTCCAGAAAATCCAGAAAAAAAGGGCTAAAATTTAACAGATTTATTTTTCATTAATTGTGTGATCAGGCCAGGACTGCCTTTTATGGAAAGAAAGCAATATATGCTCTTTGGGATAGGGACTATATTTTCATTATGCATGTGTACAGTGGCTAGTAAAATGGGACCCCAATCACTGCTTCAGTTTTCAAATGTTCCTGTAATAAACAATAATAATGCACTTTGTGCTCAGGGTGTGTCAACTAGTCTGGATAAAATAAGAACTGAGCTGAATCCATACATAAAGCTGAACACGAGTCAAACTTTTTATGTGATATGAAAAGCATGCATAGCTTTGTCTTCACTATAGTCTTCATGTGAGAATACAAGTGCAAATATTGTATTTCAAGAAAAGTTCCTGAGATTTTTTTCTCCAACCCAATTTGTGGAGTTAAAAACTTTTAATCAATACATCAGATCTTGTGTTCTTGTCCCAATCTCATTTTAGGACTTTTTTGAGATGAATGATTAATATTTATTTTATTTGTATTGTATAAATGTTTCATTAAATATGTGCTTTAAATATTTTGTCCTTGAACGTTTGAAGCGAGTGGGGTGGGTTTTGTGTTGTTTTAACTGCTGAAAAAGTGAAAGCTCTCACAATGCACATATGAGAGATGGCTGAAAATGGCAACAACTGGCAAAGAATTTTCTTTTCTGGCTTATATACAGTGACTGGTTGTCACATACAATGATTCAGGTATTCTCCTCTCTGATATTATCAGAAATTAGAACTCACTGGAAGTGCAGAAAGTGAGGGCTGTAGTGGGGTGACAACTGAATAGACTAGGCAGGAGGGCATGATTCTGAGTAATGGAATAGCCCTGAATAAAGGAAAAAATTCCTAAAAGAAAGATGTATTTGTTTATTGAATAGTCTCACAAAAGAGATGGTGAAGTCCCCTCTGTTTGGTTTTGAAGCTCTACACAAATTCTATAAGGAACAATCATAAATTTCCCAAAGGGAGCTGAACAGGAGACAATATACATCCTTTTTCTTCTTTGATTTCTATTATTCTAGTGTGTGTATATATAGACACATACCAAGCTATTTTAAAGGCAATGAAAGATGACACTAAAAAGAACTCACAAATAACCTTGGTATATATGTTTTGACTGACAGAGTGAAGTGAAAGATAAGAATGGCACCATTACTATTTTGGGAAGTGGAAAGATAAAATGAAGTAAAAAAATGGGATTATTGGAATGAACTGAAACAACAAGATTAAGCCAGATGATTTAGATAAGATCTGTCATATTTGACAAAGCTAGTATAGCCACATGGCTTTTTAAAATGGGCATCTATTTACTGTTTACTATGGTAACTTCCCAGTATCCATTCCTGTATTCTTTGGTGTATGTTCTAGAATTGAACACTGTTGAGTGATTAGAACAAACTCTTAAGAAATTTAGTTGCTAGCTGATCAGAGCTGCAGTGCATAGGTTTTGCCTCCAGCTAGAAAGATAAATCTATGATTTGGAGCACTTAAGAATGGTTAATACATAAAACTTTCATTGTTTTGGCAAGGTGATTCCTTAATGAAAGATTTGCAGGCTGGGTGACCGCAGGGAGGTTCAGGTTACTAAACCCAAACACATATATCAGTTGGTAAGTGTGAAAGCATTAAAGAAAAAGCTTATTTTCTTGTAATTTCTCAGGTACTGTTCCGGTAATGTTTTTGTACTGTAATGACTCTTGTCATTTCCATTTGTTTGCATTAAATATGATGCACAGTAATAAGGAAATAGATATATTTTTGTTTTTTCTTATCCACATGGAGTGTTATTTACAGATAGAAGGAGTAGAATGGGGTGAGTAACTGAAATTGTTGATTCATTAGAGAAGAGGTGTAATAGGGATACTAGTTCACCCATGGAAAACTATATACAAACTGAGCATTGGTAAAGACACCATCTTCAAAAGGTCTTGTTAAGAAGACATCCAACATTTTCAGGATACAGCAGCTCAGGATACTGCCTCGAAAAGTTTGTTTTTTTATTTCACTGAATGCAGTGAAAGGATAATGGGATCCAGTATGCAGAAAAATAGTAGTAGGAGCTTTATGTTCGGGGGAGAAAAGTATGGGGTGATTTTATAGACTCATTCATTATGAAGCAGACACATCATACTCCTGCCTCACTACCTCCTTCACCTGGAAGTTTTTCCAGACTAATGAAAATAACAATGAAATTTCACAGCTATAAAAATGGAGACAAATAGTTAAAGGGGGAGGAAAAGGGGTGCAACAAAATGACAAACCATGTATTATCCAACTAAACTATTACCTCTTTCTACTAGATCTGGGAGATAGAGAAGTTAATGACTATATGGAATTTTAACTAGGGAATCACTCTCCACTGAAAGGATGGAGTTAGCTACTTTTCCTTCACAATTCTAGGCCTTTTGGGTTGAAACTGGATTATAGACATGCCAAGTTTATCCCTTTGGTGCACAGATCCTTCTATGGCCATAGATGCCCCCAGCACAGCAGAATGTGATCTCACCATATTGAAGAGGGAGGCCGCCATCCCTTGAAGCAGAGATCCAGAGAGATTTCTAGTAAAGTCATACTTTGAGGAAAGAGTGGAAGCAGGAACAAAGCGCTGATTGTGAATACACATCCTGCAATCTCTTGTGGGGGCACAAGAGCACACAGCCTCACCCAGCCCAAAAGTTGAAGATACAGCCACAAGGCAGCACAGGTTCTGTTCCTCTCCCTGTCTGGTTCCCTTCAGTAGAGTTCACCCAAGCACAGTGAATTACTGGGCTCAGTAGTGGGGGCAGGATTTTAAGGCTAGATGTATTGGAAGATCCCCGGTTAAAATGTAAACTAACTCCCACCCCAAACACCATTTCTTTAGGTCAGTATTATCTATCTAATGATCCTCAAGTTTTTGATTTGGCAACCTAGCCAATACCCTCAGCTTGGGCTTTCAGGGTAATCAGGACACTTTTGGCAATGATTGAGTGGATGAGAAATAATAATTAGTGTAACAAAAAGATTATCTCAGTCATCTGTGATTCTTCTACAGATGAATAATTTGTGTCTAGGTAGAAACAGGGCTAGGGGGAGAGATGATTAGGGTGAGCTAAGGGAAAACATCTAAGTCTGTAGAAAGAGAGTTTACAGTACGTGTTTTACCACAGGCAAAAAAGGGGATACTGCATTATTATGCAGAGGCCATTCCATAATTAACCACTATGGCCTACGTGAGGCCTAGACTGGGTCCTGTGGATTATGCGGCCACAGAGGGGCATCGAAAGGCGTAAGCCTTCAGTCCGACGATGCCATTTTCATGTAATCTGCTTCAAGACTGGCTTCAGTTACACCTCTGATCCTTTCTCTGTCGCAAATGGCCAGGGAATAGTGGGAAACAAGTAGATTCATGTCTTTGTCTCCCAGAACTGACTGGCCATGTGGGCAGAGTAAATTACACCCTACCACAGCACAACTGGCGTTCCTTTCAGGCAGGGATGGACAACTTTTGCTGTCTCCCATGCTGGCTCTTCCTCCCTGATCCTCAGTCAGTGCCAGCGGCCTCCTATTGAAAAAATGTGGCACTTGCCTGAAAATCTGGCAGCAACCATGGCCACGGCTGGGTAGGGGTTACTTCCCAGGCATGCCGTGGAAAGAAGCCACCCAGAGTGGCTTCTCTTGGTGGCATGCTTGTGGATTGGGATCCCCAGGCATGCCACAGAAAGAAGCTGCCTGGAATGGCTCATTTTGGTGGCAGCATGCTGCACAGAGAAGCCACTCTGGGCAGTTTCTTTCCATGGGAGATGGGGGCATGGGCATGGTAGGGATCACCTATGCCTCAGATGTACCTGAAAGCAGCTGCCCAGAGTGGCTTTCACTGATAGGAGTGGCAATTTCTGTGGCTCCTCAGAGGGTGCTGCATACCTCTCTGGATGGACTAGCATGCTACTGTCTTCACATGTGGCAGGAATTGCCTAGTCCTGCTCTAAGGAATGGTTGCATCTGTTCCTACCTCAGTATGGTATATTTCCACAGTCTTCATGTATACAAACTGCATGCTAAAAGCATGATCTAGCTCTAAAAGAAGGACTGAATCTTCCCTGTCTGTCCAGCTCTGAAACCAAATTATGCTGGAAGCCAAATCAATCCCCAACCAGAAGCAAGGTCTCCTCCTTCTTAATTCCTATTCTACCCCTTTCAGATTTTATCCCCTGCCACCAAACTCCTATCAATTGACCAAAAAGCCATCAGGTGATGACAACTTACAGACATTATTCTGTTACTTCATTACCATTCTAATCTTTTTATTTGAAGTTAGAAATAGAAATTACTTCATTATGAATTTCCTGTTGGAATTTAGATATTAAGTACCTAACTCTATATGTATCATTCTGTCAGTTTTAAATATCTATAATGCACCCATCACCATTATATATAACAAGCTTACACTAACAACATGGTATTAATTCACAATGTTCTGTTCCTTCACTTGGCTTGTTTTGTTCACTGTTTTTATTAATACCATCATTTCAGCATTTGTATTTGTCAGTGTCATGTATTTCCCTTTAGGTTGCTAAGAGGTTCTGATTTTTTTTCCTCTGAACAAATAGTTTTTTTAACAAGGATCTGCATTTAGATGCCACATAAGGAAACCATATCACTTGGGGAAACAGCAACCAGGGCACTGTTGAATTAATCTTTTTCTGCTGCTCTATAAATAGAATACTTCTTTTACTTATTCAGCAGTTTGACTGCATTTAAATAAAAATGTCAGGTCATCAGAATGGATCAGAATGTGTATACCATGTTATATCAGAAATGTAAGGGATTTCCATAGTGCAAAGTCCATGGTACACTCCTGGAGGATGTAGTCTGATTCAAGTACCGAAGTCTGTGCTGTGGTGTACATGTAATTGGCAACTGGGTTGTCAGTGTCCAATGTAAGTAGTACATGAAAGGGAATTAAATATGCCAGCCTCCAAAATAATGACACATGAATGACATAGTGTCCTAAGAACTGAGTGCTCATTCTCTTATCTTTGGTTCTCTGATTTCAACACTCATATCACAGGCCTCTGGCTACAGAAAACTTGGCATTTGCCACTATGGTTACCATTAAAAACATTCCTCCACTATAACTGTAGGTTAAAATGTTAAGTGCGTGTTTTGGCCCCTTTATATTTCTCCTTTGGGCAAATCCATAGCAGGACCTTTTGAGAATGTTTGCTTTTTCTTTGCTTGCATAACTATATATTAACAGGGATAAAATTACTGCTAACTACCTGACTTGAAAACACTGAATTAAAAAAAAAAGAAAAACCCCGCTGAAAAACATTGCAGTTCTCCTTCATAAGCCTGAATACAGTCATTGGGAAAGAATAGAAAAAAAAGCCTAAAACAGTGATGGGGGCAGCTAGTGGGTACAGTATTTTAAAATCCTTCCCCAGGCCATTCAATAAGTTTTCTACAAGGGAAAAAGTAGATTTACACTGTTTAAAGAAGAATAAGGGCAAAATCACTCCAGTTTTTGTAGATCTACTGGAAAACATATTTTATCTCCTACTATCTGGTTTACAAAATTTCCCCATAGCCCCAGTACAGAAATACAATGCTGGGGAAAAAAATAGCATGGTTTGATCAATAAGCCAAATAAACCTGAGAGAATTTCATCCTCACCATTTTTGTTTAATAGATTTTATGCATCGGCTACAAACATGAAACACACTGAGCTGTTGATGGACCAAGGGACATGTTTCTTCTTCAGAAGGAGTCCTCCAACATCATCTCAGAGTCTCCAGGGATCCCATATATTATTTATCCTCTCCCCAACCTACAAAGCCTCTCATTGTGGTGTCTGTCTCTTTGGGAACTGGGCTAGATGAAGCTCTTTGTTGAACCTCCCTGTGTGACTTCTATACATAGCCAGGAAGAGCTGCTAAAGAGTGTTGTGAAGGAATACTTTTCCTTTACTTCAGTTTCTCCCAGGTTCCCAATCTCTGTGACTAGTGGGCAAAGGACTGGTATCACATCCCAAACTTGTCTGCTACCTGAGAATACCTCCTGAGTGCCCTCGACCACAATTTTATAAAAGCACTTTGCTTCCCAACCTTTAACAGTGGAACCAGCTAACGTACTTGGAAAATTACAAGGAATCTTAGATAATTATTTGATGCATCCACTCCTAGGGAATTATACCTGCACTCAAGCTTTAGTTTTAGTCATGACAACAGAAGATCCATTTTCCTGCAGGCTATGTTATTTGAATGCATATAATTGACCATTTTAGTTGTATTAACCAAAGTATAGTTGCATTACATTTAACATCGGTGAAATATTGGTGTGGTCTGTGGTTCAAACAGTAGGTTCGAACAGCATTTGCTGATTGCAGCTTATACAAGCAAACACACACCAATGAAGATAAAAGATATTAGGAACTGAGATCTTTCTAGTATACTCTTTACATCAGGGGTCTCAAACACGCAGCCCAGAGGCCGCATGCGGCCCCTAAGAATATTTTCTGTGGCCCTCAATGACACTGTTGTTACCAATATTTGCAATATAGTTGTATGAAAAGGTTTCCATGGTGTGGCCCTTGGGCTAATGTTCTAGTCCTTATGCGGCCCTCTACTAGTCCTCATGTGGCCTTTGTGGTGATTTGAGTTTGAGACCCCTGCTTCACACCATCAATGTATACTACTGAATTATAATGACATGCTTAAACTTTGTCCATTTATTGTTTGATTCTGTTCCGTTAAATGCTAGTTACATGATAAATGTTCATGCTCTAGTTTGCATAAGAAAAAGCTCATCTTCAGTCTTTTAGCCAGTTGCAACATCTGCCCTACAAGGTTTTTCTCTTTTAAATACGTGCTTCCCTGAAGATACAAATATGGTCATCTTAATCAATGCATTTAAATGTCTCTAGACTGAGGAGTTAATGCAACTTCCAGAAAAAGATTTGCACATAGCCTTATGCAACTCAGTAGAAATGTTTGATCTACCTTAAGGGAAGAATACAACTGACCATGACTTGAGAGTCATTGGAGTGCCAAAGGGGATTGTACACATCTAACTGAGCCCAGAATTTGGCTTGTAGTCTCTTAATCCTAATTTGCTGAAAACCCCTAAATGATGAGAGTTCCTCATTAGCAATGTGCAGGGTTGTAGGATGGGAAAGGGAAGCCAAGATTTCCTGTCTTGCTATCAGAAATGAGAAAGGATCTGTTCCTCATTTCCACTGAGGTAATGAGGTAATCCTTTCAGGTATTTTCTCTCCTACTTTGTTCTGCTACAAAATGTAAGAAATGTTGGTCAGAATCCCCCCCCCTTTTAAAAAATGTTCAGTTAGCAGTATAATGTATCCTTTATTCAAAATAAAGGGGTTAGGGATGTTCTGCTGATCTGTTGATCTAGCTGAATGAACACACATTAGTGCTTCATGGTTGGTTTTAAAAGGAATTTTAGTGAGTGCCTAGGAAGAGTAGATCCATCCTGCCTGACAAAGAGACAGCATCACCCAAATATCTGCGGTCAAGCCAATTTGCTGGTTCCAGAGTACAGGTAGGGAGTCTGCCACACAAATGTATCTAGAATCAGTCTAACTGAGTGGGTAGAATAGAGATGATAGTAATAGTGAAATAAGTTTCAACATGCTCACCTATTTTGAGTGGTCTAGTGCAGTGGTTCCCAACCTTTTGCAGGTTGTGACACGCTTGGTGGTATTTTGTGATCCTACAGGACACAACAGACCATCCCCCCCAAGGTGAAATCTAGCCATCTCCCCAGCTCTCCGTGACACACCTACTGCTATGTGGCAATACAATAATGTGTCCCGACATAGTGGTTGGGAACTGCTGGTCTAGCTGGTTTATATTGTGCTGCAGTTTAAAGCATGTAGGGACAGTGGCTCAAGGCTTCTTAAAATGCCCTTTTTATATCTGTGCCACATTACTTCTCAATGTATCCTCTTTTTCTGAATTTATATTTAGTGCGTTTTGGAGGGGCAAATTTTGCAAAGAAGCTACCATTATATTTATAAGAACAATTGAGCTAATTAGTAAATTTGGTCAAAGGCTCAAAAAAATCTCAAATGAGGGTCCAAAATTATTCCTTTGGGTCTGTCACTAAACTAAAAGCATTGCGACTAGCCAGAGGAGCAATCACTGATGTAATTCAGAGGAGGAATGAGAATGATCATTATGTATCCACTGTACATGCACATGTCCATTTCCTACATATTTATAAAATTTGATGTGTTACAGAACTGAAGAGTTTTGCATAAAGTTCTCAGCATTATGTATAACCACAGAACATTACACAGTTAAGCTTCTGCTCTTACAGATTGATTCCAAATGTAAGATGGAGCTACACAGGATATCAATATTGTTATTAAGAGAAACTGATGTCTCCCTCTACCTGTATAAATTACACATAGTATCATTTTATGTACATATTACAAGAAACGGGCCAAAACTGGAACCACAGATCTAAATCCCTTCAAATTTCAGACCCATTTGTTTTGAATCCCTAGGTATAAACTCTTTTAGTTTTATCTCTAAGTAAGTTCTAAATTCATACATGGACTTATTGTTGGGTTCTTGTCTGGGTCTGCTGTTAAAATGTATTGGCAATTGCTTGATCACATTTTGGTTTGTTAAGAAATATATTGAAAAGATCAAGTGCCCAGTGCCAATCAAGTTTATTAATATGCTACAGGAAAAGGATTCTATACAATGCCAGTCTATGAAGAAAAGACTCATGCAGCAATATTACATTCATGTTATGCAGGAGGATTGCTCCTTGAAGTTCCATCTCTAAAGTACTCTACTTGTTTAGCAATAATTTTCAGTACTCTACTTGTTTAGCAATAAAAGGTACTACATGCATCACCTGAAACTGGATTTAGCTGATCTGCTCTTCACTTTGTCTGTTTCCATTATCATGGTATATCCCTCTATCTTTCATTCTGAACCAGCACCTTCCAGATCATGTTGCAACCATATTTTTGTTTTGAGCACATGCATCCTGGTTATTAAGGGTGTGAGGACACCTACCCTCTACTAGGGGTCAATAGGTTTATGAGAATAACTTCCTTCTTGATGCTATAAGGAAGCAATTACATTCCCTGATACTGACAGTTTTCCTATCTAATTGAACCAAAGCATACTTTGTCTAATGCAATGTGACATGGGATACTTAGGTTAAGTGAACAGGATTATAATAAAGGTACAGAACAATTTAGTCTATATAACTGCTATATTAATGGCTAATATGTATACTTAAAAGCTTGGAATATATAGTGTGGCTTGTATTATCAGCATAATATGTATATTTACTAGCCAGTGTTTATTAGTCAACAGCTGTGTTCAAAATTGCACAAAAAGCAGCTCAAAAAATGTCACCAAAATCTGGTGTGAATGTGAATACAAGTCCTAGCTCTGATTCAGCGTTAAACTTGAATCCTAAAAATCTAAACTAGATCCAAAGCTGAATAAAATTTGCCTCTTCGGCCTTTTGATATTGCACAGGGACCTCAGGAAAGCCTGAGAATAAAATCAATTCCATCAGATCCACCTTCAGTAACTGGATGACTGTATGCCTCAGTAGTCTCACAAAGTGAGATTTTCTCCCACAAAAGCTCATGCAATAAATGCATCTGTTAGTCTTTAAGTGCCACAGGACTGACTCCTCTATAGTATAGTAACTGAATAAGGAGCTTTTAATTTCCAGTTCATATCTGTCGCAGGTTGGTTATGAAAATTTGTTACTATATGATGGCTGCTTAATGGCCTACGTGAAATAAATTGGAGTTCCCTCCATTCCCACCAGGCAGGTGTCCACAGCCCTAAAAGCAATGGCACATTTGTCACTTTCTATAAGCGTTATAATTAATTGTAAAGAAAAACAGGTCAAATGGAAGAAGATCCTTTAGATTTTATGTATTGATGCATATCGAAAAGAAGGACTTGTGTCATCTCACATTTTATCTAGACACCCAAACTGTGCATTATCCATTTTCGTTTAAAAAACAAACTGCTGGCCACCAGCATAATGCATTTGTGGAGCTGATGCACTGAGACATAGTTGATAGACTGGCTACAGTTGCAGGAATTGTAGAAGCAGATCCTACAAGTCAGGGTATGTAGTTTTCCTAGATTTTCTGCACCCCATGTAGAGGATCAGAAGTGAAAGTGAATAGAGTGTATGGAAAAAAGTGTTGTAGGAAGAGAGTGGAAAGCTCCCATACCATTTTTCTTGAAGTAGTGGTTTTCATGTAAAGCAGAACTGGACTGGATTTAAGTAAAGTGTTCATTTCTCAATGACTTTATGGGAGTTGGGAACTTTGATTTGTAATTCCAAACAAAATGAATATGTACTGAAATAGTTCTTTTGAATTCCAGACAGGGAAGATGGCATCAGATACCTCATTGTCCACCCAGTCAACAAGAATCAATGTGTGCTTCAGTCCTGCTAAATAGGCAAAATTGTTTTAGTCACAGCACCTGTCCCATCTCTGTTCCTGCTTCTGACATCTATCCTGGGGTGTTGGGGGGAAGAAAGCTGACACAGGACTCAGACCCTTAATGTTTCTCTCTGTCCAATTTTGGGTAGAAGGTGTTACACCTCATACCAATATGTCTCTGAGGTTTTACTGGAAAACGTGCCTTACTTCTTCCTAATTCAGATATGATAGTCAAACAAATTAAAAATGAACATGATAGGCTCAGTTTGACCATGGCACATCATATGTGACATGTAACATGAAAATAATGCTCAATAAAACCTCTCCTTCCTCCTCCCCTTCCTTCCTAACACTGCAGTGACCAAAGTGACACATATTAACCAGATTCAGATCTGAATGTTATTTCTATTTTGTTAGTGGTAGCAAGCATCATCTTAAAAAGAAACACTGAAGCAACACACTTGTTATAAGTGGTGAGAACAAAAAAAATCTCAAAGAACATGAAAAGAAAAACAAAACTGGAAACTTATACTTAGTTGCGGTGATTTTAAAGGTCTACTATGGGAGTTATTTCTCAGTCAGCTACACAAGAATTATGGCCATGCCCAGTTCACCAAAATAAAATGTATCCTTCCATTTTTGAGTTTGATGGATGTAAACACAGTTTCTCTCTAAGGAAATTGCAGTACTGATTACCTTGGTTATGATAATACTATTAAAGTGTTCATGAAGCCAAGGCTAATCATAGCTGGGGTCTCTAATTAGTGTATATATATATGTTATTGGTATGCATGCATGTGTGTGTGTGTAAATGGATTTTAAGTGATCATTCAATTCAGTTGTAATGGAAACAAAATCTTTGTTTCTGGCTTCTTGCCAAAGGAATGGGAAACTTGAGGGAAAAGAGTTGACAAAAGCATTAAAATTACTGTAGACTGGGGAAGGTTGTATTGACCACATTTCCCCATTAAATGAAAAGAGAGCCAAGTTAGCAAACAAAGTAGTTAACTGTAGATCTTTTCAGATCTTTTCTTGTAGGTTATTCTGAAACTGGAATAAAATTCACACTAGATTATTGCCTACAATAGGTTTCCCTTCAGGAAGTGAATGTTTGTCTTCATGTAAGTTTTCTCTCAAATCCCAAAACTGATATGTGTATTTTAGGTTTGCAGTCTTGTAGGTACATTGGTTGTTGGTTGTTATTATTAGAGAGATAAGATAGGTGAGGAACCTTTTATTGGACCAACTGGTGCTGGTGAAAGATACAAACTTCCAAGCTATGTAGAGCTCTTCTTCAGGGTCTGCAACAGATACGCGGTATGATCAGATATGGAATACCCATTTTGTAAAGTGTTTGCCCATGAACAAATATGGCATTTTTGTATTTTATCATATTTCTGTGTGAGTTTATTGAGTGATTAGTGATTGTCTGGTTTCAACCATGTAGTTGTTACTAGGACATTTAGTGAATGACCTTTCATATCTGACCCTTTGGATCTGACCATCCTCAAGGGAAACCTGCACAACATCTTCAAAAGATATGCCTGGAATTTAAATTAATAACTTAAGCATTAAAAATCATGATCTTAATAAAGATGCTGAACTTGGGCTTGTTACAACAATTCATGACTCACTTATCTCACTTTTTTTGTTCTGTGAATAGAGAGGTGTTAAAGGGTCTCTTTACCTTGTATGGTCCCTTAGAATATGTGTTAACTGCATTTGCTAAGCAATCTGTTCTGTATTGTATTTGGTTGTGACACTTTGAGTGCCTTTCGCAGACATGAAGAAGAGCTTTGGGTGGCTCGAAAGCTTGTCTTTTTCACCAACCAAAATTAGTCCAATAAAAGATATTCTGTCACCCACCTTGTGTCTCATTTATATTTTATGTTAATCTTCTTCATCTTATTCTGTCAACTGCAGTCAGTGGCTCTTGTTTTTCATCTCCAAACATTCTTGTCAAGTGCATATTCCAAGAGGACACCAACATTCTTCAAGTCCTTTGTCAGTATCTCAGACCATCTTTTTCCAGATCTACCTTGTGGTTTTGTATCCTGTGACTATTAGGCCAACATATTCCACAACTTGGTGCCTCACAGGACCAGCCATGTCAGTCAAAATCCCATAAGCCTTCCTATGTTAGGGCTACCTGTATCATAGCTCGTACTGCCAAGGTCCAAAGGGGCAGCTGTGTTAGTCTAGTTTGGTAAAACAAACAAGGAGTCCTGTGGCACTTAAAGACTAGCAAATATATTTATTGCATGAGCTTCTGTAGGACAAAATTCTACTTTGTCAGAATCTTTGAAGATGCTTGATGAAGTGGGATTTTCTCCCACAAAAGTTCATGCAATAAATATATTTGTTAATCTTTAAGTGCCTCAGGACCCCTTGTTTGTTTTATAGCTCATACTGTTTCATTGCGAAGTCTATTAGCTCTTATCTTATTCAACATCCACCTGAGCATTCTTATTTCAGCAGAGTGAAGTTGTTCTCTTTTCCTTGCTGACCAGCAGTGCATGCAGCCTGTACAGTGATAGATGGCCTAATAATGATCTGATACACTTTCTCTTTAGTTTATTTGGTATAGCATTATCTCTGAGAATTCCTGTAAACACCCTCCACTTATACCAAGTGCTCTTCATGTGGCTCATAACATCACCATTCCCACTGTGACTCAACTTTGAGCCAAGCCCTTTAAATTGTTACATGGACTTTAACTCTACGCCATCAAGTTTTATTGCCTTCTGGTTGTCATTTGCAGTTAAGTATCACATGTATTCTGTTGTGTGTGGGTGGATTTGTAAGCTATTTTTGTCTAATCCAGAATTCTAGGTCCATTTCCAGTTCCTCTTTACCTTCACAGCAAAACATAGTCATCAGCAAAAAGAAAGCTCCATGGACCCTCTCCCCAATGATTACAGTTATAAATAGGAATAAGGCTCATCTTTGCATAGACCTACTGTTAAAGTGAATGACTCCCTGTTGCCAGAACTGCTTTTCACTAATGTTATACCCTCATGCATATCCTCATTAGTCTGAACATCTTTTATTTTAGTGTCTGTGCATATTTATCAACAAAGGCTCATGACAAAGTAGGTGGAGTATTGTAATGGCTTCCAGAATAAGGTGACTAGTTCAAAAACATTTTGACTAATGCAAACTTGCACATTTGTCCTGGCTTACCAAGTGTAAATGCATCCTCTGATATTCACCTTAACTCACTATGTTAATGCAAATCAGTAAGCATCTCATTCTTCAATTAGGGGTGATCCCCTCCACAAAAGAGAAGCCAGTGTATGTATGGGGGGGAGTAGCTGAGAATTGCTTTTAGAGCTTTTGCATGGCTCCATGGTTGCTATAGAAACCACTTCTTTTGTTTGTACATATTCAAAACAGCTGTCTCCTTTGCTGTTTGTCTCTCAGGCAGTGCAAATACAGCATAGCAGTGTTTGAGGAAACACTGCCTTGACCAAAACTGGTTTGGCGTGTCTAAGGAAAAGAAACACTGCCGCAACCAAAGCCAGTTTTGTTTGTTTGTTTGTGTGGCATGCTGCTTTATTACTTCTTGGTACAAATTTTTGAAGCAGGGGATTAGCTCATGAGAAAATGTTTCTGATATTTGCGGGATATCAAATGCTATTAAAAGAAATGGAACATTATGTGAAATAGGAGAGCTCCAGAGGCCTGGAGCTTACATATGTCAGAGGCAGCAGGTTAGCAGCATATCTGGCTTCAAGGAGCGGAGACTGACTCCAGATTTCACTTTCCGGGAGAGTCCATTCTCTTGGCATTGTTATAGGTGCAACTTTCTTAGGAGAAGAATATAATATCAAATGCCCTCACTCCCTACACCTTTCTAAACACTATGTGATTTGAATTCAATCTCTTATTGTGCACTGTTCACAACATCTGGGAGCAACTGTGTATGAAACATAAAGACTAATGACGGTTCACAAAAAGATGAATATTTATTGAATTCACATTGCTCCTGGCCTCCTACAGCTGTTCTTAAAGGGATGGTTTAGAAAAGTGGAGGGTGTATGTTCATCAAAGAAAAGCGATGTATGCCCATAGATTGTGCACTCATACCGGATGCCAAAGTGCTACTTTACTAACATCCATGAAGTTAAAAATGTGACAGTAAAGAATGAACAAATGCATAGCAGATAAGCTCACCAGATGCGAAAACAAAACCAGAATAAAAAGCTTACAAAAGACAACAAACAAATCAAACATTAAGGTCCACTTAGTCCATTTTATTATGCTGCCAGTGGTATTTTTATTTTTTGTTGAACACTTTTATAAAGCTTTGATTTTTTTTTTAATCTAGAATTCATGGTCTGTTTTTATGATCTAATTTTAACAAAGCCTCCTTTGCTAAAGCCTGCAGGTGTTCTTCAGATTTGATACATCACAATTTGTCAGAGCTTTTCTGGACACCTCTTCCCCTGCAACCTCACAAATTTCATCCCCATTTCATGTAGTCTCATTACCTCCATGATGTTCTAACAAAATGACATGATGCTGATTTCTATATTCTGTTAATTCCCCATATGGGTCTAGGAAAACAGCAGGAAGGACTAGGAGCAAGCCCTTTATCAACACCCAAAAGAAACACAAATGCATGTATTTCATTTAGAGAGAGGCTTTTGAACTGGTGGTTCACTACCGATGTCTGGAAAACAGGGTAGTTACTTGTTGCTCTTTCTTCTTATTTTCAGCTGTTAAATTGCATGAAAGTCAGATAACACTACACTAAATGGTCTTAAATGTTACTTTCCCAAGTCATACTCTTTGAAATAGCCATATGGATGCTAGTTAATTGCAAAGGTGAGGGGGCAATTCATGCATCCATCTATAGTAAGCAGGGGTGGTCTATGTCTCAAGTCCATTCCTCTATACAAGCATGATCCACAGCTGTGAAAGTGCTTGAGAACCCCACTAAGTACTAAGATGCCTGAGTAATAAAGGTGACCTGTAAGCCAGAAGGTTTTGTGGCAAAGTGATTTTTCCTTATTTATATAAGCAGTCCCATTGACTTCAATGGATGACCTACAAGAATAAAAGATAATGAATTCCTCTAAATTATAGCACAATTTGGACTATGTGCATCAGTTTGGGCAGTGAAGAAAATGAACCCAAAATTAATGGATCATACAGTAAGTCTGTGACAGAGCCAGAATTGCAATTTAGGAGTTCCTGGCTCTCCCTTGTACTCAGTAAATTGGGCCATGCTAGAGCCCTGCGTGGATGCAAAAAACTGTGGAACCACATCCGATCCGCATCCGCTCAGTGATAGCATTAATCCGATTTGAAATCCACATGCCAGGGTTTAGCTGCATCTGTAACTGCAGCTGCAACTGAGCTTGGGCTCACATACAACTATTCAGCCTTTGATTGGTTCATGCCCCATATGAGTCCCACCCACTTTTTCCTTTCTTGTTTGTGGTCTGCATGCTGTGCTATCAATCAGATTTCTTTGCCCACCAATGAAATCTCTGATTGACAGCAATGGCTTGCCACCTGGAAACAAGAAAAGGAAGAAGTGTGCAGGGGAATGAGCCAATCAAAGGCCAGCAGTGAGTCTCCAATCCCCACCCTGAGACTCTGATTGGCTGGCAGATCACAATCAAGGATTGGCCAGAGCACTTCCTGGTTCTCCTGCATGCTGCTGACACAGATCAGTGCAGGGGCTTCAGCAATGGATTGCACTGTGATAACGTAACAATAGAAGCTGCATCCATGAATCGATCCACAGCAATGGGTCTGCGGTTATCCGCACCTGCACCCGCGGATGCGGATAATCATGGATCTGCAGCGGATACCCGCAGATTTGCAGGGCTCTAGCCCATGCTGCTTCTCAATCTGATCCTTGATTATATGAGTTACTCTGAAATCCAGTTAGACTGGTAAGCCTTTCATGTTCTTATGAACTGATTGATCTAATAGCCTAAGATCTGGATCAGTTTACCTCCATGACTGGCGATTCAAATAATACTTAAAAAAGATGAACACATTCAGAATGATTTGGCTTAATATTATTCCAGTGAATTTATACACCTTCAAAATATATGCAGTATGCTATAGGCTTCCTGTAGGGTTCTTCATTACTTCATTAAAGATGAGCATACTTAAGTAACCTGAAGCAAATGGCTTATGTGGAGGATTTCAATACTATAAATTTGTTTACTAGAGTAAAGTGGTTTTAAAGACTGAGTAGCATTTTTTAATTTATATTGGTGATTCTCTGCCTATGAAATTAGGAGTACTAGTTAATCATTCAGAACGAGGGACTGGAGATGTCAATATCTTCCAGGATTATAATTATGTTCTGACAAGGATTTGCTCCCTCAGAAACCATCTTCTTCTATGTGATCCTACAGGGAACTATTAATGATGTTTTAGTGATGTTACAATCATTTCTATGACTACAGTTAAAACAGGATTTATGATTTTCTCTTTTAGCATCAATCAGGAAAAGTTGGGTCTTGAAGGAGAACCTCTTCCTGTAATATTAGTATTTTCAAAGTGATCAGAAAGATCACAGTTATGTAAAACAGGTAAACTTATTTTTCTTTTCTCACATTTGATTTTTCCTGGAAATTTCCCTATTTAAGTTATTGTTGACTTAGTCCTGGATAGTGATGCCTCCTGCAAAAAGTTAAATGAACCTTCAAAATCAGAGAAGGTACAAGATAGTAGAAAAACAACAAGGAGTTGTGTGGCACTTTAAGACTGACAGATTTATTTTTTGCATGAGCTTTCGTGGGAGAAGATCCTGCTTTCTCACATGCTTCGAAGATGGGTGACCATTGCCAACTCCCATTTCATCAATCTACATATAGAACTGAATAGAAAATTGTCATAAGTCCAGCTTCACCCCAGCCCTGTGTTAATGGCATGGTGTGTACACTATGATGGTGCTATCTCTGGTGTCATTTTACTGAGACCTCATTATTTTTAAAGAAATATATTAGAGTATGACTTACTATTATGGACCGCAATACTCCCAAGTTGTTGAAACAAAACTACTGTTATCACAGTGATGTGAATTTTTTAGCCGTTAGTCCTTGCTTTTATACATCCATGCTTACTCCCACAGTGAACTTCACCCCTCTACAGAAGGCTTACACACAGTCCATTTAAGCCCCTTGGTGTTTATGTGACACTTAAGTAGGGCATAGGCTTTTTGCTGGATCTCTGCAGAAGGGTGAATTTCATCCATGCTTGCTAATTCACCAGATGCAGTAATCTATTATTAGATGGACAGAGCTGGGTTCCACTGGGTACTAAAAGAACTATTAGAGGTTATGTCCAATATTGGAGTGGAGCTCTCACAAATAACTCACTGCAGAAAAGAGTGACTCTTGGTTTTCTGTTTGTTTCTAAACCCATATTTCTTACATTAATAATTAATCATCTTTTAAAAAGGAGACAGTGAGACAGAGAGCGACAGAGAGCAGGAATCTGTGGTTATAGTGCAACTTAGCTGCCAGCTGTCAGTAACTAAATCTGAAGTGGGTGTGTGGTTTCATATTTTTGTAGGATTAAGAGTAGGACTCAGAGGTAAGATGAGTGGAAAGAAAGAGAATGCCGGCCTCTCAAACTGTAATATTTAAACAGAGTCTCAAGTGTAATAAATATATGCAGAGGACAGAAGGCAGAGGCATCCCCATCTCCCTCCACTGGGAGGCAGAACAGAAGGGAAGGGGCATCCTCAATCCCATGGGAGAGAGAGGAGGTAGAAAGAAGGGGAGTTCCCCATTCCCGGTGGGAGGAGGAAGGAAGAAGCTTTATCATGGATAAGGATAGGAGGGGATTCCTCCAAGGACCATGGGTAGAGTGGGAAAACAGAAGGACAGGGGAACCCTCTACATCCACTGGGAAGAGACAGAAGGAGAGGGACATCCCATTGTTGCATTTTATCCATTGAGCTCTAATTAATCCTGAAGGTTTTGCATGTCTAATAACAAAGCAATTCTGCACAAGAGACAAAACCTGCCCTTCTTACACTGCATGGTGAAATTGCTCTAGAAATTCAGATAGACTTGAAGCTCATTAGCGTCATATGACTTCACATACTTCATAACTTTTAAATTTGATCTGCAATGAGATTTTGGTTAGTTTAGCTTCAGGCTTTTACTATTTTGTATTCCAGTTTCAGTTTTATGTTTATATTATTTAATTGTCACTTCAGTTAAAGGAGGAGCAGCAGAGGTTCCATTAGGGCAGCAGAGAGTGCCAAGAGCAACAGATGAGACTGGACTTCCTTGCCAAGTAAGGATCATATGAGAACAGTTGGCTGCAAAGGATTGTATAAGCAAATATATTATCAGGAAAGATAGTGAAGTCTTTCAACAAAGATCCAAAACTAGATAACAGAGACACATAAAACATACAAATTCCTCCAATGTGCATATGCATAATACTCATGCACATACAACGTTCAGTCTTGATTTCTGACATTTTTATTTGGTATATTTATAGGTATCCTGAACTTTCAGAAACCCACCTGGCTTTTTCCTCTGCAAAGCCAGCTGAGCTGTCATGTCTTCATTTTCCTATTGGTTGGCCTAATGAGAAATTCTGCACCTTATTGAAAGAGAGGGTGAAGATATGGTCATGCCTCTGGGTATAGGTTACAAGGGTTGCCAAATGTCTATAGATGCTGATTTGTGGAAAAGACACTTCTCCCTTTCTGTTAAGGAAAGACGATGCTTTGAATCTAAGGCCACTTATTCCCAGCTTCTGTAAAAGCTGACTGGGTATCTGACTCCAAGTTTGGCTGAAATAATGTTGGTCCCTCTCTGCTCACCCCTGAGGCCCTGCACCAACTATAGCAACAGCACAGGAATAATTAGGCCCTATCAGTTTTGCAAAGAAGGAAAGCAGATCTTGTGGAAAAGTTACAGCCTCCTGTAATGAGAGGAGGAATATGTGTCTATTGAATTCAGATCCCAAAGATAATATTTTTATAGAAGAACTTGATTCCTTTTTTGGGCAAATTCTGATCTTCTTTAAAAAAAAAAAGTTTATGTAACTCCAGAGAGGAGGATGCTATGTGTAATATTCTCATAAATTTATGAAAGGTTAATTTTCTGACTTAGTTGATTTTAGTTAATCACAAATAGCCATGAAACCAGAAGGAAGGAAAGGTATGGAGACTGAAGGTATGGAGGTGAAGGGAACTACAGTCAGTCTTCAATCTAGCAAAGTACTTAAGCATGCTCTTAACTTGAAGTTCATGAATGAGCCTGTCCCTTTACTTATCTGAGCTAGTCATGTGTACAGCCCTTACCAGATAAAGCCTGTGAGTGGGATTTAATGGAAGATGAGCTGAAAGACAGTTCATTTTGGACTCTTAAATTCTGATTTTTGACATTGTTTCCAGCCTGAAGAGAGCTGATGAAGAAAGAATTAAAGTGTTTGAGCTTTGGAGGTCATTGGAAACAATGAGTTCTCTAAAGGGGCCTAGATGAAGGAGGAAACAGGTGTAGAATGATCACAGAGGAACCCTAGCTATGAGGGAAACTCAGGAGGCAGTAAGCCACCACAGTACTAGATGTACTGAAAACAGCTGTGAAGATGTGGTGGCACAAGCTTCAGTAGGCATTGTTAGTCCATGCTGAGACCTTTATTGATTTGTCATCATTGCTATTTTTAGCATGCTAACTAGATTGAAACCAATGTGATTATGCCTACCTTGTGCTGCAATCATTCTCTCAGTTACAGTGTGGACATACCCAAAATATATACAGAAATTTATGGAATTAAAAAAATGAGGGAGATCACTGATGGCATTGCAAGACAGTCAGCTAGCAGTGCATGGGGAATTAAAAACAAGCAATTCAGTACTTCATCTGCCAAAAATAATAGCTGCAGAAGTTGAATTCAGTGATGAGTTCGTAGAATTTCTATATAGCTCTTTATATGGTACATTATGGTAAGTAACAGTGGGTATTATTTTATTGGTAGCAGAAACATAGTGACAGCCCAAAGGCCAAAAAATAGTTCCTTTTTACTTCAGCGGGAGCTGGATGGATGGATTTAAAAGTATGATTAGTCTTCTTAGACTATAACTATATCATAACCTTAAACCTAAGCAGTTAAGAATTTGAGATTGGAAATGCAGAGAAGATCATACTGGAAGAAGAGGAATATTTGAGCCCATTAAAAGGAAGGGAGGATCACAAAAGGCAAAGAATATTAAACAAATAAAAATTATCCTAGGGAAAGATACAACTGTAAAAAATGTGCCATAGAAGCAAAAGTAAAACATAGCCTTCCTTGAGAGGAAAGTGATGATGGCAGTGAAGCAGAGGCGTAGATCTGCTTCCATTTCCTGTCTTTAATATCACTTCCAGACACTTATGAAAACCATCAGAATTTGCTATGTGGAGTTTTCTACACATGGGTACAGAAAAACCTGTTTGCAAGAAAACAGTATGTCATGACAGCCTGGAACTAATCTTGTCACACCCACCCTAACGTGCTATTTACAAGCAATTCACCCACTGCAATATGGTTGTTTGAATATGACAGAAAAGATGGGAAATGTATTTTGCTAAGTAAATGTGACTCTTATCAGTCTGAACTAAATATCTGTAATAACCAAGCCAAGTATACACAGTCTGAGATCCTGAGCTGATATAAATTAGCATTACTCTACTGGCTTCAGCAGAACTAGATCAATTTACTTTTGCTGAGGATTCAAACCAAAACTGTTAACTTTATGGGATGCCACAGAGCCTTAAGAATTTGTTACTACTCTAATAAGTGATATTCACCATAGAATCTGGCAGATAATTGAGTTCAATTGGTTCATTTGACATTGTGGTGCCCCAATTCATCATATCATCTCAAACCCATTTTTCAATAACCTAGTACTGCATTTGTATAACAATGCAACAGTATAATAATGTAAGTCCTATACCATGGTTAAAGCAAATTTATTCATGTAACAAATAATGTGTGGGTGAGTGGGAAGACATTGAAGGCATAGTATCTGAATATCAACATTTGCCAGGTCTCATTCCAAAATAACATCTAATTAAGCCACTGGACAGTGACTGAGGCTTTTGGAAGCAAAGCTACACTTTGCATCTCTGGGTCTTATAGTGCACGGATAACCATCCAAATACTATTAAAGCGTCGTGAACAAATCAATACACGGCTTACATCCCAATGTCTTTCTCTTGGGTTCATTATCCCTTACAGCTAGTATTGAAAGAGCAAATTCACACACACACACACACACACACACACACACACACACACACACACAC